>VXBT01008027.1:194842-498525 GCA_013400235.1 Oriolus oriolus | reverse complement strand
AAGGAAAGGAAAGGAAAGGAAAGGAAAGGAAAGGAAAGGAAAGGAAAGAAGAAAAGAAAAGAAAAGAAAAGAAAAGAAAAGAAAAGAAAAGAAAAGAAAAGAAAAGAAAAGAAAAGAAAAGAAAAGAAAAGAAAAGAAAAGAAAAGAAAAGAAAAGAAAAGAAAAGAAAAGGGGAAGGGAAAAGGAAAAGAGGATGGAGTGACCTCCATATTTTTTTTCACCCTAAAGACTTGTTGTTCAGAGTATAAATGAGCCAAGGTGATTTAGGGAGGACTCTGCAAACACAGAGGGTTCTATATGATGTGGAGGTGGGAGAATATCTGGCTCCAGTGACCTCTTGCCAGATCCTTTGAGTTAGCAGCTCCCCCACACCTTTCCCCACCCAGGCATTGCTGTGATAATAATTAACAAGCAGCTTTGACACAGTCTGGAGTTTTAAGTGCCTGTCATCAAGTACTAACTGAGTTAATGGCATTCACTCACGCTCCGGGACCATTTGTACTGTTGGAAGTCCTCAGAGATGTCAGCACCGTGGCTGTGGGGAAGGGCTAATCCCTTTGGATTGTTTACTTTTATCCTTGGAAACAATGGATGTCACGTGAGCATTGCTCATGGTCATTTTTTCATGAGCAGGATCTTCTCTAATAGACTGTCAGTCTCTCCAAGTTTCTAATAAGATTTATATCTCCTCTCTACTAGACATCTTGATGTAGGATGGCTCTCAAACTCCTGGTTTGCACAGCCAGATTGGGTGTATCCTTCCCCTCAAAGGTCAGAATTCAGAGGAGCTGTTGAATGACTTAAAGCCTACTGCAGTTTCCTGCAGACTCGTCAGTGCTAACTCTGCCCCGGGGATGTCAAGTGGCCTTTTGTGGATCTGAACACTTTGGACCACAGCATCATTCATTTTACTGAAAGTTCCTATTATCAAAATGTGCCTGCTGTAGCAGATCCCTGTCCCTCAGGTACACTGAGGAGATTTTTCACTGGAAATGGGTATTTCAGCCAAGACAGCAATAAAAGGGTAACCCTAGAAGGCAAGTACCAGGCACAAAGTACCTGAATGAACAACAGAGGCAGGGGTAGGAACCATCTTCTAAATCAGTGAGATTACCTTTTATGTGGAATTTATAATTATGACTCTAGCCTGGTGTCTTTGATACTTTCATAGCCATTTGGATCCTTAGGTCACACTCTTCCCTTGCCATATGTAAGACACATTTCCTCACTGGTTTTGGTGCCAGCACTCCAGGCTACCTTTACATTATTGCTGAGAAGGACTGGAGTAGATGGGTGACCTGTTTCATACCTAGCAATTCAATCACAGGGGAAAACAGTCATCATTTGCAATTTTGTGTTCTGCTTGAGCCAAATCCGTGTTCCAAGTCCAGCCTGAGTCCCACCTAGTGTCTGGTCTGATAGCTCTTGTAAAAAGGTGTTCATATTTTGGGTTTGCATCTTGCTTTTGGCAACCATCAATGTGTAATGTTTCAGAAAAGGGACTAAAGAAAAAAAAATACCAAAACATAATTCACTAAACCAGCTGCACAACACTGTTAATTTATTCTCAGTGCCCTATGAGCATTTTTGTGCGCTCTCCAGCCTCAGCTGAGTCTGGTCTTAAGTTTCACAAATAAAAAGTAATTAACTGTTAATGAACATTTTTAGCATCTATATTCAAATTAGCTCATCTTAATTAACTCAGATCTGCTTTTCCTTAGATTTTGAAAAAAGTAGCACTCTGAAAAACAACTAAAACCCAAAGAGGATTTGCAGCGCACATTCTCCCAAGTCCATGCAGACCACCAGAATTCTTATTCTTTTGGAATCATTTAGGTTCATTTATTAATATTTTATTAAATGTTTCCCATTCCTCTTGTGTGGATTCACATACCTCCTATTCTGATGTAAACCAAAAGGCTTCCAATAGCAGCATTACACCATTCTTAAGGATCCCTGGTTACCCTCACCTGTGAATTAAGCTTTTGAGTAGTTGAAAAACAGGGAATGTGTTAATGAGTTAAGAATAATGGTTATTACATGAAAATAATCATCCATTAATTTTTTTAAATTTGCAAATGGTTTCTCAGTGACGGGCTGAAAATGTTCTCCTTTACCACTGCATTATCTTTTCTTTTGTTACAGATTTTTATTGCTTCTGATAGTTCAGTTGATTTAAGCATATTCATTCAGAGGAGCTGTATTTACCAGAAAAAATTGCAAGAGATATTTCTACTTAGAAAATGTTATAAAATGTTGTTTGCTTTTTTCTTTCTTTATTTTTTTTATAAGATAGTCTCATTTTTATGTTACCATTTCAGAGCTTTTCTGAGTTTCCAGGGGAATTATTGGTTAAAAGTCATCAGAGCGTAGTCATTAAACTCTCTGGAATTAAGTGCATGGAAGGATGAGCAACTTTGGAGGGAATCCAAATCTTTGTAAACTTTGTGAATTAGGATATAAGCACCTATTAAAACATATCATTATTCAATTAATCTGTAAGATAATGGGAGCCTTGTTTCCAAATTACTTAATCTTTATGCTTATGAGTCTACAAAATATTTTCAAGTGCAGTAGAATATATTAAGGATTATTGCTTAAACTCTGCCTTAGAAACCTGTTTCTCCATTACCTTGTGACTCAAGTGGTCTTTTCACACTGGAGAAGGTTTAGAATGAAATACTCCCAAATGAGAGTTTTCCTTTCACATCACTTGCAATCTGATGTTACCCCATAGGTTTTTTCCTGGAGAAGGAGTTACATGGCAAGAGCTGCAGGCTCATATGTTGCACAGCTTCCTGGGCTTCAAAAGCAATTTCCTAGAAATTCCTGTCAATCCAAGAAGTAAGGGGACCGTGTACTTGACACCTGGAATCCATCAGCAGAGCCCCCTCACTGTCCCTTTTTGTGTGCTATACACTTCCCCACATTGAAACCAACATGGATTTTGTTTGTTTGTTTGTTTGTTTGTTTGTTGGTGTTTGGTTTGTTGGGTTTTTTCCCCCCATTTTCTGCTTCTTTCTTTTCTGCTCTCCTTGCTGGGAAAATATTTCACAGAAACCAAGAGTTTAAACTCCCCAAGTTATTCTAAACAGCAGCCAAACTTCTCAAAAAAGAGCAAATCTAATGTCTTCAGAAGTTCTTTCCTGTCAAGTTGCAACTTGCAGAATCTCCCAAATATAGTGTATAGAATCATTGCTAAGGAGATTAGGCCAATTTCTGCAATTGGTTCTGGAATCCCCTAATTTAATAAAAATATGAAGTAAGTGTGGTCATCCTGAGGAAAAGAGAGAATATTAATGAGGCAATCATTACATTTCATCTCCAAAAATAATTTGATTAGTTTTTATTTTAACAGGGTCATTAGAAAAGATGACTCACATTTTACCGATTTCATTTCCCTTAGCCCGTATAAGGACATAAAAATTAGAAATAAAACTTCTATGTGGAACACTGATTTAGGTATATCTTCTTATGCTCCATACTTAAATTTTGTGTTCACCATTATTCTTCATGTATTGCAGTGCTTTACAGCTGAGATTTCTGAGATATACACTTCCCACTGACATTAATGGGAATGGTACATCAAAATCCACTAGGTGGCTTTGAAAATTTCAGATATATTTTCAGTCTGCTGTGGGAATACTGCTGAATTTATCCTTACACCACCCCTTGGAGACAGGTAAATATCCTTTAAATATATTTTATTGAAGTTGAACTGTGCAGAACAGAGATGTGAGAGACATAATGGACCTAATCCTATTGACTTATTCTGGCATTGGAGGCGTAATCATGAGCCAAAACCATTAAGCATTCATCAGCAAAACTAGACTGATACTGTAGTGGCCTAATACTATTTAAAGATATGATTTAGAAAGAATCTTTGGCACTCTGATTTCTTTTTTTGGTGTGCAGAGGGTAGGGAGTGCATTTATATATTTTGAAGTGAAAACCAAAATATGTTTGTATAATTGGTATTATAATGCTTCATGGGAGGGATACCTCTTGAGCTTGATATTCTGTTCTTGGCAAAACTAGATATGGGTTTGTTTCTCCTCTGGATTCAAGAGCAGCTCTGGTCACGTCCATTACAAAATAAATCTCCTGGCTACTGTGGGCAGCCTGGGCCACCAATAGATAAAATGGGCAACACTGTCTTTAATTTCTGAACAATTTCTCTGCTCTTTATACCTAGTCTTTCCCCTTTGTCCACCACTTTTTGTTGGGCATCTGGGGCACTGCTTGGGGCACTGTGTCCAGCTTGGGGATCCCTAGAAAAATAAAGACATCAATAATGACCACCAAGGTGGTCAAGGGCTGGGTAAGGGGCTGTGTGAAGAGAGGCTGAGGGGCTTTATCCAGCCTGGAGGAGAGCCAGACTCAACACCTTTTGGAGGTGCACAGCTGAAAGGACAGGGACACAGGTTACAGCAGTAGGAAATTAATGAGTTGCTGTAGAATTTAGTTTAAATCATTGTGCAATATGTGAGAAATAATGACACTGTAAGGAGGCATCAATTAAAAGTGCTGGAAAGAAGTGTTACAAATTATGTGTTTGTTATGATTATGGCAGGAAATTACAGGCTTCAGTAATGGGTGATTCTTATCAGACATCAGGAAATAATGGCAATGTTAAGCAAAGGGAGAATAGAATCAATTTTTAGTAGTGTGAGATCCCCACTACTTCAGGTGTAACAGGACATCCTGGAGGAACACCTTTCAGGAATGGCCTAGGGGGAGTTTATTTAGATTTTTGGAAGGACAGTCAGACAAAATAACCTCTCCCAGGCTCTTCCATGCCTGTTTTATCTGGTTTTGTTGATTAAAGTGTAGGGCAAAAACTTGGGGTCAAAGCCTTGGTCCAGCTGCAGTCTTCTTGTGTGACCTTGGGTACATCAGTCAGCTTGGGCTGTGTTTCAACACTCCACCTCCCAAAAGGAGATTATTGTTATTAGTGTTTAGCATGAGAGGTGCAGTGAAGGCATAATCCATTAATGCTTTTAAAGCACTGGCATACTACATTAATGATAAAGATAAATAAATGTTCTGTCCTTGCAGAATTTGTAATCTAAAAAGATGAAAGAATGTGAGAGGAAACATCAATATCCTTGCCTTAGGGACAAATGACACAATCACAGGAGAAGTGATTTGTCAAATGTGGCAAAGCAGGACTGAGAGAAAACACCCAGATTTGTCATGTATTCCTTAAAGACAAGACCATGTTTCCTCTCTTAGCATAACTGGTCACAAATATTGTGATTTTGTTTCTTTAAGCTCCTCCATCAGTGTTTCTTCACAGGAGTAATTTTTCCTGCCAGCATCAGTAGGAGCAGTACAACCTGCAGCCATTCAGTTTGACTTTATTTTAAGATGGCAGCAAGTACTACAAAGTTAACAGGACTAACCCAGTGGTGTAGCATATCCTCCCCTCTTCTGCCCAGCCACAACCTTGTTCACTCTGTCAGCTCTCTCAAAGGGTGGCTTGCTTTACACAGTGCAGGCACTGCTATTAATAATCCATATGTTACTCATTTTTCATGGCTTCTGGCTTGATTGCCTAGAATCCCTTTGTTCTTTTTGACTTCAAGAGCAGAAATTCTGCCAGTGGGTTTGATCCAACCCTGACTCGTGCTCAGAGCAGTGTTCTCCAGACTGCCACGAGTGCTGCATCAGTACTGCTCTTATCATATAAGTAAAGATGACCTCTATAACTTTGCTGGGTTTTGTAGAATTTACTGAGGCCTGTGCAAAACCACAGTGACTTATTTTGAAAACAAGAATTAATCCAAGAAAATGCATAAAGGGCCTGGAGAATGCTTCACCCTTGGGTGAGAGCTGTTTTCTCCACACTAAGTAGAGGCACACAGACCTGTGATTCATAAGATTATTGTGCTGTCGGAACAGTTTGTCACAGGTTGACGAATGATGTCAAGGCAAGACACCATTTCCTAGCAACTCCTCTGGCCCAGAGTTGTTGCCTTTATGTTTAACCCTTCTAAATTTCCACGCGTGCCAGGATGCCACCAGGATGTGTTTGCACGCCAGCTTCTGCCGCAGTTTTATCAATACTTCTCTTCCACTGCTCTTTGAACAGTGGGCAGGGCAGGGCAGAGGGCTCCAGCACATCCACTCGGCTAAATGGAATAGATCAGTCCGTGATGCCAACGTGATTTTCCCCTTTTTTTGCCTTTCTGTTTCTTTTCCTTCTGCTTTGTAGACGTGGGATTGTTTCTGCTTCATCATGTGTTCAATAATCCCTCTGGTTTCACTGAAGTCTGCCTTAAAGCATGCTTCTCTGCATGGCTCTGAGTTCATGGTATCCAAAAGGAGCATTTTTAAATGATCAAATGGTTTAAGTAATGCAGGGAAAAATCCAGCAGCAATCTGAACTTCAAGACTTTACCTTTGTTATAGACTTTGTTATAGGTAGAGGATGCCTCTCCAGGATGCAGCAGCTCTTCGTCCGTTCCTAGTTCCTACCACGTGTGACACATGTGCCTGGTGACAGCAGGAAAGATGCTTCCTTGCTGAGAGGAAAATTGGTAACAAAGCTCTCTGCAAAGCCTTTCACTACACTTTTCTAAAAAAGTAGGATATAGGTGGTTTTATGGAACTAATTCGATCTCAGCAAGCTAAGTAAAGGAAGTCATAGTGTCATTGATTTAGAGCTACATAAGTTACAAAGTGAAGGAAAGCATTTATCAGTTGTGTAAGGGCAAAGGGATGGCTTGTGCCAAGTTTCTGTGCTTGGTAAACTGAGCTTTGTCTTAGATCACGGCAGAAAAGACCTTGAGTCTTTGCTTAACTCTTCTCGATAACGGTGCATTGTGTTCAAGAGCACTCACCTGAATGGAAAGAAAGCTCTTCACATTTTGCCTCAGTTTTAATCTTTGAATCGACAAGGCAGTCATGTAAATGGCATTAGGGAAGTTGGCTCAGTCCAGCTGCTGTTGGAATTGTACTGCTCATACCAGTTTGTTGTATGGACTGACATTATCCCCACGCTTTGGCCATGAGAGTTCGCATGCTTGTTGGCTGCCCCATCTCAAACCATACCATTTAGAACTTTTCATACCCAAAGCCAGTGGGAGCTGAGCAGCTGGCACTTCCTGAGCATGTGCAACTTGAAAAATTAATTTGAAATTTGAAAATTACAGCCAAATGGAGTCCTCACTCCTCGTGGTGCTTCTCTGTTCCCAGACTGAGCTGTGAATAACCAAGAGGAGCACCAAGTTTGTGGAGACAGGGTGCCCACACTGCCTATCTTCCCAACATAACTTCATGAGGGCCCCTCAGTGAAAGGTCTTTCATTTATTTGTGCTTACCAGCACTGAAATCCCGATTGCAAATCACTTCAGTAGTAGCTGCCAATTTATTTTTGTGAATCACCTCATTGCAGCAGCCCCACTGCTGAGCAGCAGCTCTTTGCTGCAGTGCAATCTGTGTTCATCACAGAAGAAAAGTTTGAGCCTCTTCACGAGTTTGGGTAATATTGCAAATCTTTCAGCATCTATTAGAGCTGGAGCTTGAGGCTTGCATGCTAATGGGACTGAAACATAAGATGGAGGTGATCAGACACAGTTGCCTAAGGAGGTTTTCATAAACCTTTTGCACAATTTCTCTGCTTCTTTGCCAGTGAAAATTAACCTCTACTTGCAAAAAACCAAAACTTCACCTAACTCATTTAGAAATAGCAGAGGAATAGAGAAAATCAATCCATAATGAACAGTATCACATTAAGAAAATCTAATTAGAAATGGCTTCTCTTTTATTGCACTGATAATGGTAAGCTCTAAGAATGACATCACTACAAAATTCAATAGCTTGTAACGGAGTGAATTTTTTAAAAAGTGTTTAAACTACCAGATCAATAACTTCACACACCACATAATTAAATTGTACAGAAATTCTCAATAAACACTAATGTTAGAAATGTGGTGCTCTATTTTAAAATAAAGTATATACTATCTTGTGCTGCATATACTTCTGAAAGTTGCCTTGATATTACTGAAGAGTGAAATTGTCTCTTTACATGGCACTGAGGACAAAGTCTTCCCTACTTAATCTTACTTATTTGTCTTCAGCTGGAGCTGGGTGGAATTTTTTTTTTGAGTCTGTGAGCCAGCTTCTCCCTAGAAATGTTATTTGAATGTGGATGGAGGTCTTTAAGGCAGGGACTTGAAGAAGTAGAAAAATTTAAACCTTTCTAATGTAACTCCCAATAGTTTCTTTTCAATTATTTTCAACTTCTTCAGAATTCTCCTACAGCCTGGAAACAGGCCCGAATTGTAAAATTTTATCCAGGGTTCCCTCTGTTGCACAGTCTTTAAACCAACTTCAGTTTTACGAAAGTAGAACACCCACTAATGAGTTTTTAATCAGTCACTGCATGATTTGATACTTGAGATAATTCATCGAGTTCTGGATGCAGCTAAAATACAGTGATGTGCTGCACACCCATTATATCCTATGGCCTAAGGTGTAATTTACCAGCAGCAAAATTATTTTTTTTCTAAATGCACTCAGACAATCCGCACTCACACTGAGGGAGCAGCATATCTAATGTGTAATCTTTTTGTAATGAGCCTATTACTCTGGTTTCTAGGTAGAGTTCCACCAGGCATATCTGTGGGCAGTTTTGTTCATACTCTCATTAAAAAATGTCTTAGTAAGATGAGCTGCTGCTTGGCAATTTACATGCCTAGATATATTTGTTTATAACAAGAACGAGATAATTAATACACTTTATGCAGAAAGCCTCAGCCATGGAAATAAAGAGGAACAAGATAAAATCAGTTCTGCTTTCTTTTTAACCAGTCAAGGGTGGCAGAAGTTTCAAAAAGTTTAGGAAAAGGATTCAAGGTTACACAACAAAAGAATTTCTCTAGCGTGGACCTTGCAGATAAGAAACAATGTGCTGCACATAATACTTCTGAAATTTGAATTAAAACTGCCAGGGATATTGGCAGTGGAGATGAGCACTGTAATGCACTGTTCTGCAAAAGGAGTTCATCACTGCTAACAGAATTTGAATTATGCCTTACTAGATTTCCTGCATATGTCAAAAATAAGTAATTGCCAATTATCCTGCTCAAAAGAGCTGGTGGGATACAATCATTTAACTTAAGCATAAGTGCAGAGCTCTGAGAAAAAGCTCTGCAGAGGGAAAGCTTCAAGTAGTTGCTCATAAATCGAGATAACTTCAACTGAAGCAAAGGCTAATTTTGACTTCATCCTAGCATGCAGGAGTTCAATACTACTTAATACTCTGCAGCAATGCACCAACTAAAGCAATGGGTTAATTCCAACTGGCTCAATGAGGCAGTATTTTAACTTTATTCCTCAGGAAAGAAACAGCCACAGAGACTGTGGCTTACTTGGAATAAACGTGAGAGACCAAGAATGAGCCTGAGTCTCTTAAGCTCAGCACCCTCTCCACTGGAGTCTGCTTTCTCTGGATGACCAGCAGAGAACTAACGAGAAAATAGGATTCCTTATATAGTAGATTCTTTTTTCATTTTTCTTTCTTTCTGCAAAAGTTATTGAATCCATGTAGGAGCCGGAATATTTAATGGTTAGTTCAGAGATCAGAGTTCAGAGCTAGAGCTCCAAATTTCTATTCCAGGTTCTGCTGCTTTCTGCTTCATTTTAGACAGGTCACTTGGATTTTATGGTGGTGCTATGAGACATACTTGTTGATTTAGGCTGCCTTGGGATCTTTGCTAGAGAGATGATAGAGAAATGTCAAGTGTTAAAGTACTGAAATCTTTCCAACATCTGAAAAGGTGCATGGAGAAACTTTGCACACAGTATAAAAAAAAAAGCATAGAACACAAAATATAACCATAACATAATTGTAGAAGTTTGCCTACAAATATACTCACCTTACAAAATGCTCGGTATGACTAAACTCCGTCTAGCACAGGCAAAACTGAGTTTGACTCCCAGCATCAAACAATTCTAGTTTTTTGCATATGCTTGGATTTCTGCATATATTTGTGTGCTAATGCATTAGATTAAGGAGAGATTTTGTAAATACATTTCTGTGAGTCAGACTTCATGGCAGTTTAAAATTGTTTGGAATTCTCTAAAATGTATCCCCTTGGTTTTTGGTGCCTACACATAAATTCTTGAGACCTGAAGACAGAAAATGGGACTGATAATAATTGTGTGGGAGACAGGCAGAGAATTCCCCAGGAGCAAAGCAAACAGCCCAGTAATTCCTGACATTAGCAAAGTGAGTTCTCCAGCTGCCTTGAATAAGAGAAATTATCACCCAAACCTCCCAAGCCCAGCCTGCTGTGGAGATGATATAATTAAATTATATGCAATTAAATACTGTGAGTAGCACACCTGCACAGAGGATGGGCAGGTCTGCCCCAGGTCAAAGATCCTCTTTGACATCTCAGGGTCCTAGGGTAGCTCTTTCTCCCCATCAAGTTCTCTGGGAGGCTGCCAGCAGGTTATGTCCGTGCCTCCAGGCTCACAAGATACTGCAATGGGATCTTGTGGAAATCTGTCGGGTTCCTGGAGCCTCTAGGATTTGCCCAGCATTGGGTGTTTTGGGGACTGCTGTTGGAGAACCAGAAGAGCTGGGAGGAGCTTGTGAAGGCTGCACATCCTGGAGTCACAGCTGAGGGTTTGGTCTCTGTGGTTCCCTGGTGCTGGGGGTGGGCTCCTGAAATAATGGACCAAAGTTGCTGAGGGCAGCATAGCAAGTGGTGAACCTTGTCCCTAAGGTTACACGGGTCTTGGATTGCCATTTAAAGTAGTCTGTGATTTTTGGCCTGAGCCTCTCAAACTTTATCTGACCTGATAGGTCTGGCAGCGAGAAGTGAAGGCAGTGCAAAGATGTTTGCTCCAAAATTTTGGAGAGAAACTACGTAAAAAAGAAAAGTCTTACTAGCTTCTGAGTTGGTCAGAATCCTAAATTGAGAGAATGAGAATTGAGGGGAGAGAGGCTGATAAATTTAGATGTCTGTGAAACTCCAGCAAGATCTGAGATGAAGTCTGTGATTGTACCATCCGCTCTGGGCTTTCACAATGCAGAATGTGGCTTGTGGTCTGCAGGGGGATCTGGTGGCTAAACCTGTCACTGGGGCTGTGTGGCTCCCTCTGCCTGCCCCAAACCCATGTAAAATAGCATCATCAGATACAGTGAGGTCACTGCAATCTATTATTTTGATCAGATTGTGCTCACCTTAAAGAAATAGGTCCAAAAAAAGTGATCTTTCTGATGAAAGCAGGAATAAATCAGGTAAAATCTTTTTGACAGGATTTGTAAGTTTATTTTCTCCTCTTCAAGTAAATAACATGCACAGAACTTGTTACTCAGCTTGGCTGGAAGCTTGGTAACTCCTGAGATACACTGACTTGTCTGAGTGGGTTCACACTCTTCCCCTTCCATGGGAGATTGTGGTCTTGGCAAGATTCAACTGTGGAATGAAAATCCAGCCATGCTCACAGCACTGCCTTCCACAGGGAAACAGCTGCTGCATTTTAACATTTGACTGAAGAAAAAAGTAGGTTAGAAGTTATTGGTGTCCTCCCTGGAGCTTCATCCCTGGCTGAACAGATAATAACTCTCTAGGAAAACACTCCAGCAGTCTGGTGTTTTCATCCTCCTTCCCCGCAAAACCCACTTGCTCTGCTCTCCTCTGAGGAGACGAGGAGGGTAAATGTCTGCAATTAGCAGATGATCCTGCACTGAGGAGCTTCAGAAGATTTGATTCACATTTTGGGTATGTGGTACTTTTGAAACAACTGGTCCCTGATCCTCACTTGACATCTTTTGATTCTACTGAGCAGCTGATGTGCTGCAGGCAGGACCCTGTTTGGCTGTGGCTCTGGTCTGTAGTTTTGGCATGTTCCTGACAGGTTTGATACACATTTTCAGCGGGAAAAAACCAAGAATGGTGCCTTAAAGACACAGAGTGAGGCTGTACAGGATATGTCTCTCTGAAGTATGAATGCCGGAAAAATTAATGTCTGGGCATGTATTGACCTGATCACTCCAGGCTCCCTTTATAGCCATAGGAGAAAAAAATGGCTCATGAAGAGTACAATTTCTGGCCTATGTTTCCTCAGGCTTTCTGTGGAACATGTTGGTGGATGGCTGTTGACTAGGAAGCCGCAGATCATGTGGAGGGCTCAGGTGTGGGTATATCCCTTTGGCCAGATGAAGCTGATGTCCAGGAGCTGGAGCCAGTCTCAGGTTTTGGGACTCTTTGCCATCACCCTGCAGTGTGCTAAAATAACTGCACATGTAATATTACACTGTCTTTCCTAAAGTGTGACAGAAGTCCATTCCCCTCCATCCCTGGGTTATTACTCAAATACCATCCTGAGGACTCTGGAAAGACTTTTTGGGAATCCACTGTTATTCTTCAGCTTTTTTCGTTATGTCTGTCTGGAGAAGGAGTAACACACTTAGTGGCTTGACCTCAGCTTCCCCTTCTCATGTTATTTGGCTCAGTTGCTCCGGAAAATGCTGCAGTGGTTTGTGGGTTTGCCCATATCTGCCCATCCTTTATAGTAAGCACTGAATTGCTTTGGCCCATCCTTTCCTTTCTCATTCAGTGTCCCCTCTGCCCTTCCCTGTTACTGAGGCAAGACAAGGTAATGCAAAGCTCTGGCATCCTTTTTAATAAACAGACATTGCTTTAGGCACCTCCTCCCCCTTTGGAGATGTGATTCAAATAGTTTTAATACTAAAATATACGTTTACGTTGTCGCTCACCTTCATTTCTTCTACACTCTTGGAGTGATACCAAACAGCCTGAGTGATGTATTGCATTTTAATTTATTGAACTGTTCTTTCACCTCTTTTCTTGATACATCTGCCTTTGTGAGTACCTTGGCTTCATTACCTGTAAAGTGTCACCTTGGGATGGATATTTCCCGTTCACCTTCTGAAGTGGAAGAGAGATGAAAAGAAATCCATTTAGTTTCTCTGCACTTGGACGGAATCATTTACCTTCTCATTCTCTTTGAGTGCCACTTTTACACCACAGGATTGCTGCTAACAAACTTTCCTGTGGGCATCCTGCTGCTGGGGAACTGGGTTTATTTCTAACCTTTATAGTCTTGGTTAATTCATCTTCACCTCTGTACCAGCCCATTTTCAGCAGGAGGTTTGCAGTAGACCCAGAAAGTAGAAGTGCACATGTGGAAGTGACTTTATTACTCGCCTCTCTTTGCCTGAAGGTTTTTGTGGCTTGACCTCATGCATTCTGCTGGTTAATAATATTTGGGGAAAGCCCTCTGGTAGTTTCCTGGACTTTCCTGTGTTCTTAGGAACTGGGGCCTTGTTAGATGATTTTGTAACATTTTTTTCCCCCAAGGGTGCCCTGAGGGCAAAACAGGATTGTTCATAATTTACTGTGACTTTCTAGGTTATTCAGAAACTCCCTAAAAGGAAAATTTAAGAGAATACCAAGGAAGTGTCTTTAACCAGCAGGGTGGCAGGAAATGATCACCTTGCTGTAGTTCCTGGAGGATTGTCAAGTCTGTAAACAAAAGCAGATGTTGTGCGTATGAAGAAACGACACATCCCCTGGAGTCTGAAAGCACTCAAAGAGAAAAGGAATTACTACTGGCACTGCAGGGCTTTCCCTCTCCTGGGCAGGGAGTGAAGGGCTCTCAAACTCCCACCTATCTGCCCTGGGGCTGTTTGGTTGTCCCCTGTTTAACTAGACACAAAAGAGGGTTATATTGGGACAAATATTTCTGCTGCTTCTAGTAGAATTTAACTTCAAGATCAATCTGTTCAAAATGTGGCTGCTTAAACTTGTTGACTCAGTCAGCACTAATTACAGAAGCAGTGATTCTGTGATGCTAGAATTATGTAATTCCCTCATTTGTCCTTCCCTGATTTTATTTATTCTCATTCTACATTCTATTCTTGGCATCAAAAGTCTTATCTCTTTCTTTCTACTTTTTTTTCCTTTCAGTACAGCAGAAATGGAAATTTATAGACATGGACCAGTTTCTGATTTAAATTTAACTTTTTTTTTCCCCAAAATGTAGCATTTAGGATGGATTACATTGTATTTAGCAGCATCAGGGTTAAATTTTTCTCTCGGGCTTCTTGGATTTGTTCTTGTTGGACTATTCTTTCTTAGCCCTGCCTGCCAACAACTAAAACACAGTTATCAGATCCCCATAAATATATAGTTCTGCTCCTTGTAGGATTAATCATCTTCCATGATTCTTCCGAAGCACCTTTTGGCTTCCTTTCCTCACTTACAAAACCTCTTCTACCAGTTGCTCAGATATTAATTTTCATTAACAAAGCTGTGTATATTTTTTTTTTTGTCTGGTGGGTAAATCAAGCCTTCTTAACTGGCTCCATTCTCAAGAAAATTCCCTGGTGCATTTAAGGTAATAATTAACCACCATTCTTCCACTTCATCATGGCCTTAACACATAAAAAGACAGTGAAGTTGTGAGTGGCTTTTATTTGGTTGTTTGGTTTTGGTTTTCGTTTTGGTTTTGTTTGTTTTTTTTTAATTTAGTGGATTCAGTTTTGCACCTCTTTAAAACACAACAGTTGTCAGTTTATGCTGCCATTGGAGCAACTGGAGTACAGCTCTGTGCTCTTCAGTTCCAGAACATGTTTGCAGCCTGAATTAAGCATCACTTAAAAGACAAATTAAAAGTCAGACTTGCTGTGCTTTACATTAAATGGAATTAGTTCTTTTTGACCAGCACCTCTTTGTATCCCAGGTTACCTAGGGAAGTTCACCATTCTTTCATTTTCTACCCCAGTTTTTGAACAGAGATTCTGATTCTGACATGATTCATTTAGCAGCTCCAATACTGAATGTTTCTGTTGCACTCTTTTGTATTCCATATAATGCCTATATGCTTTATACTGAACTTTATATTTCATTCTTGGGAGATTTCATAATTTATTAGATTCTGCTGCATTAGAAGCAACCTTTAGATAACATTCTCATAAAAAATTCCGTATTCATTAGGACTAGACCCTTCTCCTTTATTAGCTCAGAGACTACAGTTCCTGACCCACATGAAAAGAAGCTATTGTCCAGTTTTCAAGCCTTAAAAAAACCCCATCTTCTCTATCTAGTTCATCCTGCAGGGGAGCCAGGAAAACAGCCATCAGCAGCCATCCCTAAATTTCTGTGTCACTACCCAAACCTGTCCAGCACTACTGAAGGAGCATGGAAACCCACAGAAACACTTTTATGAAGAATCCAGCATTTGACTGAGTGGATGCACCGTGGAGACAAATTTAGAGAAGTTTCCACGTGCCCTGTAGATAGTAAATGAAATTGTCCAGTTGCTCAATGTGCTCACCTATCCAACACACACAGGCACCTGGCAAAAGATAGTTTCCAATAGGAAGTTTTTTTTCTCACCCTGGAAATTACTTCTTTATCCCTCCACTTTTCATTAATAAAAAAGGAAAAGATATTTCTGAATCACCTAGATGTCCAGAATTCCTTGAGAATGAAATGAATGTAACGAAAAGAAGACAACGAACAGAACTTGCTTGAGCAAAGCTACCAGTTTAACAGAGCACGAGAAAGGAAAGGTCACATCTAGGTCTACTCAAAAGATCTTCTGCAGAACCGTAGTTAATACAAAAAAAATTCCTAATTCAACATTCAATGCTTCCTCTTTGCCGAAGCACAAGTATCTAAATGAGCAGATAAATAAATAACTGGAGCAAAGCCAATTGTTTCAACTCTGAGAAATTCACAACAGAGAATTAAACACTAGAGATGGGGATGAGGGGAGGTAATTAAAACAAATTGGAAATCTTAATAGGTAGAAATGAAAATGGAGAACTTTCTATCAATGAGTAATCTTGATTGTAAAAGTACTTGCAGATGGCTTTCAGCCTTAGAGGATTTCAGCTGGGAGGTTCTTCAGCAGCACAATGAGCTCTGCAGTGCTGACCCTTTGTAAGTGCCTAAACTAATCTTCATTTGAAATATCTGGGGAATTGGGAAACAACTGACACTTACCCGAGCTTTTCTCAGGTGTGTTTTGCAAAAGGCTCCCAGCAGACAGGATGGAGCTGTTCACAAAGACATCGGTAATCTTCCCAACCTCATCTGTCCTTGTACTCGTGTTAAAAATGAAAACACCCTGATGAAATTAATGCAAAATACAGTTGGGAACATAATGAAAACTCTTTTCTGAAAGTCTTTACAATGCTGCAAGCATCCCTCACTTCTCTCTTCCAAAAGGGATCTAATAGTGCTTTTTACTGTGTTGTTATATTTGAAAGAGGAACATGTAAGTGTTTTCTACTTCTTCTTTTTTTTTTTTTTTACCATTTTTTAGTAACCTAAAATTCAAATTGGATGAGGACAATATGTAATGCCCTGGCTTATTATTTTTTCTTTCTGAAGAAAAGATATGCTCAGTATTTTAATAGCACCATCTGTCACAGTAGCAAGTGCCAAGCTGCAATATTGATCTTGTCACTTTGGGGAATGGTATGGTATTTAGGATTATAAATAACATTTTTCTTTGCTCTGTTCATGTGTTAGTTTTTCTATAGAATCCAAAGTCAAGAAACCACTCCTGCCATCTAATAAGACAGGCACTTCCTTAGAATCCACAGCGAAGTATCATTACGACCCGAAGCAGTATTTGTGTTATTACCTGTCACAGCTCAGTGGTGTGAGTAACCTAACTGGTCTATGAGATTTATACAGTGGCAAGTAGAGCCACAACTAAGTAGTGTTAATATCTTCTAGTGACCATAAGTCACAACTGGGCACTAGTTTCCTCTCTTTAAAAGAGAGAAGATTATGCTGATGAGATTTTAAATTAAGAGCACTCAAGCTGAAGTGCTGCATGTTTTGCTATTTTATATGTTGAACAGCAATCTTGGTTTATTTTTTTAAAATGAAAAAAGCTCTGTCCCCTTCAGATCACTTGGATTTTGTTTAAAATTTTCATTTAGTTTGGCTTGGGAAAGAGAACATGGAATATTGTAGCCTGTTTTTATCTCCAAACAGACTCTCTGGAGAGGCCAGAATGGTGGTGTCAGGTTTGAGGTTATCATGAGCCTGGAAAGGTCTCAGTGTGTTGAGCTGCCTGATTCAGAAAAAGACTCTTCCTGGCAAGCAAGAGACAATTCTCCTTTTAATGTAAAATCTTTCGGGTGTTTCCTCCCCTGTTTACATTTCTGGTTGTAGATGTATTTTTCAGTGCACTAGGCAAACCTCTGATGCTCGTGGATGGTTGAAGAAAAAGATGCTGGACAGATGTAAGGGGTAATGAAATTTTCTGAGTGGTAATGATGTTTTCCAGGATTTACAGGGCTGAGTATTTCTCTCTGTAATACTCTGTTAGACAATCAGCATTTTAATAATATGCCAGCATTTTTTTCTGCTCCACAGGTTACTTAGCTTTGGGTTGGGTATAACATGAATTTTGTGCCTGATAAATAAGATTTCACCTGGGACTTGAAGTGTTAAAGTGTTAGAACAGAAATGCTTTAATACTGTAATTTTTCTGTTAGTAGTCCTCCTGCTGCTGAACATATATTTATCCTCTACATGCAATTTCACTCACGACTTCAAGGCAGCTCCATGTTGCTCCTAAGTACAGCATTTTATAGATTTTCAGCAGTTGCCATTAAACATTTCTCTTGAGGAACAAAAATACCAAAAACATTTACACAAAACATCAAAAGCTTGTACTAAAATAATCCATTATAATCCCATTCTTCATTTTTCACAGTCTGTGCAAATTGACTTCATCTAAGATATTACCCAGCTATATTCAAGGTTGGGGCTGATTCTTTCATCTGTTTCATTTCCTGTAACTCAAGTAATTTTATGAAGTGCAGTATTTTTACTGCGGAAAAATAAAATCTAGTAAATAGTCTGCTGTGTGTTGGGATCTGGATAACCCAATCTCTTTCTCACGGCTTGTTTTTGCTGCCTGGTTGTTCAGACACTTGCTCAGCCGTTTCTGAGTATTAGCACGTAATTAAAGTAATACCTGGTGTAGAGGATGGCTGGGCTGTAGCCATGGATGCAGCAGAAATTCATACAGATGGCACATCGAGCTGTTGTACAGAGATGTGCAAACAATCTGTAGCATAACTCAACAGAACTGCAGAAAATGTCACGTGTTAAGTGTGTGTACGTATATATACGCGTATTTATAAATGTGTGTATACTCACACACGCACGTTTTTATACGTATATAATATGGGATAAGGACAGTTGCCAAAATCTCTACAGTGGTCTTAGCCATGCCTTTGAATACCAAATGTGACTTCTTTCCTTGTGTTTCCTGTGGTAGCTCATAAACACTGTGTGAGGCTCTGGCAGGGGTTGATCATCAGCTTTTGAGGCCATGGGAAGTCTGGTTGGGCAGTGTCCAGCCCATGATTTGTGGGAACTCATCCTGCTCTCCATGGATGTTAACATCATGGTAGCACTGAGGTGTAGCAGGTCCAGGATCCCTGCTTCTCCAGCAGGGAACAATGGTTTAGAATAGGAGTGGGCATTATTTTGCACACTGTTGGGTAGGTAAAAAAAGCATGACTAATTTTTTTTCTGCTTTTTTCCAAGCAAAAGGGAGTGTCTGCCTCACCTTCTCCTTGCAAAATTGGCACAGGGTGCTCCTGCATCCATTGCTTTATGTCTGTAATTATTCAATGCTAGTGTTTTCCTATATGTGGGTCGCTTCTCACAGGTGGTAATTGCTAATCTAACCTCCTTTGCTGATGCTCCACTAGCTCAGAGCCAGAAATGCCTGGCTGCAGGTGGGAAAGGAGACAACAAGAAACACTGCTCTGTTTGAGGCTTGACACAATCAGCTTTTCATATATACTCCTCTCCTCTCTCTTTTGGTGGTGGAGGGAGCTATACTGTCATTAGCAGCCAGCAGGGCGTTGTAAGGGATGTATTTTTACAGCAAATTCAACTCCCCTGATGCCTTATGAGCCTGTCTGCCTTCCCAGCTGCAGAAAGTGGGGGAGGCTCTGGGCTGTCTGGGTCAGCAGGAGCCAAACTGCTGGGGAGAATGGAAAACTGGCAATAATCTCACCTCTTCCTTCGAAATGTGGGGTGAATTTCCTGGCCTGGGGACACTGGGGGGGTGAGGTTCTGCACAGAGCCAGGGCAGGAGGATGTTGGAACCCTGCAAGGAGCTGAAGGGTGTGGGGTGAGAGTGTGTTTTGTAGGTAAATGAACAGAAGGAATGGAGGAAAAAGGTTTACATGAACCTCTGTGATCAAAGAAAAGATTTTGTGTGTTTCACCAAGAGTTTCATCTCCCCTCTGGGCTGTATTACACAACCAGCTCTCAAACAGAGCTTTTTTAAAGAAAACACAGGTAGCTTTTCCCTTTTGATGATCAAACAGGAGAGATGCATAAAGTTACCCAAAGTGCCTGATTAAAACCAAATATCCCTCCTTCCAAATGCCTGTGCTGACAATTGTTTCTAAATCTGAGAAATTTTGTTCAGCTGTATGCAGGCTATGCCTGGGAAGAAGGAGCAATTAATAACCCCAGGGAGGCAGAGGAAGGTGTGGTGAGTGCATCAGGGAGCACAAACCAGAGCAGAAGCATTGGTCAGAGGGAAGGAGAGATGGGCACTCTGAGTGCAAATTAATTAAGCAGCAGATTTAATCTGAAGTCTATGGGCATGAAAGAAAACATGTCACCCTTATTACAGTTAAAGTATTTGTATTTGTGAATAGATCATACACATTCACAAATGAAGGAGAGCTTAAAACCAGCTTTTTTGGAGGTGGGGATGGATGTAGGAAGCTACATATTCACTCGCCAGCATTTTGGAAGTGGCTAGGAAGGGTTTGTGGAGACCAAGTGTGATAGTTAAGAAGTGATAAGTGGGGAATGATCCATGTCCTTGTTTGTTAAGGAAAAGAAAAATAGAGGGAGAATATTTTTCTCTAAGTATGATCAGAAATAAAGACTAGAGGCAAGTGCTTTGACGCAAGTGATCTCTTGTAATAAATTGTGCTGAGTATCTCTTCATTAGAAAGGCCAAGAGGGTGGTTAGAAGTGTGAAAAATGCCAATAAGATAACTGCAGCAGGACTTGAGGGATTTCCTGCTCCAGGGAAGGGCAGACTGAATGATGTAACAGACAGCAACACCGCCAGCAGCTTCCCTGTCCTTACCGGGCCACCCAGACTTATCTTCCCAAAGGGATTTTCTGGCTGGTGGGTGTCTTCCTTCCCTGGTGTGAGTGTCCCAGGGGAGCATCCAGAGCTGAGATCCTCTCTGATGCACCACGGGAATCTTTCCCCATGACCTTGTGTGCTAAGGTGCAGCGGTTCCAGTGTTTACCTTCATTACAGCTCTTGCTGAATTTCCTACCCTTGAAATGCAGATTTGGCAGGACACTGAGAACCCAGTGCTTCAGCTATGGGGTCTGAGGGGCGATGCAGTCCCAGAGCTGCCCTGGATGCATTTGGGGTGTAGAATGCAAGGCTGGGGGCTGCAGGGCTTCTGTCTGTGTTGGCTGATCTCTGCAAGAGAAATTTGGGCAGACGACCTACGCAATCAATGCATCAGAGAAAATAGGAATGGAAAGGATCTCTAAAGGTCATCTACTTCACCCGTTTGTCCGAAGGCGAGTTTAATTATACCCACACCATTCCTGAGAGATGTCACATCTCCTCAGCCTCTGCCTCTCTAAATTAAACCATCTGAATTCTTTCAAGTTTTTCCTCAGATATGATACGTTTTTGGAAAACCGTGAGCCTCTTCTGGACTCTTTCCAAGTGATGTGCGTCCTTCAGCAGCCCAGGGCTGACTGTGGCTGGTGCCCTATACACAGTCTCTCCAGCTGAAGAGAACTAAGGATTTCCAGGGTTTTTTTCATGACTCCATAGATGTATTCAGCCTTTCATAATGATTTGGAGAGAGCTTCCTCAGAGATCAGTTTAATGTCTTGAAGAACTCTAGAGTTTGAGTAAAGGGCCTTTTTTACTAACTTCTGTCAGGGTAAAATAATGGGTCAAGTCTAAATTTGAAAATTTTTAGAAATTGCCTCAATATAAACAACTTTGTGTGGACTGAGAATTACAACAAAGTTTTTGATAAATGGCAAAGTCTCTGTTTACAAGGAAATGCTTAGTGCAGCTGTCTGTGTTAGGTCAGCTCTCATTTAGTATCTCCATTTAATGATCCTGAAGAGGGAGTAAACAGTCTGTTAATGAATTTGTGTGTGGTGCTGTATAGGGAGGAACTGTGAGTAATAGGCAGGAAAGAAAAAGACTACAATGGGATATAGAGATTATAAACACTCACAGTTAATGAAGTTAACTTCATCTCTGCGTAACACAAACTAATGTGTTTGAGTGGAGGGGAGGAAGGAAAGATGCTTAAATAAACTTGGCCTAGTTGAGAGCATTTTATGAGAAAAGTAGACTTATATGCCTTGTACATAAAGGGGGCCTGCAAGAGAAGCTGTAAAGAGACCTTTTACAAGGGCATGAAGTAATAGGACAAGGAGGAATGGCTTTATGGTAAAGAAGGGTAGCTTTTGATTAGAAATGGAGAAGAAATTTGCATCTCTGAAAGTGTTCAAGGCCAGACTGGATGGGGCTTTGAGCAACCTGGTCTAGTGGAAGGTGTCCCTGCCCTTGGCAGGGGGTGGAACTGGATGATCTTTAAGGTCCCTTGCAGTGCAAGCCATTCTATGATTCTCTGTGACATTACTCCCAAAAAGCTGAATGCCTGTGTAGACTGTTCAGGAAACTGCTCAGACACATGTGGAACACAGAAATCTTCCCTCTCTCTTTGATTGCTGCTGGTCTGTGTGCTTTACTACCAAGGAGACGTTTGAATGTACACAAAACCAGTAGGGAAGATTGAAGGAGGACTGGTTAGTGAGACTGAATTGAAATATCCTGGACTGGCTGATTAACCCACGGGACAGAACAGCCTATAGATGTAGGTTTCAGCAGAGAAAACAGAGGTACCAATATGACAAAAGGGAAGTTGTATGAGAAAATGCATTTGAGAATAGGGAAGTTGTCACCAGCCATAAGGCATTTGAGCTGACCATGTGTGACAAAGAGTTCAGCCTGGTGCTTAGAGAAGTGTGTAATATGTGGTGGAAAAACACTAGGGAAAAGCTGAATTTCTGGGAAAGATGGCATAGAGGGTAAGTGGTGTCATCCTCATTCTTATTTTAGTTTATTTAAATTCCCTTTACATTGTTCTGACAAGAGTAGCAAGGGAGGAAGGTGAACAGGAATGAGAGTCTGGCCCTAAGAGTCTCTGCTGAGAGCAGGTTCCCTCCAGTGTTTCAGCCCTTGAGTCCCTTCTGCAAATAGAGATGAATTCAGGGATGAGATGTATCAAACAAACCCTCAAAGATTTGGATTTAAAAACTTAGACTTTTTTTTTTCAATTTTTTTCTTCTCTTCCTTTTGTGAGTGTCCCAGTGTGCTGGAGGTTTGAATAAATAAAGTTACCTATCTAAACCAGAACACATCCAAAACCTATTCCCAAAGGCAAATTTGTGTGCACGTGTATAAAGAGATTGAGGGAATGTTTAATTATGACTTTCCTTTAAAAAAACTGCACAGAAAATAGAAAAAGGCATTGAAAAATTAAGCTGGGCGTGTTAGTAACTGGCTTATGGGTAAAAAGCAGCAATGTCCTCAAATATCATGGAAACAATGTAGGAATGCTGAAGTCCATGAGGGTGTTAAAGAGACATGAGTAGAGAATGACAGATGAGACTGTCATTGCAAAAAGCCTCCATGAGTCCTGTGCCATTAGTATTTAGAGAAAAAGCTGAAGGTCATATCAGAGACTAGAATATGTTTTCCTGGGGGCAATATGAAATGCTAAAAGGTTTTATGATTATGCCAGAGCAGATAGTTAGGCAATTAGAGCTGTTAAAAATTGTCAAGGCATGGGATCCGGATGAGTTACATCCCAGGACTGGGATGGCAGTAGCGGAATTGAAAGCTTTGGCAGATATTTTTTTGATCCATCTCCAAGGATGGGATGGTTGGAGAGGATTGGGCAGCGTGGCTAAACTAGTTGCTATATATAAGCAATGCTCGTGAAAAATCCAGTGCCAACGCAACGCTTTGGTAAAAATATGACTGATAGAGGATATTTTGCTTGGACTTAGGAAAAGGGAGTTCTTGGCTTATAAATTCACTTGACTTTCTGAAACATGTTATTGCGCCAGAAGACAAATGTCAAGCAAAGTCCATAATTTATCTGACTTTTCTGAAAGCATAGCATGCAAAATATCGATCTGCTTAATAAATGCACATTATCTCCTGAAAATGACTAAAAATTAGCTCAGGGAGAACAAATAGTGTCAGTAACACTGCAGAGGGATAACAGAGACCCAAAGAGCAAATATGCATTGTGCACAATCTATTTCCATCAGGTTAGTGCAATGTTTTTCTTGTTTTGAGCTTTAGACATAAAATGTAGAGGAAAAAGGGGAAAATCTTGTACTTTCTTGTGCCAAAGTACAGGTACAGTGAGGGGCAGAACCACCACAAGCCATTCAAGGCTGTGCAAATCTTTAGACTGTGTAAAAACATTGTGTCCACTCTTGGCAGGGGCTGCCCCTCAGGCACGATTCTGATTCAAAGGAGCTCAGCTCTGTCAGAGGTGATGATTGGGCTCATAAAGTATTAATGATAAACTAGATTGTTTCCAGCACAGCTGAGTGGGGTGTCAGGGAATATTTGTTAGAAGATGAAGAATGCAGTGCGATGGTTTTAATGTTTCCCTCTGTGCTGGGCTCCTTCCCCAAGGAGGATTCCTGCTCCTGGCTGGAGATGGGAGCTCCCAAAGCAGCAGCAATGGGCAGCTGTCCATCCCTTTCCTGTGTGTGATGTTCTCCTTGTCTCCCCACCTTTCAAAGTGATATAGGTCAGTATTACATTGACCCTGTGGGTCCCTGTGAGGCAGTAGACATGAAAAGGGACAACCTTTTTTTTCCTTCCCACTTTTCTCTTCCTTCTAGGGGTACATTGATTTCTAGAGGTGTCTTATCTTCTTTCGCAGACTGAAAAAGCAGTAGCAGTTCTCTTGCGGGTGAGATTTTTGTTCAAAGTGGGATCTGTCCCATGATGTAAAGGGAGCACACCTCCCTTAGAATGCACCTGGGCTGCATTCTACCACGCCATACAGCCCTCTTGCACTGACCCAGCAGGAATGGCAGGAATGCAAATAGGAATTGTAAGCACTCAGCACCTTCAGGGATCCAGCGTTGTGGTAATCTCCTCCTCCAGCATAATCTTCATAGCTGGATGACTGTTAATGTGTTTGCTATTCATCTGTTCTAGCATTTAAATAGTAATTATTAGTGGCATTTTCTTTTGGGTGATCAGCCCAAAGCTGCGGTGCAATAGTGTGACCTTGAGTTTTTCTACAGACAATGGAAATTAGTTGATAATGGACAAGAGTAATTGCTTGGATGACAGTGCACCTCTGGAGCTACATCACCACAATACATCACTGAGGCCAGGAGCTTAGCAGGACTCAGAAAAAAAAAAGGAATTAACAAAATCCAAACTAGATGTTGAAATGCATAAAAAATGGGACAGGGGATAATACAGAGGGTAATTATAATGTAATTATATAAATATAATTATATAAATATAATTATATAAGTAAGCACTGTGGCTTCACTGGGAATGCTGCATGCAGGGCTGGGCTCAGAGATGGCTGACGAGCATGTTTCGAGGCTCGAGTAAATCTTACTCATAGGAGAATTCTTAAACAGTGGTGTTATTTGGTTTTGGAAAGGAGACCACAAGGAGGACATCAAAGTGTGACACTGGGCTCTACAAGGTGTCAAGCTGTGGGCCAGATCCAGCCCAGTGAAGGCAAGTGTCCTGCCAGGAATCCTCAGTTTTGGAGCCCTTTTCTCTCACAGTGGAAGAGAATGAAGGAAGGGGAAGAACAGAATATCAGGACATGTTTTCCCCTTTCTCACATGCAAATGGTCATCATGGTCATTGATGAACAGATGCACAAGAAGCTACAGGGAGGAAGAAACCAGGGTAGCAGAAACCAGATCAATGAGATTTCCCACTCAGATTCCTGTTAAATAGTTGTCCTTAGCTACTCCCCCAAATATTTCCCTATGTCTCTTGAAGTCCTGCTGCAGGACTTCATCCTTGATGAAGGCTTGATCCAGGGAAGAGGAAACAAAAGCTTCTGAGCAAGCGATAAGACTGACATTTCTAACATTTGAGTTCAAATCGAATACACAGACTTTATTTTCACACATGGAACTTGTTGCCGCAAAAGGAGATGAGAGAAGAATTCTTACAGGTTTGGGAAGAATGTGGAAACATCAAAATTAAGAGTACTGCTGTTGCTCTGATTAGCAGCAGCATCTTTTAGGAGGGATAGTCAAACTCCACAACTGAAGTTAAATTTTAAATATTGGGGATGAAGGTAAAAGCTAAGCTGGAAGTACAGCATCCTTACACTTTCTGCAATTAATTATGTTTTCTACACACTGAATTCACTTGTACTTCTAGTCAGGTCTTCTGTGTGCTCCTGTGTTTACATGAACAAAAAGCATTCACAATTATCAGCATAAAGGTTAGAAATATATAAAAAGAGCTTTTGGAAGGAATACTAATAATTTAATACAAAATTTATGCCTTTAAGCAGGTTTGTGAAAATATTTTTGCATTTTAATCTGGCTGATTCTGGCTGTCATAATACAAGCTTTATTAAACTGATCATTAGCTTGATCCAGTGTAATGTGTTCTGTGGTTTTGATCTTGCTTGCTGCTGCAAATATATCCTTCACTCAGAAATGGCCTCACATATAAGGTGACTGCACTTGCAGGCTCCAATTTTATTATAACATTTGCCCGACTGATACGCTCATGCCATTTAGTATCACTTTATCATGGATAATGACAGCACAACTAACTACAAAAACACAAAAAGCCTTTAAATTTTACATATTGGAAACTAGTTAAAATTCACTTTTGACCAGGGAGTCTTCACGCTGAGAAGAAAATGTAAAATGTGTAATTTCATTACCCTGCATTAAACTGCTATTTTTCCTTTAGACTGTCTCTAGTGAAATCAGCATGACCAAAATCCTGTTCACTTGCTATTGGTTTGTTTTTTTTTTTCATGGAACTCGAAAATGGGTAATATTTCCATGATTTTTCCATTCCGTGGTTTTATTGCTGGGACAATATTGTTTCTGTTACGGCTTGTGAGCAGTACTTTGTATCTGTTCTTAAACAGATCTGATGCGTGAAATGATGATGTTCCTGTGCTCTCTCAGGCTTTGAAGTTATTAGAGCTAAATATTGTCAAGTTTGCTAAATGTTTAGGTGAACGAGCTGCTGTACTGTCAGACCTGAATGTGCAAGAAGTAATAATCCATACTAAAAAGAAAAATATATCAGCATTTAAAATAAAGACAAAAGACTACTGGCATTTTAAAAGGAAATGTATTTTCAGGCCTCTTTATCTCTCTACTGGATTTTGCACTTTGTGTTAATGAAGTCAAGCTTTCTCCTTTCCTCAGGAAGACCAGAAATTGATTTTTTTCTTCTTTTTTAATGGAATTTGGGTTTCTCACATGCCTCACTGTGTGAGGAATTTAAAGAAATCTCCACACATCAGTCTTTCCTGAAGATTTAGTTGTACCTTCTAGCAACCTCTCCAAACATGCTTGTCTGCACCATCCTTTATCATAAATACTTCCCCTCTTTGCAAATGTATTTCAGTCCTGAGTAAGAGATCGATAGCTGAGGGGAATCCTGGAAAAGCCAGGCTGGTGCTATTCCTTAGTGTCTGACTAAAGCATCACTAGGGTTTGCTGCGCCTCACATCACCCCAGCACTGATGGAGTTTCCATAGTGGGGAAAGCAATTATTGCCAGTTTGCCTTGCAAATGTTGAAAGGCATCTGCTGCTCCTCTGAGGTGTCTGCAGAAATGGAAATTGATGCTGATAATAAACATAATTAAAAAGAAGGTTGCTGGAAAGACTCCTGATCTGTAAGGGAAAAGTGACATTTTAAGGGCTGTGCTGTGGATATAACGAGAACTGGTATTGCCTTTTAAACCACCATGCTGAGGCTGGGTTGGATGTCTGATAAAGTCTCACCCATTATGAGACACTATACTGGAAAAAGTTTGTGTTGTATCAAAGTCCATGATGGCACAGGAGTTTAGGCTGGAAATTCTTAATCCCTGTATCTCATTTGCAAACCTCTGGATCTGGGCTTTCATTGGGGTTTGGTTGGGTTTTTTTAACACAGAAAGGAAGGGTGTCAAAGACCTTCCCTTTGCAAACTCTGCTAAGTTCAGTAAGGCTCAAACCTGGCCAGTCCAGACCATCACCAGGGACTTGCTGGGCTGCAAAATACAAAGAAAAACGAAACGTCTGGGTTTGGTGCAAAGCATCCGGCTTGATGTGCCTGCACAATCTAACCTTGGAAACAGTAATGTCAAAGAGGAAGAGGATGAGAACACATTCTATAAGATTTGTGCTACCTGATAGTTTATGTGCCAGGTATTTAGACTGATGTCACGAAATACCAGCTTTTAAATTAGAGACAGCTTGGTGCAAATGCCAGTGATAAAAGAGTCACGTTGAAAATAACATTAAATAATTACTGTGAAATAAAAGGACTATTTTGAAGTTGTAATTGAGTTCGATGCATCGTGATTATGTTATTGGTAGCAGTTCATGGCTCATCCAATGTTATTATTGTAGAATCGATGTTTTCATTTAATGTTTTCTGGATCGTTGTTGTCATCTGTGGTCCTTAATTGAATAAAACACAAGATTCACTTGGAATAGATGCAGATACAAAGTACTAAATTTCTCAGAGGAAGAATGTTTTCACTTTGTTTAACCCAAAGCATTAGTTTATTTGCAAATATAATTGATACTGGCTTGAAGAGCATTCCTAGAGTACATTAAGCAGGACAGCCATAACAACAGTATTGGATTTATGGCAGATGAGTGTAAATAGTGCAGTATTAACTGTAATGGATTCTGGGCTATAAATACGCCACCACAACCCACTGGGTAGGATCAGGAGTCTTATTCATGAATGACTCTTTAGATGTGCATTGTGTGAAAGGAAAAAAGCCCTGTACTTTGAATTACCTCTTGATGCTTAGCACAAAGCTGCGTATTTTGGTAATTCTGAGCTGCAGGGTAAAGCCCAGGTCTCAGCCCAAAGTGAGGTTGTGCTCTTGGTGTCCAAGCCCAGCACTGGAAGTAGAAACAGAACGTTGAGTTTAGTGGAGGTTCTGTCAAATCTCAGTTCAGGAGGACCTGTGCATGGAAACGCAGATTTTAAATCCTCTCTGAACCTGAATGGAGGTGTAAAGGCACAAAAAGCTACTGAATGTGAGCCATTCAAGTTTTCTGTACCCAGGAAGGGTGCAGAGATGTTATACTGCACACACAGAAAGAGTCTTTTAAAAGGGTGCCTCAGACGCGAGTACTGGAAAAAGAAATACCTGTCCTGTGTGGAGAGGGAAGGTCACTGATCCTACAAAGGGTCTCTTCAGGAACAGGCAGCAGTGTGCTGGGCAGGTGGCAGGCAGAATATTCTTCTTGGGACTGTAAGGCATTTTCTGCAGGGTCTCTTGTTCTGTTGGAAGCTTCTGTAGCCCAAAGCACAAGAACCCCCAGCTGTGCAGCTCCTTGGTGCTGTTGTAATACAAGCAATGTATAAAAGAAAAGGTTATTTTTCATTTAGTTTCATTAGAATGATCTTCTTACATGCTGGCTGTATTGATTGTATGCAACTATGCTACAGGACTATTCTATGAATAGATGCTTTTTTGATTTTGACTTCAGCACACAAAAAATGGGTGTTCATTAATACTGTGTCGGCATTGCACTTCTCTGACTACGTAAGGAGGCTTCAGAACTAATGTGCCTTGCACTTACAGCCACTTAGAGCCACTTCACAGAGCCAGAGTAACATCAAGGAGCTTCAGTGCCTGGGAGGAGAAGCAGCACAGGATTTTGCCAGGATGGAAGCTCTATCAGCCTTTTATGCAATCAGTTATCTCTGATTATAGAAATTTAAACCTCATTTACAGTGCAAAATCTGATGAATATACTTAAGTTTCTGTATCCCAAAAAAGGATTCATCCCAAACAAATTAACTACCCCTTTTCCTCATGGAAGGATAGTCAAAGTGAAGAGATGTTCTGGTATCAAGTTCCACAGTTCAGTGTGAGCTCTGCTCTTTCAGCAAAGGCCTACCTGTATCATAAGGGTTTATTCTACCACCTGTGTTTGTGTAAACTTCTGTTAACAAACCATATTGTTATTGGGGAGAAAACTAAGTCTTTAGAACAGGTTTCTCTAAGGGAACTGTCTGAATTCTCTGTGTTGCTAGAGAATGTATCTGTATCAAGGAGTGTGATACTGCAGAGTTTATTTAACAATTTGATACAAAAGGGTTTATTTTATTACAATTCATGCCATCCTAATGGACCACTTGATAAGAAAGTATTAAAATGCAGTGCTGGATGGACTGTAAGCAAATATTTATTTGCCTTCTACCACTATCACACAGATGAACCAACAATCTCAGGCTGGTCCTTAATGGTAAAGATGAACTGTTTAATCAGGTCTGTGGCACTCTGCTGCCAATACTATCTGAAGTGAAAGAAAACACCAATTGAAAGCATCCTTGCAAGACTCTAACTGTTATTTTTTAGCTTTTAATCACATGCAGCCAGTCTCTGGCATCTATGAAGGGGGGAAAACGTTGAAAATAGATCTATCTGTTTTGGAAAGCTTGTCTCTTTTCTTCATTACTGGACATAATTAAAAGCCTGATCTGTTGGCCAGAATTTTCCCATGTACTTTTACTTTTCTTTGACTGCTGGAAGGGGCGAAGTGATCAGGCCAGGTACTTCTGAAGAATGATGTCTGTTAGAGCTTTGTACAACAGTTTCTCTTTCATGCTGAGCTCAGATACATTGCCCATCAATCTCTAAGGTTTTCTGCTCATATTAATCCTTTCAGAGTAGCAACTGCTTGTTCTGGTGTCACTAAACTACAGCTCAAGGTGAGAATTAGTTAACTCAGGGCTCTTGATTGCTCTATAAGGCAGATGGACTTTTTTTGTTGTTTTTTAGGTTTTTTTCTGCTTGGCCAACTTCTTTTTCCATTATTTCAGGCTCTTGCTTAAGTGCCTCTAAACATCCCATCCTGCAGTCACTTCCCATGCCAGCAGAAGTCTTGATCTACAGAGATGAACAATAGAAATGAAAAGACTGCTGATTCCATGAATAAATATAAGCCCTAAGCTGCCTTATTATCCCTGGAAAATATGTCCAAAAAGCTATCTTTGGGTAATATTCGCAATAAAAGGCTGATAGTGTTCTCAGGACTGATGAAATCTATCCCTTCCTGTTTCAAAAATTCTGATTTGCTCAACAGAGAATGCAGTGATGAGTGATGCAACTTTTATTCTAGCCTGAGTTCAGGTATGAATGGGAAACCTTGTGAGCTTTCCAAATGTAACACATTGCAGATATTTCACAGGTGGAGTTGGGCACTGACCCAGGGCTTTTCAGAACACACTGTTTATAGCAAAGCCTGATTTGAACACATGGTATCGATCTCCTACTGCCCACCTTGGTGGATGGGTTTTAAGTCCTTCTGCATCTCCTCTCGTAGCCAGGGTAGGATGACAGCAGGCTGGACCGACAGCTGGAAGAGGAGTGGGCTCAGCTTTTGTCTCTTGGTGGACTTTGGTGTTGTATTACATCATTTGCAGGCAGTCACACGCACCTCCTGCATCTGATTTTTATGTATGTGCATAGGATGGGCATATTTCATATGTGCAGCTACATGCAATTTGAGAGGTATGTAAATGAGACATGCATTAATTATCCGTGACAAGAAAATGGCTCACTCTGGTTTAGTCTCTCTTACTCCAGCTCACATTTCATACTTGCTGATTTCCTAAGGGTTTTATATTCAGGGGGAAAAGTCCACATTCCTGCATAGCTTTGTGTAACCATGTTATGGAACTTTCTACTAGTCTCAAAATATCTCAAATTCCCTTCTTGGTGCTATTTTCTAAACTAAATTAAATCACAGATTTTTTTTTTTTTTGGTGCAAGAATTCAGAGGCTCACAGCTGTTGGATACTTTGAAATGTTTGTGTCATTATTTCTTCTTTGCTGTCTTCAGAATATGGTAAAATCGAAAGGTCACAGATCAAACAATAATGTGGAGAAAAAACTGTGTTGGAGAAAAACTCACTAGTGAGTGTTATAGAAAAGATATATTTATTGTTTTGGGTTGTGTGTGGGAAGTCATGATTAAATACATCATAGTATCTGTGCAATGTTTTGGGGAAGCCGTACTGTATTTTGTTCATATTCATAAAAAAGAATGAAGCTCTGTAAACTGTGTCAGGGCAACCTCAAAGTAATACTGAGTCACAATGTGTTAAGCAGAGGTCCTCAGCCCCTCAGTGAATGCTGCTCAGCACTCCTAGGACCCTACAGCAACACTCAGACATCCAGAGCCATTCCCTGTGCCTCAGCATGGGTGTCAGACTGCAAAGGAGCAAACATCTCAGATGGGAACACACAGGGAGTCTTTGCAAGAGATGTTTTTATGCTCCCTGTGCATTCTGGACATCCCACCTCTGCTGCTGCTGATCTTTTGCCAGTGACAGTCACAGCTTTTTGAAGACTCGTCCCTGTTTCCAGTAGGGACAGTGGGGGCAAGGTTGAGGCACCCTTTGTCATTTCAAGTAAAGATGTGAGGGTTTCACACCCGTTCTGCCCGCAGGACACCAGGGGCTGTGCAATCTGCCCTTGCTCCAGCGCCGCCTGAGTGCCCGCGGTGGCATTGCTGAATATCTGCTAAGTCTCTGTAATTAATGAACATTATCAATGCCAAATAAAGGATGTCTTATCCCCTTTTGGAGGTCTTTTGCTGTGCTCAGAGCCCTGCTGTTCTCCTGTAAGACATATAGGATATATAGATGTCATGCATCTCTTCTGCACTAATTTTCTTGCGTTACAGGTAGATTAAATAAATAAATGAGAACAGGACTTCACCACTACATTACCTGAATTATTTATTCTATTTAGGTTTGTATTCAGGCAGTTGTGTATCGTATGTGTTTGTATATCATGCTGTAAGGTCTCCACTTTCTTTACTGTGTCATCTGGCTACAAGTGAGTTGGGAATCTGGTTTGGTGCAGTACCCTCAGAGCTGAAGAGTATCTCTCTAAGGCAGTTAAAACAATGACACAGTACTAGCATGCTTCTGAAAATGAAAGCTCTCTCAGGTGGTACAAATGGCACATCAAAACCGCTGGTCAGTTTTTAAAAAAAATTAGAGCAAGGTATTGCTCTGGTTTCTGTTTGCTTCATCACGACCGAAGCAACTATTGAGGTTGCAGTAGTAATAAGCCAATTCTGTTCATCCCCTCCTTTATCTATTTTGGCAAACACACACTTTTACCTCTGTGTCAGGGGTTCTGGGTAGGCCTTTCCACCTGGCCCATTTTCCACGAATTGCATTTCCACTAGAGGGCATTCAACATACCAGCCACACGTTTCGTCTGTCCTCTGGAATAGTACATGTACTATGCAAGACCTGCAGTCCAGAAAGGTGAATTCAGGGTGGGTACTGAGGCACAGAGGGGGAAAGTGAGTGAGGTGGCATGAATCTGTGCATTACTTGTTTTATCTGCTCAGTGGAGTTTTGCCCAAGTGTTGTTTTCTGCCTCTTCCTTCCACCTTCAGACTTGAGTACAGGAATCTGAAAACACTGTGGGTTTGCCTTCTCCAAAAATAAAGACATGAAGCAGACAGGAAGGGCTTTGGGTCCCTTTGTGCCTCTTTTAGAGAAGACAAGTGTTGGCAGTGTTTTCATTGTTCAGACTCTTGAGGAGGTTATTTTAGGTTGGTGGAAAATCTTATCTACCACAGAACTAGCAGGAATGCAGCAACATATGCTTACCATAACAGATTCAATCCCAAGGGATCTAAAAACACTTGATAAAAACCACACCAGCACACAAACCCTCACAGCCATCCTAGCTTCCACCAGAAACTGAGGGCAGTGACCAGCACAACCCATCCAGCTCCCGTGAGCATGGTGGGGAGGCAGTGAACATCAGGGAAAACACCAGTGTGGGGGGCAGAGATGACATCTTTGCACCTCCTGGTGTTGTTTGGGAATATTTGAGAGAAGTTATGAGGCTAACGTGGTGTTCAATGGGTCGCCACTCCTCAGGGCCAAGTGGTCACACCCTCTGCTACAGCTGGTGGCAGTCGCAAGGAGATCCTCTCCAAATGCCTAAAGCTGGGCTCAGCCTGCCTGGCCTGTAGGATCCGGTGGAGCCACATGTCAAGTTTTATGTTCAGAGACTGAGGTCGTTTGGTCTTCATGCCTTCATCACGTGTGAGGCCTCAGAAGTTGTCACAGTATAACTTTCAAGCGTGCGACGTCCTTAGGATGAATGTATGTTCTGTGCATCCATTGAACAGTGTCAGTGTTTGTGTAGCCTTGCTATTGAAAGTACACGGCTCATGTTGAAAGCTCAGGTATTTTTTCCTTTTTTTTTTCTTTTTTGTTAAAGCTGATATAAAAGTAAATGAAAAATAACAACCATTGCAATGAAAAGTGTACTTCATAAAACAAACGCTTAAAAAGCCGCTTGCTCCAGCTGCGGCTTTTATGTGTGAGGATCTCTGAGGCAATGTATGTGCTTACATAAGAAGTCTTTCACAACATTTACATTTAAACCAGTCATCATCTTATATGCAGATCATTTATTCATCCTATAAATCACTTTGGAGCTAAAACTGAAGATGAGGCTCTCTCTTTTCCAAGCAGTAGGCTGCTAAATAGCCTAATATGTTTGCAGCTGTTGTGAAGATGGGGATTCTCTGTTTGACAGTGATTGGTGGGGGGGGTTATTTTCTCATCACTGGTGATGTCTTTTACATTTTCTGACATGGATATTTCGGTTGCAAAATGTATGTTGTGGCTATTCTGTAAAACTTGAGTTTAAAGAAAAAAAAAAAAGGTAGGGAGCAAAGAAAGAAATTCTTCCACTCTTAAAACAACAGTTAAAAAGAACACATACTGAGTCAATAAGGAAGGAATTCAGCTGCTACCTAGAAATAACCAGGAGGTGTGGGGGAAAAATGTCAGTGAATATTGATCCCTGAGAGCACAGGGAGCAGGAATACTAAGCCAGACTGTGAGGAGGCAAACTTTGAAAAAACAATTTGGAGACCATTCACAGCTGGCACTGAAGTTGGAGCCTCAGAAGCCTCTCTCACATGGATAAACAAGTGAGAAAGAGGCATCTGTTGCATTGCAGCTGCCAAGGTCACACCAGCAGGAGCAGGCAGAGAAAAGCCAGCGACAGGGTCTGTATTCCATGCAGGGATAACGCAGCGTCAAACAATTGTGGCACTGCTCATCCCCTGCCTTTGAGACTGGGATGATGTATTAAAATATATACACTGACTCAAAAAATAACCCCATAGCAGATTAAAAGTAATGTTTTTGAACAGTAGCTACTTCAATAGAAAAGTCTGACTGTCAGAACACACACTTGATCTTTGGGGTAGGCAAACCAAAGTGGGTACAGAATCCAGAAGTGAGAAGGGCACAAGTACCTGCTGTGTTCCCCAGAGTCATGCTCCAATTTAGGCAGGAAAGTGCTATGCAAAACAGCTCTAGCTGTGCATGAAAGAGCAGACTTCTTCACAGCTTGCATCCCCGTGTTGTCTTATTTGTTTACCATGAACTGTGGGGTCCTGGAACTCGGAGTGGCAGCGAGAAATGCGAAGCAGCAGAATACAGTGCTTCAAATAAACCTATTATAATAATTTTAAACCACCTTCTCATGCTCAAGATTAAAAAAAAAAAGAAAAAAGGAACTTAGTGAGGCTTTGGTGATGGACAAATAGTAGCAACGGGACTATTATGCAGACACAGAAGTCGTTCTTGCAGTGCCCATTGTTTCTGTGTCCCCTGCTGCCACGTACCTGCTGTCTCGGATGGCAGGAGTTCTCATGCTTGTGGGAACATTTTGAAGTGTATCCCCTGTAGGAACAGATATTCATGCAAATGACTAATTAATGGCATTGACTAAATAAACTGGATTTGATCTGTTAAATGAAAATAGCACACCAGATTGCTTTCTTAATGATTTTGGTCATGGATAATGGAAATGTGATGTATTTTTAACTGTAAGTATATTCATAATCTGTTATTGCCTCTAGTCCTTTCACAGAACTTTTGAAATCTGGAAAATCATCTGTCTGAGTGGATCCCCAAGACAGAGGGGTCCTCAGTAGAGCCTCTGAAAATTCCTCTGGATATAGAGACTCACTCTCCCATGACTAACCCTTGGTAGAACCAACGTGCTGAGACAACCAGAGAGGGACAACAGTAGCAGGGCTGATGCAAGATAAAGCTAATTAATGCATATCCTTAAAAGCCAAAATTTTTCTTTCTTTTATAATAAAATTAGTTTTGGGATGCCCTTTGACAAACTGAGAAATCTTGCCAAAGCTAGGGATTAAATTGGAACAAGGCTAAAGTGTTTTTATGGTCTTCTAATAGGAACTATTATGAGAAGCAGTGCTGGGGATGGTGTGTAGGCAATAGAGCTGCTCTGCAGCCTTTGTAGGAGTAGGGCTGATGTCAGCTGATCTCCCATCTAAGTGTTTCCAATTCCACATTCCTACTGGGGACATTGCTGTGCAATAATGTGATGTTACTGTTGTCACATTCTTGGAGAGGGGCAGGGCACAAACTGTGCTTTCAGAACAAAACAAAATTAAATTCTCCCTCTCCAAAGCTTATTCAGATGAGCAGAGAACAGAAATCTCCAGAATGAACAGCCAGAATGTCTGGGTGCTTCCAAAGCATCTAAAGCATCAGCTCCTGTTAAAAGAGTTTCTAATCATGCAGCCCTCATGGCTTTACAGCTCTCTGTTCTGCTCTGGTGTCTTCTGTGAGGAGCCCTTGACCTCCAGAAGGATCTGCAGAGGAGGACACAGCCCCCTCTGATCCACTGCATCTGAGCCACACAGGTCCAGGAGGAAGAGGGGCTGTGCTGATGCCTTTTCCTGGTCTTAAAATTAAGAGAGCTAAACACAGTTAAGAGGGAAAAAGGATTTTACCTCGGTGTTTATTTAAGGTCAGGTGCACCGAAATGCACATCGAAATGCACCCGAAATGCCCACCAAAGGAAATGGCCACCCACGATGTGATGTGTGTGCAATTATAGGCCTTGCTAATTAGCACATCTATCAAAGATTCCCCAGTGAGGGACTCCAGCGAGACCCCTCAGCGAGGAACCTTCCCCTGGCTGGGCCTGTCTTTGTTTACAGAATGTGCTCTGGAGAGGCCCTCGGGGTCTGGGGTTTCCGGGGTGTTTGGTCTCTTGGCTTAAGGGAATATTGGGTCTGAGGGAAGTTATCAAACTTAAAGAATTATAACTGTGTAGGCTAAAAGCACTAAGAATACATAAAAGCTACATAAAAGAGTGTATAAAAGGGGTATAAAAGAAAAATCAAAAAACCATCATGGCTTCAGTGCCGTTGCTTTTTGTGTGGGTGAGACGTTGGCACTGGGACTGAGGAGGGGTAACTGGTCACCATCATGCCCTGGCACATCTTCAGGACCATGGACATCTTGATTTTTACATACCCTTCCTTCTTGTTCCTCTTCAAATCTCTCTAGGAAAATTGGAATAGTGAGGCAATAGGGCAGTTGCAAAGGTATTTTATCAGTCTTGCAGACTGAGTGGATTTACCTTTTTTGGAGTGTGCTGCTGGTCTTAGAGGAACATTGTTCAAGGAGACCTTCTCACACCTTTGCTGCAGGAGGTGCCAGCCTTGTGTCCCCTCTGTCTCTGTGCCCTGGAAAGTGGCACCAATGCACACTGAGCACTGTTTCCCTTGCATCCCATGGGCCAGTGTTGACCCACATTTCAAATGTCTGAATGCTAAAATACATAGCTGCAACATTTTTAAAGGCTCATCTCACCTTTCTCATAGTGGATGCCCATGCTGGCAGAGTCTGCCTCTCTTCCTGAGTTGTCTTTAAAACATCTACTACCTGTATAACTTTCCTAAAAACCTGTAGTCCTTAGGACTTTTCCTTCCTAACATACCTCTGGGTAGATTTTTCTGTGGTCATGTGCTTTCCTGGGCCTTGTGTCCTTCCTGAAATGAGAGCACATCAGCTAAACCAGCAGGAACTGTCAGTGAGCGTGAAGCTTGGAGGGGCTGGATGTACAAAACGAGATTGTGTGGTGTGTTCTGCTGCAGGTAATACTTTAGTGCACCCTAGATACTAATGGTACTAATGGCTTAGACCCACAAAAAAATTCAGATACGTAGCTCTCCATGGGATCTGGTCATTATCTGGAGAAGGGAGAACATTAGCAGACTGTTCAAAGGTGTGGTTTCAAGTAGAATTAATTTCTACCCACTCTGCCCACTGGCTTCAACTTCCTTGATGTGTCAATGGAAGGGGAATAAATAACCCAGTGTGACACAGAACCCCAGGTTTCAGTGGAGCAGAAGGGTTCTGCATCCAGTAACTGTACCTGCTACTGCTGCAGGCTTATCACTGCTCTTACTCTGTGCTCCCTGGAACAGATGTGTGCAGCTGGAGGGCTCATTGAGCACAAGCTGCTGCTGGATCTGGCCTTTGTAACACACAGGGAATGGGAACGCTCTGCACTGACTGCTGAGAGCCCATTGCTGCTTCCCAGGAAGGAGCTGCTCTGCATGCAGACACCTCTACCTCCATGGAAGGGCAGAATCAAGGATGGTCTTGTACCCTGATCTGCTTAAAAATGTTAGGGAGCAGTAACAAACTGCTCCTTTTACTGTCATGCATTGCTGTAATGCATCATCAGAAACAAAGGTTGCTGTGCTTTAGCTCCTAGGAGTTCACAAGTTTTGTGGTGATGACAGTTTGAGCTTTTGTTCCACCTTGTCCTCCAGAGCCACCGGAACAATTACTTCTATTTGCAGTGTTCAAGGTTTTCAACAATCTTTGAGCAGGAAGAAGCTTTGTGGTGATTTTGTGAACTCCAAGGAGAATTTTAAGAATGATCCCAGACCACAGTTTTGTTTCTGCCAGTCTCAGAGGAATGAAGCACTCTCCTTCTAACAGAAAATGCTCGAGGACATGTGTGACTAATTTGTTACAAGGTAATTAAAAATTATCTGTATTACTGCAGTGCTGCATGATTTTGTTGAAACAAGCACTCTGGGTGAAGATGAGTTGAGAAGCTGGGAACAGCTCCTTTCACCTGTCGCTGGTTCCTCTCCTGATGGGAGGGAGTCAGCTGTCTGTCCTGCTGTGGTGCCTGAGGAGATAACTGCTGTCAAGCAAGGGGATGGCATTCATGTGGTTGTAGCTGGCATTTTGGTTAGTGAGGAGAGCTGTCTGTGCTCATAGTGGGGCTCCTGAGCTGTCCCAGTGGTGGCAGAGTGTGGACTGCATGGAAGGATGGAGGGTGCTCATCATGGCAATGCAGTTTGTGCGGCAGGGAATGAGTCTGGAGATTGACGCCTTCACGTGGCACAGGCAGGGGGTGAAGACAAACGTGCTGCAATGATGGGGAGTAGGGGGTGAACAGCCTGATGTGTATTTGACCCTGGAAGGGAAGAACAACCTGCTCCCTGAATCCTTGTGATCAGCTGGGATGCTGTGGGAAGGGATGGATGGGAAGGTCATACTCACAGGGTCCTTGTCTGCCAGCGCCTCCTGTCATGCCCTAAATGGGACTGTCTGGGACCCATCCTTGTGCCTGCTGGGTTTGGCAGATACAAATTCTTGTCCTTTGATAGGGGTGTATTAATCTTTCATCAGTGATGACTCAGCCAAGCAGTGGCGTTGGTACCCTAACATAGCTCAGGGGTCAGGAAGGATGGCCTCAGCCCTGCTAACGTGTGAGATTATTCTCTGCCTGTGACTAATGAGCATTTCTGAATGGCAATGGCCACTGCTTCCTCCTCCAGTGTCTCCCCAGGAGGTGTTTGGCAACTTCAGAACCCCTTTGATCAAGGCAGGATGGTGCAGAGAGCTTGAGGATGTCACTGCCCCTGCTGCCACATCCTCCAGGCAGTGAGCAGCTGGTGGCTGTCTGAGGAGATGAGACAGCCTGCCCTGGTCAGGAGGGGTGACATGGAGGTACAGCCAGGCAGAGAGATCAAGGCATTTCAGAAACACTGGGGTAGCTGTGCCAGGCACGGGGAGATGCAGTCAGCACAGGCAGCCTCCTAATGCACCCATGTAATGAGGCTCAGCCACATGTATTTGCATAGCTAACTGCTGGACTAATTAGCACAATTAACTTCTTGCATGTCCAACAACAAGCTTAGTGGAAAAAAATCTACAATGTAAGGGATAGTGGCCTTTTCCAGAAAAACAGTGAAAACCAGTGTGTTTTAAGTTGTTAACTGTGAAAGAATTGAATCTGCATGGGGAGGGCATGCAGTGCAATTAAGCTCAGGGATTGCCAGTGTAAGTACTGAGGGGTCAGGGACACAGTCAATGGCCCAGGCTTTAAAAGGGATCTGTTTTGCAGAAGTTTCCAGCATGTACAGTAGGGGAGTAAAAAACCCCAACCAACTAAACAACAAAAACCCCACAACCAAAAAAAGCCCCAAACCCAACACACCAATTTCAAATACAGTTTTGTCTCGTTTGAATTCCTCTTGGAAAGAAAAATAGCAGAAGTGTGGAGTAAAGAAAGCCTTCATTACCACTCACAACAGGTAGAAAAGTAGACCAAGCCAATTGGAGAATTCAAACTGATCCACTTATATAAAACCTTGAAAACAATTCTGTTCTGATGGCTGGGGAAAAATGTATGAGCAATAACCTCACTATACACATATAGAAAATATTGTGGCTTAAACTATGGGGACTAAAGAGATGGAATTGCAATGTAAGCTGGGACTGTGTCAGAGTATAACCCTACAAGAAATCAACACAGGCTGTTAGATTTAAATGCAAATCATTGTTTCTTGTTAGAGAGGTGCTATTCACTTTTTTTTAAATGAGCTGTTGCCTGGATTGTGGCACCTGGGACAAGGCAAGGTTGTCCAGTTTGCTGCCAGCACAATTCCGTGTTGCAGATCTTTTACTTCATGGTTTCTGTGAACTCCTGTGAATGTAATGGTGAAAATGCAGAAATGCTTAGGGAGTCTGAGTGGTGGTTTGTAGATATCTTTAGGAAAACTTGGCCTGCCATCAATCTGTCCCTGAAGCAAGGATCAAAATTATCCCAGGTGTAAGGAGACATTGACCGTAGCGGTGCTGGTGAATGTGACCTTGTATAATAAATCCCTGCTGTAAAATTGAGGATCAAATGAGGCATAATCACTTCCTTGTCAGATAAACACTCTGATATTCCCTTTCCTTAGCTGGTTATCCGCAGACTCAGCAGAGATCCCAGAATCACGTGAGTGAGCAAACATGTAGCTTTACACAGCGCTACAGCACTGAGGACAGCTCTGGGCTCCATCCTGGGTGTGCTGGGTAGGAGCTGAGGACGGGAGAAGCAGCAACGTGGCAGTTTCGTGTCACCTGGTGTTGGGGTGAGTGAGGGCTCGCATCAGTCCCAAGCAAATACTGAACAGCCTCCAAGCTGCTCTAAGTTTTGTCCAGCCATGTGAGGTGCCCTTCCCGGAGCGTGGCACTTGCTCTGTGCCTCGTGCTCAGGCACACCCCGCGTCACCCCGCGCTGACAGCAAGGTGGGCGAGCGGGCTCCGAAGGCTCGTTTGACAGCCCTGATGTGTTGGAGAGATCTCTGTTATGGCAGAGAAGCTGCAGGGAGCGAGCCACGGCAGCGCGGAGCGGAGCAGGGAACGCGTGCTCGTGTGTCACCCTGCAACGTGACCTACATGGCAGCCACCACAGCAGGCACGCACGGTGGCCCCGGTCACATCAGGGACATGGAGGGGGCTGCGGGAGGCTGGGGGCACGTTTCACCCTTCGGCAGCGACCCCGGAGAGCGAGGGCGCTCCCTGCGTCCCCTGGCCGGGAACCTGCTTCCCCGAGAGCGCGCCGCATCCTCCCAGCGCGCTGGCAGCGGGGCAGCGGCTGCCCTTGGCACAGCTCCGCTCAGAGCCGGGCACTGACGGCGCCGGAGCCTCCGCGAGTTGGGAGAAGACAGGAGCGCGCCTGGCAGCAACTCCGGGGGGCGCGGGATGGGGCAGCGGCCCCGCTCGCCGCTGCCCCCCGAGGGAGGGGGCTGAGCGCCGGCCGGGCACATCCCGGCGAGCCGCACCGCCGGCGCCCAGGCAGCCGGTGCATGCGCACGGCGCGGGCGGCCGCCGTGGAGGTGGGGAGCGAGGACCACATCGCTGCCTCCGGCTCCGAGCTGCCAGTTGCTGGTTGCCAAGCAGTTATCATTGTTTCTGTGACGATTGCAGAGGCTGTTGCTAATTGAAGAAGCCCCCACAGCATCCTTCTCTCTGCTCCTGCTTCTGCTTTTATTTTAGAGGCTCAAGGGGGAAGACAGCCAGACTAGTGCTTTTTTACATTGCATTTTTATTTATTTCTTTTTGTGGGGGTGGGAAATTTCTCAGCTGGTGATTAAGTGATGGACTAGTTACTCATCCGTATCCCTTCAGTCTTTGTGTGTGTGTGTGTGTGCGCGTGTGTGTGTGTGCGTGTATGTCTGAACACACAGACCAGCTTACACACACACAGAGTAAATTCCTGTTTGCCACTGCAGTGGGCACAAATAGGTGAGCATGACTACAGCCAAGGAGCAAAATGCATCAGGGAAACAAGCCCAACAGCAAGACCAGGTAATGCTTATTTTCCTCAATTTCAAACAGATACAGATTTGCATTGTGTAGCTTTGTGTTTCTTGTATGATTATTATGATTTTTTTTTTTAATCTTTTTGGTGTGCGTTCTTAAAATTGTCAACTGAGTCACCAGTCAGTGGCAGGAGGAAAGTGCTGTGTAGCTGGGCTCAAGGTCTGCTTTCTCAGTGTGTGTGGAGACTTGGGGGGGAAGCTGAAATTGTGCTATTTTTAACAGCCTGTACCTCTTGCTGAAAGCTATAGAGGTTTGTTCTGTAACTTGTTCCTTACATATGTGCTGGGAGGGGGGGCAGCACGTTGGGATGGAGGCCCCTTCTCACTGGAAAAAGGGGGCAAGGGTATTTAAAAGCCCCTCTGCAGACGGATATAAAATTGTAAAAGTGGGGTTGAGCTGCTGACTTTGTCGTGCACTTTCAGTGAATTCTTTTTGCCTGGCATTGTCTTGGGGGGGCACTTCAGGGTACAGCGTGTGCCCAGGCTGTGCATGAGCAAGCAGGAATGGCAGAGGAGGCAAAAAGCAGCTGCAAGTAGGTAAAACTCCTGCTGGCTTTGGGGGAAATTGCTGTGCTCACACCATATCTGAACTCGATTAATTTATTTCTCTTGGTAGGCGCTTTATGTGTCTCTGTAGAGGTAGAAAGTTAAAGACTTCATTTTCTCTAACAAACCTGTATTTTGGAGAATATTCCTCTCTGCCTGAACTTACCAGGACAGAATGAAGTCAAAACTTTCCCTGCCTAAAAAGCAGCGGGTGGCAGAAAAAAAAGGGATGTATCCTTAGCTGTAAAGGATGGCCAGAGTTAAAGTGGTGGCATAAGGAAAAGTCTGGTTGCGATCTCGGAGCTCCAGCTGAGGCTGGTGAAGGTTCCTGGGCTCCGGGGGCACCGGCAGAGGAACATCTCCGTTCTCCTCATCCCCACCTTCCCCTCCCCACGCTCGGGCTGTGCCTGGGGCACCGCGGTGGAGCCCGGACGCTCCAGTTCTTCAGTTTTCCTCATCTCCTTAAGACACTGGAAGTTCTCCACTTTAATCTTTGGTTAGGACAGCACAGGAGGATAATTTAAACAGATCTCTCAGGGCACCAATTAATTCTTAAAATAGTTCATCCTGGCTTGATAGGCTGAGAGCCTCACATATTTTCTTTTTTTTTCTTTGGTACTGTATTTTAGGGAAGGGGAAAGCATGGGAAGACACTAAGCACCACAAATAGCATCATATAACCTGCATTTTCAGGGTGACATTATACTAATGACCAAAACAGGCTCAATGGTTCAGTGAAAACAAGAAGGAAACAACTTTGATACTCGGGATAAAGAAACTGTGCCTTCATCTAACCCTGCATGTGTTGGACTTTGCTTCTCTGTCCAGTGCTTTTGGAATATGTATTTTTGTCACTGTTTGCTGCAGGTTAAAGCCAGCCTACCTGTATTTCTGAGAGGCAGGGGTTTTTATAAGTGCCTTTTCTGAACAAAGGGGACTGTGTGGCTAAAAGCTGTGTAAAAGTGTTGGGTTTTGTAAGTCATGAAATATAGGTTGCCTTTTTATAAAGGTGAGGTGTTTTTGTTTCAAGTAGCGTTACCTGCCTAATGCCATTCTGCTGCTGGCATGCCATGTCTTTGCTACTTTGGTCTTCCTACATGAAGTATAAAATGCTCAGAATAGGTCTTTAGTATTATGCAGAATCCTGATTGAGTATATTCTATAACTGACTGAATTGCAATTATACCCATATGGTACACTTAAATATTCTGGAAGTACGTGCTCTCTCAGCTCTGCCCTAGTGTGAGCATGAAATAGAAATATCAAGAATATATAAATATCAATCATATTGATGAATATTAATGTCTGAGTCTGTGAGCAACTTTGCTCACTCCCATCATTTCTTTTATTGTTTTCACAATACGTTATTAGTAAAATGGCTTGACAGTGGGGGGTTGAATCCAATCTCTGTCTATTGATTTGAGTGCACTTTTATCTTCCAACACCAAAAGCAGATCTAAACCCTTACTTTATCTAAAACTGTTCATAACTGCAAAAAAGGCTCTATTCGAATTCTATTTCTAGCTGAAATTCTATTTCCAGGCTTATGCATATCAAGAATTGCTGAGATTTTTTTCCTTGCTTAAAAGTGATCAAGAAACTGAAAAATGTAGCTTGGAGAAAAATTGAAGGCAAAGTGCTGGTCTGGCTGTAGAGGACTGAGTCTTTTTCAGTAGCAGCTGCTGCTGTCGTAAGAGATTTTGACCATCCCTTTTCTGTGTTCCTTGCTGTGACATTCCCTGGATCCAGAGGCAAGCAAGTGACACAGTTGGCTTAAATCTGTGCTGTGTCCTACCATGCTAACCCAAACAGAAGCTGAGCATGAAAAGATACTGCAGGAACAGGGTGGGGAAAGTTTGAAAACATCTGCAGAAGCTTTGCAGGCAAAAATTTAAAAATTTACTTTAGACTCATGTGTCTATATGCAAATGAAGTCATGTTCTGTCTTGAGATTTACAAAAATGATAATAATTAGGAAATGATTGGGATGTGGAGATAAGCAAAGCACTGCCTTAGCTGCTGAAGGCAGGCAATCCCTTTCTTCCTTAGGTAATTAAAAATGCTTCTATACAATTTCTTTCTGATAAGCAATGCTGCTCACCTCCATGCCAGTTAAACTACTCAGAATTCCAGTCATTTACCTCCTTGCTTATCTGTCTCATGAGTCTGAACTCTTAAGTCTTTTGGACATCATGTACAGAAAACATTCTGTAGGTGATAAGTAATGCTGTCTGTTACTGTCAAGTTGTGATTGCTTGATCAAGATGTGAGTTGGATGTGGTCGCCTCTGTGCACTTGGCTGCTCCTGACGCAGCTGTGGTTTCCTGTTTAGGGGGTTGGAGTTGGACACCGTGCAGTGCACGATTATCTCAGTTGGCTTTCTGATAAACCCAGTGCTCAGAAGTCCACAGCAAAGCCTGCAGACACTGCTAGGCTCAGGGTCCGGCTCAAGAGGACTAGAGAATCTTGTTCTCTCCCTTGGGGTTTGTTAGCTGGGTGTGTGGATATGCCATTAAAATGCTTTTCCCTTAAAAAGGAGAAAAAAATAGCAACAGCAGGTCAAGTACTCTGACAGTGTGCTTTAGCTATTTACACAGGCTGAAGATCTCTGTGTTTTAATATAAGCCTGTAAATTTGTTATCTTAGTGTAGCCCAATTCTTGCTACTTTTAATGGCCTTTGGGAATGCAAATAGCTCTGCAGTCGTATGTAAAGATAAGGAGGCTGATTTTTTAATGAAAATGTGATAACAGGCATAATGCTAAAATGAGACTTTTAAATATTTTAAAAAGTGAGTCAGCATATCAAGTGTAACAGGATCACAGATTCTCAAGGAACACTTTTTATAAAACATATTTAAAGGGTTGATTGGTTAATTGGGTATTTGAACACTGTGAATAAAGGATTGTTCTCGTTTCTTTTGCTGTGTAGAGAAGAACTGTCATGGGCTTTTGAGGAGCAAGATCCTGCTCTGAAATGTGCTCGTGTCCTAGACAAGGTTGTTAATGACTGCATAGAACTCCATGTAAAAGACCAAAAAATAAGTGAGGAGACAAAGTAGCTTGAGGACTGCCTTATTGAAGTGGGCTCCATGGAGGAGTGCAGTCAGATCAATAGAACAGTTCTGCCTATTAGCTGTCATTAAGGTAATCAATTCTGAATTTTACAGAACAGGTAGAATTCCAAATAAGAGGTGTGGTGTCTTCAAGTGGAAAGAGAACACATTTTACTTGGAAAACCAGGGCCAGACTCAGGAACAAAATGATGGAAAGATTAATATTTCATGCTGCTAATGTTCCCCTGCCACTCTGCTTCACAGAAATAGCAGGATTGTATCTGTAGTATCTTGAAGAGCAAGTACTGGTGGAGTATTTAAGATACTATGCTGAAGTGTGCCTCTACTTCTGTAACTTTATCCAAATAAGAGAATAAGTGTGCCCTTCAGCTGCATTATGCAGGCATTCCTGGTGTTGCTGTAATTCAGGTAATTCTGGGATTCCTGTACCAGGGGATGTCAATCCCTGTGTGCCCTGCTGTCTTCCTGCAAGGTCATAAATACTCTCTATCCTTTTGAGCCGACTCTTGAGCGTTACTTCATTCTCAGAGTAGATTAAACTAAAAAATATGGGTGTGCTCACATTGGGAAGTGCTGTGGACCCACCCTATGAGAGTCAGAGAGACGACACTCAGGTCCCAAAAACACATTTTGGATGCGGAGTTATTTCAAACTTGTTCCAGACCGGTGTGAATGTCCTTTAGAGGCTGTTCAGCATCTTCTCACTAAGCATCATCTGAAATGAAGCCTGTTTCTGTACTCTGAATCTACTATGAAATGTGAGTGAGAGCATGGTGGATGGGTACAACCAAGGGATTTGGTCAGTAGTGCAGTTGTGAAATGAGAAAAAGGGCTAGAAGTGCCCCACATGTCTTTAGTAGGATGGATGCAGTCAAATACAAACTTCATGTGAGCTATGTTCCTGTATCCAAAGATATTCTTATATGTATATATATATTTTTTTTTTTTTCCTGTGAAGTGTGACTTAAAATCGTTCCAGATCTTCTCTGCTCACTTGGCTGCTGTCCCGAAAATCACTGCCCCTGGGTTCCAAATGTCTCGGTTGGTTCTACATGCTTTGCATGAAAGAATGCAACGATCCTGATCCTCTGTGACAACAAAGCCTCCATACAGCACATGAGCAATACAGATTATGTCCAAAGAGTGCAGGATCCCTTCAGACTGTAAACAGGCAGTAGTGTACAGCAGGTTCAGGCAGGAATTATAAGTTGTGAGCTTTATCTCTTGAGATAGGGAAGGGACTTTGCCCTTTTATTTGTCGACACCATGCCTGTTGTGTGCTGGATCACAAAGAGACACTGCTGAATCCTCTCTCTTTTCAGCAAGGTTTGAAGTTCCACATTGTAAGTGAATGTTTGTAAGCAGATTGAGCTGTGAATTCACAAGAAAGCCCTGATTCACAGAGCCATTAGCTGGCACAGTCAGACTCCCCACTGCAGCATCCCAGTGGCACAGAATCCAGACAGAGGAATGGAACAGCACCGTGAAATACCTCTGAAGTGCCCAGATCCAACACTGGGTTGAAAGGAGCCTGGCACGGAGCTGTTGAACAGGTGGGAGTGAGTCTCCCAGGAGATGAGCTAATTTAGCGTGTCATCTCAGTGACTTGTGATAGCAGAGCTCCTACGTTCCTGGCTGGAGCTGAAAACTGTCACATCCCAAAGGTGAGGCCCTGCTGGTGAGAATCCCTCATTCTCATTGCGGTATTCTGGCTCAGGTTATTTCTGCTGTGCAGAAATCAGGGGCAATGCCCACTTTGGGAAGGTGTCTGTCAACGAGAAGGGAAAAAGGGGAATGCTCTGATTTGCACAGAAAACAATAGGTTTCATTAGTTTTAATGGAACTGTTTAGTAGTTGCTGTTTGAGGGCATAATTTTTTTAAAATAAAATTCTTCATATAAAAGAAAACTTTTTTTTCTTGATAACAGCTCCTTAAATTACATATCTTAATGTAGACCCAACACAGGCTTTCTCCAGGAACTCAAAGAGAACATTTGTTTCATTCTGTCAGTGGTATCTGATCTATTCCTCAAGAGATTAAACTTCCGTAATAGCGCTCCCGAGAGCACTGTATTCAAGAACATGGAATTGCATCAAACTGGCAGTCTTTTCCAGCTGTTAATTTGCCCCGAGGAATGCAGTCAGCTAAGCAATGGAGAGGGGGAGACAGAGGTGGAAAGGATCATGTTTGAAGTAAAACTGGAGTCTCAGAAAAAAAGGAGACTGCAGAAAAGCCTTTTCAGTATCCAGTGCTGAAATGGAAGTGCTTCTGGAAGGCCTCTGGAAGGCCACAGCCCCTAAAGTTTGTATATTCCCACAGGGTGCTGTTTGAGATGGTATAAATTTTACATGCTCTTTATACCTTGACTGAGTGGGATGTGCTCTGCCACTGTCCTTGGTACAGCTGCTCCCTCCACTCCTGGCAGAGGCACCTTGTGTTGCGTTCTTTCTCATTAAATCTCTCTTTTGCTGTTGGATAAGGACAGAATAATCTGCCTCTGAAGTTCACCAGTTATCTGGGGTCATGAGGATGTGTTTGAATGCCGCAAGGCTCTTAGAGAATTCAATGTGTCATTCCAGCTGTGGTCCATTAGCAGTGCTGTGCATTGCTACAGGCATTTCGTGAACAGTGGTTATACCTGCTTTCAGTTCTTGTGCCTTTAATGCTGCTTCTTTGTGATCTTTATCAGGCATTAAGTTGTGCTGTCTAATGGTCACTTTGGATGATGTGAGAGAAGGCAGCACTTTTAAAATGATGTAGCGTACAGTAATGTCTGTTTGTTTATGTAGTATATTCTGTATGTTTTACGTTCACATTTTTTGATCTTTTGTCCGTTTGTTTTTTTTCCCTTCATCTTTTCGTTCACCATTCTGTTCTGCCCACTCTGATTCTTAAGTGGGCTTTAAGTAAATGAAATAGAATCAGAGAGAGTGCCAGCAGCAATGGACCAGGAAAGCTGTGCACACTCCTTCAAAGTGCAGAGGTGAAGAACTAACTGTGTGAGGAGTGCATTCAGCAAGTCTGAAACCTTTGTTAAACTTAAATTTGAAGAGAGACCTGTATTTGAAACCAGTGAAGGTGGTCAAGAGTGGAAAGACAAGTTAATATGATTTTCTGATTTAATGACAAATTTTGAGTGGGATTATTGGTTGGCTTTGAATGACAGTTGAGTGAGTGGAGTATGGAATTTAGTCCTTCTTGTGTGCAGACATCCACTGTGGCTTTGAGCAAGAGTGTTGGGTCCTTAGTGGCAGTCAGTAGTTTCTCTTCTGCTGAGATAGTCCACGTTGCCTAAAACTGGGCAAAAAAAAATATCTGGGAGTCTCCTGAGGATAAGTACATGAAATACAGAGTTCTGAGATACCGAAGTAACTCAGGCTGCGCGAGTACCTGAGATATCAGAGAGATGCACTCCTTGATGTTTGGAGAATGTAGGGAAAGGGTCACAGGAGAAAACCTGAAAGTTAAAACTCGTTGTGAAGGTTTAGATATGAATAAGAATTTCAGCAGAAAAATATAAAGATAAAGGTAAATGCTGCCAGGACTTGAGACAGTTATAAGCAGACTTGCAAATGAGAGAGAGATAATGCACAGAATCTGAGGATTGTATGTGATTCTAAGATTTTGGGAACTTGAAGCAATTTTATACTTTAAGGTAAGATGGAGATACATCTTTCAGCTCTCTGTTGCATAATACAGAGACCTTTTCTGAGAAGGAGTAATTTTTTTTTTTTTCAGTAGAAATACTGCAGTATAATTAGGAGCCAGAGATGTTAAATGGAAAAGTAAATGGGGGGATGATGAGCCAAGGATATGTGTGGTCATAGGTTAAACCAAAACCTTTCAGAAATGGAATCCAGAAGCTGAAGTTTGGTGCTGGGCAGGCTGATGGAGAGCATCTTCCTGAAAGTCAGGGTGAGGGGATGAGCCAAGGCTGAAGCCCAGAGTCTGGTACTTGCAGAGAGAAAGCCTTGAAAAAAGTTCTGGAAGTTGTTGGAAGCTCTTAAGTGTGATGGAAATGGAGAGGACATAGCTACTTCTCACCTCCATTGGTGACAGTCCTTCACAGATCAAGGAAACTGAGGATCTTCAGAGGTCACTCCAACCGTAGCTTTTCTGTGATCCATGCGAGGGGAGGTGGTGAGTGGGCTAGAGAGTGACTGTTAACTCTCTGGACTAGTTATGGGAATTACAGCAGAAGTAGGATTGGATTTGGTGGTGAAAGATGCTTGTGGAGGAAGGAGCTTCAGGCACCTGTTTGCCTGCCTGCCTTGAGCAAAGCAACAAAGAGGGGTTTATTTTTTCCAGCTCTCAGATACCCTGCTCCCCTTCAGAAACACCCTGCCTTCAAAATAAGTACTTAAATAACACAGTAACCAGAGACATGGCCTGCTGTTCTGTATGGGGGTTACGGTGGGGAAAAGGCAGCAGCTCTCTTTGCCAGGGGAGAAGATTCCCAAAAGGACAAGAGGAAGAAAATTGTTAAAGTCCCCCTCTTGTTCAGGGAAAGGGCTCTGCTTCTCTCATTGTCCCTTGTACTCCCCATCCCTGAGTGCCCTGATTGCCTGTGCCCTTACTGCTGCTGGACTGAAGCTTTTTGTTGAGAGACAGCCTGTGTGCTGTCTGCAAGATAAATGGTCAGTGGCAAGCAATGTAGGGCTATTACTATTATGAGATACTATTTTGTGAAAGAAACTGCGGGTGAAAAGTGCAGATAGACCATAATTTCTCAGATCAGGTTCTGTCCTAGGCTGCTGAACAACATCTGCTCACAGAGGCATAACAGGGGCTCTGCTTTGGGATCTTGTCTTGTCAAATAACCCTGCAGTGCCAGCACCTTGGCTGTGCCTCTGGGCCAGTGGCCTTGGCGGGAGAAGCTGGCGAAAGGATGGGAATATCTCCTTGCTTTGCTGGTGAGTGAGGAGCCCTGTTGGAAGGCATTTCCCCATCTCAAACAACCACCTTAAAAAAGCTGAAATGCAGATGATTGTGGGCAGAGGACAGACCAGTTTTGTTAGAGTTGGTGTATGCTGGGATGGAGAGTCAGTGATGGGACCCTGCTGAGTCACCAAGGGAGCAGGAGCATCCAGACATCATCTCTCTGCTGCTCCCTCAAACTTGGGTTTCAGCCCTTTGGTGGGCATTCACTATCCACCCCAGGGTGGGAAAACCCTGTGCCCTCATTACACCTGTATGAATACACAAGTCTAAGCTGAGTAGGGACCCAAACCCTGATTGTATCTCATGGTGAAGGAGGGTGAGAGAGACAGAAGTAAATACTTATGAAGAGTTAAACTGAGCTTACAAATTAAAAGATCATGCAAAAACCCATTAGGAAGGAGAAGAGGATGAGTTTGAATGAAATAGCAAAACCTAGCAAATCTGGAGGCTGAATTGTTGTCTTTTTTTTTTAACCCTTCAGCTTACATCCTTTGTGGGTCTGAAAACAAATGGCTGTTTCTTTTATTGTTTATAACACCGTAAGAGAGATAAAAGTAAATTTTACATAAAGTTTCACAATGCTTCAGCTAGAGTAGTTTCTATTGCTGCTTAACTGCTGCTGAGCTTGAAATTGGAGAGATAATAAGCCTTCATCTGAAGCAATTAGTCTGCAGTTTTTGACTCCATTACCTTAGCTTATGTCTGTAGCCCAATAGTTACATGCAGATATTTAAGACTTAGTTGTAGTAAGATATTGTCAAAAGTGAAATCACAACTTAGACTTTAATTTATTGTTAATTTAGACTGTCAGAGATACTGTAATGAACATATAATAGTATGTTATGTGGAATGCATTTTGGGTCATTAATTTAGCTTAATCACACACTGTGACCAGCCTCTCAACTCTTTTTGTGTTGGGTTTAAAGGGGTCTGATACTTAATCTTAATGTGGTTGTAGGAATTAACAAATGGTACATTAAGTTGTAACTGCCCTTAAGTGTGCTGAGAGCCTCACACTTTTATGTTTTTGTTTTCATGGCCAGGAGCAAGCAGGTTATTTTCAAATGCAATTGCAGCATTTTGTGCCTACTGATAGAAAGAAACTCAAGGATGGGCAGGGAAAGAGCATTAGAACTTAGCCCATATTAAATCAGAGAGAGGAGACATGGGACGATGTACAGAAAAGCAGATGATACAGCTTCAAGGATGTAGTAAGGAAAACCTTCATGGTTGTTATTATTCTGAGATACAGTGGTGTTAGAGAAAAAGGAGGAATTGCTCAAGGTGGGGAAGCATCATGAAACTTCTTTTTTTTATTACCTAAATTTGAGATTGTGCAGATGTCATTGCAATAAGTGTAATAAGCATTGACTAGTCCTCGTAGCAGGAAATTTGTTTCTCAACTTTGCGTCTTCTCCTTAAGAATCCCTGGCACTTCACAGTTTAGTTGAATCTAATATACTAACAACCTTCCTTTTTCTAATTTTCATGTCCCAATATCTGTGATTTAAAAGTTAATTTACAAACGTTGCTGAAAATGCTGAGCCATTACATCTAGAAAGGATTTGAGATTAATCTTTGTGAGCTTAATCATTGGAGGGTTCAGTTGCATTAAATTGATTTATTTTCCATGGTGTTTTCCTCATAAGGTACAACACATGGTTTAACCTGGATTATATCGGTAGTTGACTTTGCCATTGCAAGTCATGGTGTAATTAGAAGTTTTATTCCAACAAGCTAAACAAGCCAGATAAAGAGCAGTTGTGAAAATATGGGACAGAAAAATCCAAGGAAAAATGGATTGAAACAGCCCTGGAAAGTACTTAGCACATACAGTTTGTGCATTAGTGAGATTATATTGATTGCTGAGGGCTGTTCAGTGCTCACTTGTCCAAATCAGTATCTCTTGGCAGGACCAGCTGACCTTAGTTACTACTCCTCTGCTTGAGAAATGTTACCTTCCCACCCATAACGCCTTTGAGGGTGATAATAAGTAAATAGATGATGTCTTCTTTCTGTTTTGTGCCTTGTTTGCAAACTGGACTTTCCAAAGCCCTTCTGGAAGATTACAAGACTGAGTTGTTGTATATGAGGCATTTTTCCCTCAAATGTGTTAAGGAATTCAGTGTTGATACTGGGCTGTACGATAACAGAGCATCCCTGTGTAAAACAGAGGACTTCAAAGAATTCTGGAAAGTGTATGTATCTGAAATTAGAGATGTTTTGCATGAGTGTCTACATTGAGAATAAATCTATTGGCTTCATCGAGCCATGAGCTGTCTCCTGTACTACCTTTCACTATCATGAAAACCCTCATGAAGAAAATGAAGGCTTTAAGTCTACAAGAGCAACAAACTTGTAACTAACTGATTCATTCCAGCTGGCTCATTCTGTTTTCATGTGGCTTTTATTATAGAAATAGCTGATATTATAAACAGTTCTCGGTACTGTTCTGTCACACTGGGGAGAAGTGCTTCTTCCAGAAATCAGATTTCTCTTAGGTTCTCAGAAGTGTGGAAATCTGATGGAGCTCTGTCTGAAAATGGAATTCAGGACTAGGACCACAATATAAATTAGGCCTTATGTACACACTGGAATAAGGTTGCAGGCCTGGTTTCCTCATCATTTATTTCAGAAGATTTATTTTATCACCCGTTGGCTCCCATCCTCTTGCTTCTAAGGAAATACTGTCCACACTGGACTCCTCCTGACCTTGAGGTGGGAGATGACTCGAATGCACTTGGGGACCACATAGGTTCCCTGCCCGACCTCCATTGTAGATAGTGTGCTTCCTATAAATTCCTGTAGGCTCCTAAAATTCCTGCAAGCTCCTATAAATTCTAGAGCTTCTCCAGTAAGTTATAATGCTCTTAGCATCTGGGTAGTAAATCAGTGTTATCAGTAAATAAATTGTCATATTGTCTGTCATGCCAAAAGGGAGCAATTTTTTTTTTGTTCTTCAGCATCCTGCTGTGAATTCCAGAGAGACTCTGGTGATCAATAGCACACAGCCACTGTCACAGGCTAAGCCCAGGTTTTAAGTCTTCAGTGATCTCTCTGCTGTAAATTACAGCTGTTTGAAACTATGATGCATAGTTGTTTTTCTGTAAAATGCAGTTCATTTGTGCAAGGATATTCCCAGTAAATCATCCCACTCAAAATATACTGGGGAAGCCTTTCAAATCTCCATGGAGCTCTGCCTGGGGATGGATGGGGAGCTGGCTGAAAGCTTGTGGCTCAGGATTGAGAGGAGGGCAGAGACAGGTGACTTTGAGAGCAGCCCTGAGGAAAAGAACTTGGGGGTGTTGGTTGATGAGAAGCTCAACATGACCCAGCTACGTGAGGTGGCAGCCCAGACACCCAACCACATCCTGGGCTGCCTCAAAAGGAACGTGGCCAGCAGGTCAAGTGAGGCGATTCTCCCCTTTTACTCTGCTCTGGTGAGGCCCCACCTGCAGCACTGTGTTCAGCTCTGCGGTCCCTGATATAAGAAGGGCAGAGGAGGCCACAAATATGGTTGGAGGGCTGGAGCACCTCTCCTGTGCAGACAGGCTGAGAGAGTTGGGGTTGTTAACCCTGGAGAAGAGAAGGCTCTGGAGAGACCTTAGAGCCCCTTCCAGTGCCTAAATGGGGCTATGAGAGAGCTGGAGGGACTTTTTACAAGAGCATGGAGTGACAGGGCAAGGGGTAGTGGTTTTAAACTGAAAGAGGATCAGGTTGGATTAGATATAAGGAACAAATTCTTTACTGTGAGCCAGTGAGGCCCTGGCACAGGTTACCCAGAGAAGCTGTGGCTGCCCCTGGATCCCTGGAAGTGTTCAAGGCCAGGTTGGATGGGGGTTGGAGCAGCCTGGTCTAGTGGGAGGTGTCCCTGCCCATGGCAGGGGGTTGGAACGAGATGGTCTAGTCCTAAGACCCTTCCAACCCAAACCATTCTATGATGCTATGGTTCCATGTTGGACATGTTTGGACCATAAACCTAGTTTTACCTAAGAATTTGTATGTGTCTGCATTAAAATGTAAAACCAAAAAAGACTGAAATCAGATTTAAGGAGATCAGGAATTACCAAATCAAAAAAGCCTCCCATTGCTCTAAAAATGTTTCAGCTACCCAAATATGTGATAAGCCTCTGTTTTTAATCTCATAGGTTTAAAATTTCTGAAAACTGAAACTTTTTGTCCCACTTTGATACAACTGGTGTTAATTACACCCCCCCCCCCCCCTTAATATAATAAATCTCTTCCCCATCCTGCTCTAGGAAAGCAAAGAGAGTTCGGCTGGTTGCTATTCTGTAATAAAGCATTCTGGAAATACTGTTTTATGTACACAAAGATATGAAGTAATTGAGCTCAACAGGCCATGTAAAATACACATGAGAAATAAAGTATGTACTTGAGGCTAAAAATATAATCCTAAATGAATCCTACTGGGATGGTCTGTGCTCATGCTACTTCAAGTCCTCTCACTGCAAGTAGAGCTGATTTCTCTTTGCTTTTGTTTCCCAAATAGCTTTTTTTGTCATTTCTCTTTGGCCTCTATGAAAAAAATTGGAGAAAACATCAATTCTTTCTTCATACAAGTTGCTACAGCAAGGTCTACTGTAATATACCAATTGTGCATAATCCCACAGAGCAGAAGAATAGACGTAGCAGAGGTTTGGGGAAGAAGTTAATGAGAAATTATAATGAATCTACATGAGTGTGCTCTTCCACTGCTCAGGGAGACTGTGATACACATTTTTCAAACCATCTTCCAGATTATTTTTCCTTCAGTTCTAACCAGGCTCTTACATTTTTTCTCACGAATGCCTGTGGGCTGCAAGAAACACAGCCGCCAATATCCACTGAGCCTTTGTTTTATTTTTCCTTGGCCTGTTTCTTGAGTAATGGTTTTGTGTTGTTCAAAGAGGAAAAATCAGGAATTCACTTGTTGCAAACGACTCACCGAACACTGCTTGTGCTTTTCTGTGTGGTTGGCTGCTCGTCAGGTGTAATGCATAATTTTTATTTATCTTTATTGCCAAAGCTGCTGTTAAAACAAGAGATGACAGTTGCTCCAAGGAGACTGAATTGAGGTGACACTCAGATGTTTATACTTCATTACTTTTCATTGCCTTGACAGTTTCTGTAGAGCTTCTTTCCATCAGAGAAGCCTTCAATTATGATTAGTGCATGGCTCTCATGACAAAAAAAACTATTGAACTGCATTTTGTGTGGTATTCATCAACATGGATGATACAACTAAATCAAGAATAGATCAACTTCAGTTAAGGGATTCTTCAAGACTGGTTGTGTTGGCAGCAGGCAGAAGTGAAGATCTGACTGAGAAAGGTGTGGCATTCACTTGTCCATTTGTGCCAATTGTCTTTGCAAATATGAACTATCATCATTACATTATCCTTTTGCTTTCATATCCTGTGAGGATACACAAAAAATTTGTATTAAGCCACACTACTAGCTCAAGACTGATGAAATCACTGCTGTCCCTTTTGTGAAATTTCAGTGAACAAGAGAAGACTAGGAGCTTTCTTTAAAATAAATAAATAAATAGATAGATAAATCAAATCCACCTGTGACTCTTGCCTGCAAGAATTCTGGATTTAAGGGAAGAGAGATTTTTTGCAGAATTAGCTGCTGCTGTTGCTAGTCTCTCAGATCCCCTCCTCCCTGCCTGAGAGGTGGTTTGCAAAGGGGTCTGGAGACGGGAGGCTGTTGTTTCCCAGTGTCTGGCTGCAGCATCCGTGCTCCTGCCCTGACACCGTGGCACAGGCAGATGGCTGAGGGTGGCACAGAAGGCTCCCGTCCATTTTTAGCAGCAGATTTCAGTGCCTGCTAGCCACTTACTCTTTTTGTCATTTGGGCAATGCTTCAAACTCTGGTCACATAATTTAGCTTTTAAAAAGCTGGGGTAGCTCCTCATTTTTTGGGACAAATATCCTGCGTTTTGTCTTGGTCATGCTGCTGACTGATGTGATTCTGTTTGCTGTGAAATGCATTTTGCATGCATAAAACACAGCTAGAACCACTCAACAAGCTTCAGAGACTTACTTAGCTAGCTGGAATTTGGCAGGAGATGACCAGTTAACATGAAAACCCAGGAAGAAAATCAAATAGTTGTGGGAGATGTTGAAAGTAAGCGATGAGAAGAGGTTGCTTGCAGAATTTTAATTCTACACAATAAATTATTGCTGGCAAATTGAACTGCTGCTTGCTTTTCAGGGATATTAGAGAGCTGGAAATAATGCATATTTTAGCCAGGCAATCATCTACTGCCTTTTGTTGACAGAAAAGTAAAACCTGAGCAGGGAAAAAGACTAATTAATCATTACTTTATGTAACCTTTACCAGCGTGATACAGCATTTGCATTTGAGTCCTGGTGTGCAGTGTTCATTTAAATTAAGTCTGGTTTGGTTTGTTTTTTAATTGCTGTAAGATCCAGGAATAAAACAAGTGGAATTACTGGTTTTGGGGAGCCTAATAGTCCAAGTCCAACCAAAAATGACAGTCTCAAATGTCTCCACTTTCTGTATACCACATCACTGGTAAATAATGCCCAGGGGAGAAATTGTTGAGTCGTGATAAATTGTTGAGCATCCAAAAGCTATTGTTGGTCTCACTGGGGACCACTGAAAGCTCAGTGCTCTTGAAAACCCAGCCAATTATGCAGGTGCTTATGCATGGGCTTTGAAGGCTCACTTTTCTTGTTTATTAAAAAGGATGGTTTTTAAAAATCTTTCTGTCATTACTGGTCATTTATTATTCCTTCTGTTTTCGTTTGAAAACATCTATAAAGATAGCACACTTGAAACAAACACATTTGCACTGCTGTGTAGTCAAATGATGGCATTTAATTCAAGAAACTGGGGGTGGTCTTTTGTTCAGTGTTAAGAAGGAAAAGGCAGCAGTTTCTCAGACTTCAGAGCATTAGATAGCCCTGTAGAGTTTTGTGTTTTCCTTTGCATCCAAGAGATAATAATGGAGCTGAAGTGTCATTTTAGTTATAGAATATAGTTTGTTTTCTTTTTTTAGTTGCACTGTAACCAATTCTGAAACACCTTAGGACAGGAAATGCTCTACAACAACTGTTTATATTATTAATGAAAATTAATTTTAATTATAGGGTTATGTTATTTAAATATATCTTCCTTGCAGAAAGGTGTGTGTTACTAAAATTGCTCTTTCCACATGTGATAATAATAATACCTAACACATTCTTCATTCTTTATGTCTGTGAATTGCTTTTAAAAATATTCTTTCTGACATCTCAGCGATGTAGGTAAACTGCATTACCCACACTTGGCAGAAAGGGAAGCTTAATACAAGGATGAAGTGGCTTGCCCAGGGCTGTATTACTCCTGTATTTCAGGCTCCAAGCCCATGAATTGCAGTGATGATCAGTGCTGTGGGGACAAACAGTTTGGGTCAGCACTGGCTTCAGGCAGTTTGTAGACGTGTCCTACATTGCTTAAGCATTTTGAGAATGTTAACAATGATTTATTCATTCGTTCATTCCACTACTCCCGTTTTGATTCTTTTAAATGAGACCAGGCACACTTGGGTCTTTGGATCTTCGTGGGCACCCCTAGAGATTTGACAGTCATTTAAAGAATCTCCTCCTAACCCAGACTCCAGCAAGTAACCATGGATATTAATAATCCATCAGGAGAACATGTGCACACTGGTTAGACACGCTCACGTGTGCACACACAGATACACAGACATACAGCCCACCGTGAAAATCATCAAATGAATCCTCATGCCTGGCAGCATTTAATGAACTCTGAACCTGAGAGCAAGAAATCACTGTTGTAAATCTAAAATGCTTCCAGAAAGGTGTTAGGCACTATCTCTCCCCTTGGAGAGTCAGCATTTTCCTGTTTTCACTGGATTTCTACTGGCCCAAGTAATAACTGACCAGGGAAATAAAAGCAGACTGGTGCACCAGTCTCAAAAAATGTCTCATCCCTACAGCAGAAAATAGTGCCTTTCCTCTGCAGGTGGTTCTAAATTTGAAGTGGTTTTTTACTTGTTCCTGAAGGAAGAAGAATTTTATGATATCTGCTGCTTTGTGTCAAAAAAATATCGAGGTGCCATGTGTCAGTGCTTTGCAGCGACAGGATGAGATGAACCCCACAAGTGCCTGTCGGATGCACTGATATTACCTCCTCCTGTAGCCAAGTGCCTCACAACTGTTAATGAATTTAACCTCAGTGGCTGGGACGCTGTCATAGCTCATGAAGCCTGAACAGACTCTCTTGGTTGCCTGCTTGGCGTTCCTGACTGTAACAGGCTGCACACTTACCTTTAATTTGTGCTTCTCCTTTCACAGGGAGAGGGGAGAGGCACAAATTGATGATCCAGCTCTGTCTCAGACCCAGTGCTTAACCCTTGCCTGCCAAGCCTTCAATGCTTTCTCCACTGAATCAGCCTTTCTCCCAGAAAATTCAGTGTCTCCGGTGACAGGAGTTATTTTATAACCTGCAAACGTGTTTGCTTCCCTTGAGGGGCAGAGTATATGTCATTCCTTAGTGGGCAAATAGGAATGGCATGAGGGACGGGTGAACAGTGCTGCTTTTAGCTGTCCCCCTAGACAGATGGTTCTGTGGCCATGGATTGTTGGCCTGAGAAAAAGAAATATGATGAGGTTTTCAGGCAAGTCCCTGAAATTTCTCTCTTTCTGCTTTTTGTAGCATGGCAAAGTGACAGCATTTTCTCTAAGCTACAACTAATGAGGGCAAGAGAACCCAGAGAAAGTGTGGAGGCTGGAGGAGAGGGAGCCTTCCCTTGAAAATAGATGTAGTGTGTTAAAAATATATATGTGGGGATGAGGAAAAGTCACTAGTAAAATAAATCATCATCACCCTCTGCTTTTTGTTCTTTCTGGAAATTCTACATCCAAAGCTGTAGATAATTTCTGTCCTGAAATAATCCAAGTGGTCTTTCCCCTTCGCTTGGGCTCTGGCAACGTTAGTGGCCCCGGGCTGGCTGGACAGCCCTGTATTTTGCAAAAGACGAGGACTCTGGCACTTGGTTAACTTCAATGAATACTGGTTTTAAGAAGTGTTTTTCAATGAAGTATGATAGCCCTTTGTCTCTAATGAACTACTCAAGATACTACTTTTATTTTCGTTATGTCCACATATTATCAAGCAACAAATGCAGGCATGAGCATCTAAGTGGAAATATCCACCCCAAATCAACTCCTCCTATCCAAAGAAAAAAGCAAATAAGATTTCAACCAAATGTTGGAAAGCTTGAAAGAAGCTAAAATGCCTTATTTAAGGTCTTTCAAAAGAGCAATCTTTGATATTAAGAGTGATTTTTGGAGTCTAACACTGATGTGTTACTATCTGGGACTTCGGGCTTAGTTTTTGAAGGTATCAGATGGAGTATAAAGACCAAGAAAGATGTTCTGATAGCTGAGGAGGTTAAACGCTGTCATGGGGCCCCTCACATCCCCCTGTGCTGTAGTTCCTATGTAATCCTGAGTATACCCTTAGCCAAATTTTTCCCAGGTTTAGCAGTTCCTATTTGTCCCATTTTTTTCTCAATGCTCAGCTGAATTTATTTGCTAAGTAAGCCTGGATTCTAAACTTTCTTTTTCTTTTCTGACTTTCAGAAGTGCTAGACATTTCTAGCTACAATTGAACTAGATAGGAGCTATACTTAACTATATAAAGTTATGATAATTGCTCTGAATAAAATCAGATCTCAGGCATCTGAAATTAAACACCCTAAATTAGCAAAATGTTTGACCTTAATCATTCTCTGACTCAGCTCCCCATCTGCGTAATGGGATAACATCTTCCCTTCGCCACGTAGAGGTGCTGTGGAAGGAGAGTGATGAATATGTGAAGCACTCCTGTATTGTAGTGATGAGCTCCATAGAAACCGCCATGAGAAAATTGATAACTCTGCCTCCAGAGCAGGTTGGGATTGTGGGCTGCAAATGCAGTGAGGATGAAATGAAATATTGAAGAGCCCTCATTACGTGTGAGCACCTACCACTTGGTGCAGTGTCTGAGGCAGCTGAAAGTATGTAGGATGTATAATTAGACTTCTGCACAATACATATGTACAGGGGGCTGAATTACAGCTCATGAACCTTGAGAAGTGAATTTGATATTGCCCAACTTACTGCCTATGTGTGAACCTTAACCTCAAGGTGGATTTAGTCTCTTGCTGTTGATTACAGGTGAGGTTTTCAAAAACATTTGGCTCTTCCTCTCTCTGTTGCCAGTAGAGATAACAGGACTTTATGGATGGCTTTAGTGGGAGCAGAGCTAGACCAGTGTTGAGTATTTTCAAGTCACAAGCAAGGATTTATGTTGCACATTGCCTGAAAAATACACTGGGAAAAAAAATGCAGTGTTTGATGCTTGAACTCAGTGAAGTTCTTGTCGTTCCTGAGGGCTGTTAGCTTTTTCTATTAAGAACAACCTTGTATGTGAGATGCTAAAATTAGGTATTGGCAGTGTTTTTTGTTGTTTGCCAGTGCATAACATGAATAGGCACAATTTCTCGTATTAACCTTGAATGCAGAATTCCACTGACCCGGTTCTGAACATCAGAAACCTTGTGGTAACCTCCAGAGGCTTTTATCTGTCTTTCACCGAGTGGTATTTAAGTGACCCAGAGTCAAGTTTTAGTATTATTTGTACTGCAGAAAGCATCAGAGATCAAAACCTCATTGTGTCAGGTTCTTATCAGACACTGCCATGAAGATCTGGCAGTATAAATTGACAAATGGAGTTTTCTTATTCCTGTTTTACACACAGAGGAGGCAGAATCTGGCCTGCAGAAAGCAGGATTTGTTTTATGCTCACTGAAGAAGAGGAGAGAGGCCCTCAAAGTCAGGCACAGAGCCTTTAGCAGAGTCACTAGCAGTATCCAGAGCTGTTGGGTCAGAACTGTAATTTTAGCAGCGTCCATTCCTTTCTCATTTCCTTTGCAGATACAGTCTTCCAGCCGGCATGCTGAGGTTTTGCTTTTTTTTCCCTACCCATTTAAGACTTCTTCTGTCCCTTTTACATAAGCAATGTATTATATTATTAGCAAATAATTGTCTTCTTCTGCAAAAAGAAGATTTTTTTATCATAGCTCTTCTCATGGCACTTACCATGTCTCTTTTGAACTTTGGAAGTCAGAGTGTACTGAATTGATGCTACAGTGCATTTCTCCCAACTCCAGCATCATTTTTTACCATACCCCTGGCATAGACTCCCTGATCATGCACATTTTCTTAGCAGTAAAAAGGAGCCATTTGAGCTGCTACAATTTATGTGATCTCACAGGGAAAACATTATTTCCTTAGAAGCAGCAGGAGCAAATCAAAGTATTCCTCACTGTGAGAGTAGCAACTGGATTGGAATACCTGTCCTAACCCCAGGAAGCTGTCCACTCTCACAAACCAAGGGAATGCTTTGGAAAACACCTGTCAGCTCCCATGGAAGCCCACTGGTCCAGCACCCTGTCTTTTTTCCATTGTTTCACGGGTTCCATCTACCGTGGTGAGCTGTGATATCAAAGAGCAATAATAATCCTTCAGCAGCACAGATACACCCAGGTATAAGCTGAGATACTTATCATAGGAGAAAATGTCTTTGCCATGCTGGAAAGGGCCTATCATGCTGAATTCTGGCTCAGAGGTAACCACATCCAGAGGTGGAGAGAGTAGGTGAAGATACCGTCCTTTCTGTGAAATCGTTGTTCAAATTTTCATCTAATTTTTCTAATTCAATTGACTTTCCAACACCCTTCATTTTCTCTTAGCCACAAATCTAACTCCTATTTTTAGGTTATCTTGTATTTATTCATATTGTAATAATATCTAGTAGCTGTGGTCATTTTAATGGTTTCCGTTTCCAAGGAAATGAAGAACTTAGCGTAAAGCAAGAGATCATGTTGATGAGGAGCACAAATAGTGAAACAGAAAGTAATAAGATATTAAAAAGGCCACTTTCTTCCCAGGGTTTGATAAGTATCCTAAAGTACAAGGTTATACATTGAGAGCATTACAATACTGAGGATCAGTGATAAGCAATGAGTAACATGCTCATCCCAAATGAGTGTGATTTTTTGAAAATCAGTGTTTTCTTCAGTGGGACTCTGAAGAGAAGGAAAAATGCTCTTGCAAATGGATACACTTCTCTCATTGTTGTATTCAGGAGGGAAGTTCAACATGCAGCTCAGCAAGCCTGACTAGATGGTGGCACAAAAGAGAGGCTCTGCATTGCTTTTTGCCTGCAGTGATTCTGGCAACACAGTTCTGAGGGGAATTCGAACAAAGTGATTTCGATATTCGCTCTCTCCTGGTATCTCATCTCTCTGTTTTATAACTACCAAACTCTGAGTTTTAAATCCCATTTCTGTATTGTTTCATTTTTTATTGTGTTTATTATTAAAAAAAAAAATCTAAAAATCCTAATGAAATAGCAGCAGTCTATGTGATGATGAGACTTTAAACATTAGATATAAGTTAGTCATAGGAATAACAAGGCTTTGTTCTCTTACCCAACAGGAATGTATCACTAAATCTCTAATATTATGTGTTAAATGCATTCTTAAGAGCAGTGGGGATTTCACGTGGTGTGCACTCAGGGGGGCCCATCTGTAAGAGATGGAAGCCTCTGTTATTTCGTAGCCTGAAATCTCACTCTAGCTACCCCATTTCAGGATTTATCCTTGCAAGGAGCAAGATTATTGCTGAATGGCTGAGACCAAGCTCCATGTGCTAGGGCACACCCCCAGTGGTTTGGTGGGCATCTCTCAGGTTTCTGTCTGTACCTCTGAAGGAAAAAAATCAGCCCCTTGTTCCAACTTAGCTGATTTAGCCAGAGAGAGAATAAAAATTTTGATCCCAGTAAATTTCTGTGAGATAAAGGAGACATATGAAAATGAGATTTCTCCAACAGTGGAATCATGGTGAACACTACAAAGCCGCATTTAATGGTGAAGCTAATGACTGATGTATTTTCATATTCTCTTTCCTCCAAGACTTCAGCTGTTTTTCTAGAACTGGGTGGTGAAGCTATTCCTTGGCTGAATAGGAACAGTGTTCATCACTACTGTGGCAGGAGGATTCTTGGGAGGAGTTTATAGGAAATAGTTTTGTCAGCTGCAGGAAGGTTTCAGCACCTCTTGAGCTGCTCTGTTTCTTCAGGTTGGTCCACTGGAGGACCTGGACCAGCCCAGTCTTTGCAGGGCACCTGTTCACCTGCACGAGCCATTGCGAATGGCTCCACCACTGGGACTGCTTTGTTACAGTGAACAAGGTGGGGTCTGCCATGCTTAGAGAAAACAGTTTAAATATTCCATTCGCAATCTTCTCCAAATCATGACAGAAAACACCAGTGGGAAAAAAAAAGCATTTAAACCACAAAACCAACGCAAATTTGTAATTCTGGGAACTGGGATTTCTGTTAATAAATAAGAAGAGAATGTAGTGTGACCAGGAATGGCTCTCAAAAGGCTTCCTGAAATGTTAGTATTATTTTAAAAGTACCTACAAGGCAAGTGTTATTTGGAGGCACAAAGCCCTACTGCTTGAAACACTGTTTTCCTTTTAGTTCTATTGATTTCTTTTGTGACTCTTGGTTTCATTCCCAGGAACTCACAATGCTTGCTAAAAGCTCATGTTATTTATCTTCCATGAACTCTTGCATATCTATGACAGTTCAGCAAAATTCTATTTCTTAGCAATTTGCTCTAGATGGCTTATATTTTCCAGAATTTAACCACAGGCTTGATTTTTTTTTTTTTTCAACTGATATCCAAATTATTCAAGACATGATGCTTAAGAAATACTGTGTGCAATAAAAGGGAAGGATTCTGGAATTTGTGGGTGCAAATGTAGTCAAAATCAGGACATATTTAGTATCTCTCTGAGCCTCCTTTCAGCACAGCTCTGATTTAATATTATTCTATGCTTTCATCCCTCCTTGCTCTTGAGTTCAGGATGCCAGTCATATCAGTGTTGGAAAATGTCTTCAACCCACTTACAGATGTGTATTAGGAAAGAATTATGGGCTCAGTTTTGCTGGAAGTATGTTTGAATTGTAGGAGCTATTCAACAATTCTTAAACTGCACATTTGCTGCTGCTGCATCTCTGCTGCCTGACCTGTCAGGAACAGCATCGCCTTTGGGTGGTTTCCTCCTCAAACACCTTTTGATGGTGAATTTGGGAGAGACTTCCTCTCTGTGTCCACTGGGGCAAAGTCTACTCCAGAGAAAAAGCAAATGCAGTTATTGTACATGTTTCTCTCTTGGCACACAAGCAGAAAAGAGCCCCTTGGAAGCTTTTTCTCTGGTGTAGCTTACGAGCCTTTCCCTGTGTAGTTCTAAGAAAACACTTCTTGGTGTCCCTCTTTTAGGTTACATGCATCAAAGATATAACAGATGTCTCTTGATAAGCAGACTTCCAGTTCTGCTTAGTGGCTGCCTTTCTTTATAATACTTTGCAGCTTTTTGTGTGGCATTATTATGAGCAATTCGCTGCATTCCATTGCGATATTTCAGTTTTATTACTAACATTAGGAAAATGTGTGGAATTTAATGCTTTTATTTGATACCTGTCAACAGATAAATGGCTGCTCAGCAGTGCATGAACATTGAGAGGTGTTTTCAGCTTAACATTATTGCACAGGAGAAGCCACTGTTACAGGAAGCAGGAATGTGCTTGAGTTAACAACAGGATGTTGGAAGTTCCTTTAGGAATAGTCTGGCAGTGACTTGGAGTGCACATGTTCTTTGAAGTGCTGTGTTGGAAGCAATGCTTTATTTCTGATAAAGGTATTCTATTTGAAATGGTATGAAACAATCATTACTCACTTCAGTCCCTTTGACCAATGAACCTGAAAACATCCTCAGGCATTAAACTTGCATTTTTCTTAACAGCCCCACTGTGCCAGGGCAAGGATGATATTGAGAAATTTCATTGCTGCTTATAAGCAGGGATATCATTAGTCATCAGAGTCATTATTACATTATATGATTTGTTTAATGGACCTACAGTATACTTGAATTGCTGAAAAATCAATTACCTTTTTTTCTAGGAATTATAAGAGAGGGCCTACAAGCACACATAAATAGAAATTTATGTGAGACTGTTCTAGTAGGAACCAGACGAAGTCTGAATTGCTGTGATAACTTCTAAAAAAAAGCCTCTCTTATTTCTAAGAGCTGGAAGTTGGTGCCATTGAAAGATTGCAGTTAGGCCAAAACGATGTTACACATAAGCAGTCATTACCTCACAGTCATTCATTGTCTGCAAATGACTTCAATAGGATTATGTGGGGTTTTTTTTCCCTGGCATTAAGGATGGCATTCAAGTATTTGAATGTGAAATGCTTAGTGCCATTTTCATGTCACAGACAGAGAGCTGAAGACCTGCATCTTTCTGGAGTGGCGGAGGGAAGCCAAGCAGGGTAGACTGTGACATTTAAAATAGCACATGACATCTGTAATTAGGGATCAGAATCCTACTGGTTTAGTGATATTCATTTTTTTAGTGACTTTTAATTTCTTTCTGGTTTCCTGCAATACTCTCTGACAGCTGATGTTATTTGCCTTCCACACAACCCTGCAGAGCTACAATATTTAGTTTCTTAAGAGAGTGTTCCAGCTAAAGCTCTGCTTAAAGATCTTACATGAGTTGTCAGTCCTGTAGTGTCTTTTGTATCCCATAACCACAGTTTCATATTCTTTATACCTCATCTCAGATAACAATTATACACATTTATGAATGACTAAAAGATAAATGTTTTTCACAAAATATATACTGACATTATTTCAACTTTCATTGGCATGAAAGAAAGCTTCTTGGCTTTTATAGAATATTTCTATTCTGCCTGAAAGAGTTACAGCTAGGATTACCTCCTCTGTGTTTTTAGCATGCAAAAGTGATTCCCTCCTCTGTATTTATCATGAGATAAACTTCACATATGTGAACCACAGAATCTGAGACCTATTGGTTCAAGAGAATTTAGGGAGAATAGACTAAATGATTATAAACTAATCTACTTGGTGTAACTCATGTCTCAGAAATGTCTCAGTTGCTTACACTGAAACCAGATCTAAGACAGCGTGCAGCCAGATTGGATTGTGAAAATAATTCTAGTGTAATTTCAAAATCAAAAGATCTGAAATTACTCTTTATTTGAGAATGCAGCAGGAAATACAGAAAGTGGTAATGGCTGCTGAGGAATGAGAAAAAGGGTATCTGCATCACTCATACAGACAGCTTGCAATATGAAAAAAAAAAAAGTGGAATAAAGTGATTTGCAAGATTAGTTTATACCTAAAACTATACATTCTGGTAGGATAAAGTCTTTGCATATTGATACCAACAACTTTTCCTTGAAGAAACACCTCTAGGCTTGATTTGGGAGGGTATGTTCAACCATGCTCTCTGTCTGTGCCTTCACCTTTCTGTCCATCCCTGCCAATAGCTGTGGAATCCAGCAGCTGGTTTCAGCCACGTGTGACAGAACAGGCAGTGATTTCAGAAGTATTAAGCCCAGATATGAAAAGTAGTGGGTGCATAGGAATAAAGAAACTCAGATTAATGCCTCTGAAAGGGGAATGGATGGAACAGGAACCCAACAATCGCGTGGTCTGGCTGACCTGCCAGCTGGCTGAGGAGCACATGGAATAGTTTCTCTTTCCATGGCCAATTTTCTGACTTGGGCTGTAACTCTGTCCAGATCACAGCTGTAAAGCTTCCTGACCCTTTCTGTGTGTATTGGAAGGGATCTGGTACTCACTTTTCAGCAATACAATCTTTCAGGGAAATAAGATAACCAGAATTCCTGAATTCTACACAGGGAAATGTTGAGTTAATGTTGAAGGAGGGTCTGTGTAGAAGTGAAGCTTGAGCTTCTAGGAGAAAAAGCCTTGGAATTTGTTCACTTTGGCTCCCATTTCTCAAGATTCCTATAGTTTTTAGCACTTGTCCCACAAGTTTTCCTCAAGCAAAGAAATTCATAGTGCTTAGTGACAGGAACACTGCAGCTTGGGAGTGGGCTGTAAATCCTGGGTGGCTGTAGTAATTCCCAAGGGAATAGCATATGTCACCACAAATGAAGTGTGAAGCTGATGGTTTTTCTGCCTCTGATGCATCAGAGAGAAAACTCGGTGGAGTAAAGACTCAACAGCTTTGTAAACCCCTACCTGAAAAAATGTAGTTTGCTTGAAGGAGTCCAGGCAGACTGGTGGTTTCCAGCTGGAAATGCATGTATGTGTGGGGTTTGTGCATTGGATAGTTATATTAGCACAAGTAAGGGGTTTGTTTTCTGTTAAGGTCTGAATAGGGAAACAGTTTTAGAGCTTTGGAATTTATTAATCCCCACACAGAATATAACCACTGGAGATTTACAGCTGTAGTGTTTGGCTTTCCTTGATTTCCATCTTTTTCTGCCTTTCTTCTCCATCCATCTGCTCATCTCTCCACATTCTTGTAACAGAGATACACTAGCTTTCTTAAGGGTTTTTTTTTCCATCATAAATTCTTTGACGTTCATTGATTCAGCTATTTTTTAAAAATAAATTACAGCCTTTTTTGTTGTTGTTGTTGTTTTTCTCTCGATACATAAAGTTTTGGTGAGATGTCAGCCTTGCTTGTATCATCCACACAATCAAGTCATAACCTGTGCCCAAGGTTTCCAGCCAAAATGAGGTAGATTAACACGAGCCTTCGAATGAGTGTGCAGAAGTCAGTGTGTCATTCCCTTTTCTCTTGAAAATTCAGGACTTCCCTGATGCCCAGAGCCAGCAAGTCGATAACCACTCGTCAGCAGAGTTCATGGCCCCAGACCTTTCTTTCTGTAGCAGAATATTTGTGCCCTCACAGCACCACATGGCTCCAGTACGGCTCTGCGGGGAGCGACGCGTGCCCCTGAGCAAAGTCTGCTCCAAACGGCACTGATCCTCCCTCCTGATTCATGTACACCCACAGGATGTACCGTGGGGACACAGCTGCCAAACTGGAGTTTGGAGCCAGACGCAGTTCAGGGCAGGACCCGACACTGTGTGGATTTCTGCGAAGCACCCAGAGTGCTCCCAGCCCACACAGATGTTTTACTGTTGTATATTAATGTGCATTATTGAAATACCACCGGCAGGCCAGGAACAGTTTAAGCTGTATTGTGCTGACATGAATAAAGATTACAGTAAGCAACAGATATGGCCCCCAAAGGACTGTTGTCAAAAAAGCAACATGGACCATGCAGGAGAGATGGGCACAAGTAAGAGGTACTGAGAGGAAAGGGAAGCAAGTAACTCCTAATGAGATGAATGCAAGCTAGTATCAGGTGTGAAACAACTCCAATTAAAGACGGAGTTTATTTGTTAACAATTGTTATCTTGGTAAGCTGCTATCTCCGAGAAGACAAGTGTGGCAGTGAGGCTATCAGTGTTCATACACTTTATTCAGATTCTGCATGCATGGCAATGCTTTTGATTTCCTCCAAATGCAGTTGAGACCAAAAAACCTTCAGCTACTTTGGAGCCAGATGAAAATGTCACCAGGAAGCTTAATTTTTCAAGATGTGTTACAAATATACATGATCTAAGTTGTAGCCCAGTGTGTTTATCAAATACCAGGCTGTTCTATGCCCCCTTTTTCACCCATATTTTTTGCAATCCTTTCTTTTGCTAGTTGCTTAAGCATATTAGTTATGTATCTGCAATGAATAAAGTTTAAGTTGTCATTGCAGTTACGACCTTCTCAAGCCTTGATATTACTGCTTGTGCCATATTTATGGGCAAATCCTGCACACCTGACTCAGTCCAATAGATCTATTAAGTGTAGAGGAGATTTTTTTTATTATTATTTTTATTCGTATAATAATGACAGATCAAACAATGACATTCAGCTGGGAATTTTTCTGTCAATGTTAATTTTAGAAGTACCCAAGAAAATACATTTTGTTTTCTTTGATTCTCTTCCCTTTATGGAGAGCTGAAGAGAGAACCATAAAATTCACGGTGGTGGGGCTTTGAATTCTGCATCACTGTTGGGCTATCACAGTTTGCATTCTTTTGTACAAGGTTCTCCTGCTGTCTGCAACCCAAGGGAAACAATCCACAGCAGGAAGCATTTGAAGTGGTTGTATAAACACAAAATAAAATTCCACTTATTTTAGCTATAGGTATATTTATACTTACATTTTTTTTAAAAAATGAAAATCAAGAATTCTAGCTTTTGATTTCTTATTTTGAAGGACTACAAAAAGTCAATTGTGCTCTTATTTTATTAAAAGGTATTCCAAGCTGCTTGATCTGTTCCAAAGATCTTCTTTTGCTGAAAATTGTAGGTTATCATTGAAAGACATTATAATTAAGCAATTAATTAATAAGTAATTAAATAAAGATTAATATTTTCATGAGCTATTGTAGGCACCATGCCTATTTATTGTAGGCACCATGCAGCAGAAGGACCTGCATCAAGAAGATGAGACAGGATAATGGAATAGGAAGCAACCATTTTCAGTCTTTGATTTTCAGAAAGAGGCATAACTAAAGTGTGGAGATAAAATTGAAGTGCCTTGGGGTGTGAAAGGGTTAGGATCAGGTACATGTCTGTGTGTGGGCTTGTACATACATTTATGTATATGTTTTGCATGCAGCATTATAGAAATAATAGCTCTGATCTCCTGTTTCCTATATGTTATACACAAGATCGCTGCATAGAGAATCTTCAGTCTTAATAATATAGATTATTATTTAAACTTGTTCTCAGTTTTTTGCTATATGCTTGGGACATCTATTTTAAATGCTCTCCTTCCTATTTACTATTTGTTTGATAGGGTTTTTTCAGGTGTAAGATGTATTTTGATTCAAGAGGGAAGCTCTTACCATGGTAGTGTGGATTTCAGAGGCAGCAGTTGTTGGCCTCAGGGCACTCATTGAGCTGGCAGTTCCGAACCAGCTGAGATGAGGTGCACGTGAGAATGATATTTTGCATCTCTGTGTACAGAATTTAGTTGAAGATTATTTCTTCCCCCCAGCACATTTTAGATAAGAGAGTTCTTTTTTTTTTTTTTTCTCCCTCAGTTGTGATGCTCTCTGTTTTAACTGCTGGCATTTTATTCCTCCCTTCTGAAAAATAGATATGACTATCCTATGCAATCTCTTAGTAAAAAAAAAAATGGTGTTGCTATCTGTTGATGGATTATTTCTTGATCAAGCAAGTCAGCATTATGAAGGATGAAATTTTACCATAGTTTACTAAGAGCAAACAAGGGGACACCTCTTAACCTTTAATGAAAGTACTCTTAACCTTAATACACAAAGATAAATACACATTGCACCCCCTTCCTGGGAAGCAGATGAATAAAGACACCTCTCTGCACTGAGATAAGTCCTTAAATTTCATCATAAAATCAGAACTGAAATCATGGACATTTCCCAAGAACATAAATGTACTGAAATATTCCTTTGGTGAGCCTGCAGTATCTACTTTTGATTGAAGTAAATAATGTTACTAAATTATTTGAAGTATTCATTCAGTTTGGGAATTTTAAACTATCCTGTACAGGGCCAGGTTTTCCGCTTATCTAATCCTGCCTGCTCCCTTAGGCAGAGCTCTTTCTACTGAATGTGCTGCTATCAAAGAGTCCTGCTTGTTCTGGGTTCTTCCTACTTGTCTGTGGAGCACAAATGCATCTCTCTGAGGTTAAAAGTGTTAGTGTGAGTTGGAAATAGGGTACCCACTCAGCTAGAGCAGTGTTCCGATCCTCAATATAGAAACTAAGGCTCACTTTGTTGTTTTGTTCAGTTTGATTTCACTTCACTGGGGTTTGAAAGTACTAGGGGAATTTTGTCAGTGCCCTAATGCAAGGAAATCTTATTAATCACTTTCAGTCATGCTGCATAGTTTCCTGCTGTGTATTGTTGTTGAAGGAGGAAATTCCAGACTGATGTTTTCATTAATGATTGTAGAAAGTTGGACTGGTACTACTTGCAAATACTAAATCGGGAGGGGTCATATGAAGCCTTTTCATAATCTGCACCTCATTGTAAGAGAAAACTTATTCCATGTTCATATTCTGTCTGTGTCAAGGGTGGTACCACACGAAAGCAGCAGCTCAGGCAGTTACCTGCAGAGAATAGTAGCCTTAAGAAAGCACTGCAGGTATTTCTTGCTGCATCATAATATGCTGGAAACTTGCAAAATGTAGGGAGTAAAGATCTCAGCTGGTTCTTGTAAAATTTGACATTGTTAATGTGGTTAATGAATGAAAACCAAGGTACACCAGCACCATTAGAGCATCCCCTCTGTGGATGTTCTCTGCGTTTCCATCGTCTTCAACCTTTGACATCCAGATCTCTGTCTTCACCCTTTCTCATTCACAGGCTATATATTCTTAAAAAAGAATTCTGAATCTTCTTGTACAGAATAGCATAAGGAAATAGTTTAGTTAAAACTTTGAGTTTTCATTCCAAGTGGGAATTGTGTTACCTTTTGAGGGGGCTGTTTTGTGGGGTAAGTTGTGGACCAGAAGTGGCCCGAAGACTACAGACTGAGGCTACACTTCCAGGCACCACTGTTTGGGAATCCATGAGCCAAGCTATAATTTAATGGGTCAGACCTCATTAAAAGCTTCTTCTTCTAATGTTAGAGGATGAGACTTCCCGAAATCTACTGAAAATGTAGTTCAGACTTAGATGCCTGCCATTACCTAGGATAGCTAGCCTGCTCTCCTATTCATCTAAAGGACATGAAAGACAGGGATTTCATTTCAACTTATAGATGGTTGTATATTTGCAGTCTCCTGATTCATTGCTCATATTGATACATGACACGAGTTGCTCGTTGAAATGTATTTTAAATCCCGTTTTATTTGCAATGTATTCCAAGTATAGCACTTAATGCAGTGTTTCACAGTGACTCAGAATAGAGGCAAGTGACTCAGAATCAGGGAGAAGTGACTACATTTTTTTGACTGCTCTTGAAGGCATTTCTGTCACAAGGAGATACTGGGAAAGAATGCAAATATTGCATCAGAAGAGCACAAATTAAGTCAGAGGAAGAAAGTGGAGTGCTGCAATGGAAAGTAATGATACTCTGGATTGGACAGAAGATAAGAAGCCTGTAGAAAAGATAAAAGCTGGTGTTGGTGTGTTCCAACATGGTGTTTCGAAAAATATAAACTACAGCCTCAGGGATTTTAACAAATAAAGAATTTACAGAGCAGTAGTTACAGAGCAATATTGAAAGGGAAAAGAATTAAAAGTTTCTTAGTGAAGACAGATACAACTAATTTGTTCTAAAGTCTTGCTGATTTTAAAGTTTATGTAGTACTTATAAAAAACTTCTTTGATGTAAATTGGGTTTTGTATCCTTGCTTAGCATTTGAAATATTGCATAAACTACAGTACTTTCAAATACCTTGTATAACTACTGAAAGTTATCTCAGTTTTTTAGTTCCTCTTGAATAATGGTTTGCCTAGCTTGTTGAAGCAGGACTTTTTTATTGAAATCTAGTGGAAGCTTCTAGAATTCTTACACATGAATGATGTATAAAGTCTCACTTAATTTGTCTTGTGTTTTTTTCCATTGTCTACTGAGTTCACTTTGCTTCCTGACTGAGTTTAATGAACTTGCTGTCCTTAGGGAACGTTGATATTAATGCTGTGTACTGCTCAAAGGCCCCAGGCAGGACTAGTGCAAGGTGCTGTGCAAACACTCAGATGTCATTGTGACCCCCAGTGTCATCTCCCCAGATTTATTACTTCAGTTTCACACATGCAGCAACTTCAGCTAAAAAGTGTGTTCTTTGAAGCCTCACTGTGGTAGCCTAATTACTGCTCAGCAGCAATAAGGGCAGTCCCTTGAGCCCTACAGAGGTGGATTCAAGGGACTGAATAGCTGGGACCATTAAAAATAGGATGTCAGGTCTATCCTTGTCCTCAAGTGGGAATTGTGCAGAAATAGGAGCAACAGGTCCTCCTCTATTGGCCTTCAAAGCTCGGCTTTCTGGAGTGCAGGGGGTAGATTTGGTTTGCCTGCATCGCCTGGTTCACTGCTGTATTACTGCAGGGATCACCACGCCGTGTGATGAAGGGGACAGGAAAAACATCCTCCTAATACTAAACAGATATCAAGGTCTTTTGCCAGAGCTGTCATTCTCCAGTTTAACAAAAGAGCAGTGTGGAGCACAGAAGTGCTGGAAAGGAAAAGCCATTTCTCTACACACATCTGCTTCAGTGGGAGAAGAGGAATTTTACACAGGGCTGGATGCAGAGCTGTGTAATCCCTGTCCTACACTCGCACCAGTCTGCTCCAGCCACGTGGGACCCCACTGCCTGGCAAGGCACCACGGTGCTGGGACATTCACAGCCACACAGCTCTTGCAGAGGCCAATGTGGACCTGGACAGCTGCTCTGGTGCCAGACAATGACAGTGACATTCTCTCTGTCATTCTCTAGATGTAGGATTGATAAACAAAAGAGCTTGTGGGCCTTAATTAGGAAAATGCAAAGATGAAACTGATGTGCAGCCAGAATTAATTTTCATTAATTTAAATTCGTTCTTCAAATTTTAAATTAATTAATTTTAATACTATTGCTTCTATTAGGAGATCTGACTGCTACAGTCAATCATTGTGATCACCTCTGCAGCACAGTTGCAGAGGGGAAAGTACTCTTCCAGGATTAATGTATGAAAATTGGACTGTCACTGTTTCTATTCCTGTTTCCAATTTTATCGCTGATTATTAGAGTGGCCTTGTTAAGATCACTTGTTCACCCTGGACATTCTTTTACTTTTTCCTCTAAAAAAATTCTCTGAAGTAACTTCTAGTTCACAGGAGCGATGTAGGTTAAGCTTTACCAAGTAAATATGTTTTGAAATCACTAGATTAAAACAGGTTATCAGTGCAGGGTATTGTTAAACTATTTCACTGCTAAATGACTCACCTGAGAAGTTAAAAATAAGAGTGCCAATGGGTTTTTGTTGTTCAGTTGTACTGTGACTCTAGAATTATATTATCACTGTTACATGGCCAACAAAAAAGCCATGTCTCCCTACTGTAAGAAAGACTCGATGAGCCTCCCCCTGCTCTGAGGGTCTCCAGGCGTTTGAGTTGTTTTTATCTGGGGCAGATGTTCACAAGAGACTTTTCACTTAAGCAGGAGGGAACTGATATAATGGAAAAGAGTTTTCCATGCTGTTTTGAGGGAAAAAATTCCTTGAACTCTAGTCTTACACTCAGAAATGTGTTTTGTGATTTTGCAGCTGGAAGATTTGCAGTGAGCACACCTTGAGTGTGTGTTTCTGCTTTCCTGCCTCAAGTGAGCTTGATGAAATACTCCCCGCTATTCCCCTCTCAATCAGATTTATTTCCTCATTCAGGCTAAGCAGTTTTCAGTGTACTCCACAGTCAGATATGGTGAACAGTCATGGGTCAGTACATATCCACTTCTTCAGTTTTGGTTCGTATACTTCTGTATATTTCTTGGTTTTGTTTCGCTGAGGTCAGAAGAAGTGGGCAGGGGGAAAACAGAAGAGGAAAATGTCTGCGCGACTTTGCGCGATGATTTCTGTCCATTTCTTTTTGCTTGTCAGAGGTCAGACTATGACATTTAAGCCTTTCTTGGTTTAGAGAGGTGTATTAAAACCCTTCCATGAGTGTTTTCTCAACACCAGCACAAAGTTAGCACAAGTTGCATGTGACAGGAGGAAGGATCAGTTCAGCATTTCCCTGCCCTTACCTCTCCATCTGACTACGACACTGAGTCCCCATATTCACAGGGTTTTGGTGTCACTCACATCCCAGAGTTCTCCATGCCCATAAAGGCTGGGGGGCAGTGAGAAAAGTAGCACTATTTGTGGGCCCTGAATGAGATCAAGCCTGTGTGAAACAGGGCCTATGATGCTCCACAGGGGCATCTGCTCTTTCACAGGGATCACTCACCAATGAATTTTGCTCAGGGCCACCCTTTCCATTTGTGCAGAGACACTGTGGCTCTCCTGGAAACTGGTTATTGATGCTTTCTGTCTTTCAACTGCTATCTTTTCTTTTATAGACCTTTCCTCTGTTCTAATCAGATGAGGTATACCCAAAATGCCATTTTCAAATGTCCTGCCCCAGCAAATAGCATGTCTAGAGTTAAACTGTGATACCTTCTGAGATGCTGGAGCCCATGAGCCTCCCTTGAGTTTTGTGTCTGACCTTTGCAGCTCACTTTCTGAGCAGGTTTTCAGAAGATGTGATTTTTTTTTTTTTTTTATACTCTCTGGTTTCAGTGTTTTATTCTCTCTGATTGCTGACTATTGTGATGAGGCCTAAAAACTGATTTCTTTTACTCTTCATTTTCACATTCTTGAACAATGACAGGTCAGGAGGTGCTTTGGTTCTCTGGAGAATAACTTCTGTAATGTGAGCTCAATTATTTGACGGGGTACTTCACACAGCCCTATAAAGTGGCTTGAGAGGGGATGGAAAATGGTGACTCTATTAATTTAGGAGTCAGTTTAGTGAATCAGGTTCATTCAGCCTGGGAAGCCCTGCCCTTTAGGCAATGAGTCTCCTGTATGATACTCCTGAGTAGTTACAGCACATGGATTGCAACAGGAGAGAGGAAAGCAAACCAGAATTACAGACTTGAAGCTGGGAACAAGGCAAGAGCATCTTGGCATGGTGCAACCTTGTTTCAAGTCAAGAATATAAACCTTCTCAAGGTCTTAAATTTTTGCAAAGCAAAGTTTTTATTACTTCAGGTTTTCTATGATCCTTTCCAGAGCCAGATTTGGCCACAAATCTACAGGCTGGCTTTGTATTCTGGTGTCTCTTAAGATGTTTCAATGCCTCTTGCCTGGGACACATCCTTTTTCTCCATGGTGTGAGGGGCTTCGGGGGCAGGGTGCTGCTTTACTGGAAGGACTGGAATGCCTGGATACAGCTGGAGGGCACACCAGGCAGCTGAGCTTCTCTGAACGTGTGGGAGATGCTGTCCTCACCGTGCAGTGCAGCTCAAGGACTGATCGATGGCTGCATCTGGCACTGGGGAGGGGACTGTGAGAGAGGCTGCAGAACTGCACAGATCTTACTGCAGGGAGCATGGGGTCGGATACAGGGCTGTGGCATCACACTCAGTGTCCTGAGCTTAACAGTTCCGATAACCCTTTTGGTTAGAGCTGAATAACGTAGGAGTCTGGTTGGGTGGAACATCTTGCAGCTTTACATGAGTTTTGTAGTGCCTGGGGATCTTGTGTGCCTCTCTGGAGGCCCAAGAGGTATCTCTTGCTAAAGCATATTTCTAACACAAGAAAGAGGTGTGCAGTGAACTAAAAAATGTTTGCATAACCTTGATATGTCTGTGTAAGAATTAGCTTTTACATCTGGTAAATAAAATACTGTGTAAACTTTCTGTGACCAAAAGATGACATTAACAGAAAATGAATTGTAATTAATCTTAGTTAACTGCTAATTACCTGTAAAATCTGATTAAAGGGAAAACTAAATTTGCCTGCAGTAATTAGTGTTTCAATATGAAGTCTATGTCCATGTAAATATGTCTAGTTCTCTGCAATAATTTATCACCACTGTTATTTATGAGCTTTCTTTTTCTGCTTTCTGCAAAGGTTACAGAGGATGAAGGACAAAATTAGAATAATGAAACCTTGTTTATTAACACAGCAACAGAACAATTATTGTATAGACATTTTATAAACTCCAACATTATGATATTGTCAGAGAAACGTAGTGTTTCAAACATATTAGCATAGAAATAGGCTTGTTTCTTATTATTTCAAATAGTTCAGCTTGCACTGGTTTGTCATTCAGCTGTCAGTAGAAAGGCAACAAACATTCAGTGAGAACTGACCCCCCAGGAAAGGACTGGCCATTCTGCTATTCGTTGACAAATGGATTTTGAAATATTCACATAAAGAAATCCCCGGAGCAAATGGACTTTAATAGCTGATGGAGTTTTGTAAAACAACATCAAATCACAGATGGACATCCAGAGTGAATTTTCAGTGGGGATAGCAGGCAAGTATACACCCAGTTGGAATGTGATTGAAAGGAGTAGGACACATAATTCTTCAGTCTGACAGGCAGCAAGGCTTTTCTCTGTCTTTTTAGCACAAATACGTTAACTACCTTGTCCTCCATCAAATTGTCTTAAGAATATTCCTATGCCAGGAAAAGTTGGTAGGTATCATGTTCAACAGCAAAAAGAGCAATCTGTAAAGTATTTCTCATAGAAAACTCACAAGCCTACACACTTCCACACAACAAGCTGCTACTCAGAACAGCCCCCATGCTCATGATGGAGTCAGATATTGCTGCATCTGCATCTACACTGAGGGGAAAATGCACACAGCCTGTCCCAGCCATCTCAGGACAACCTTCATGCAGCAGGATGCTCTTCTGTGGAAATAATTCCATCTTTGAATAAAGGACATGAACAATGCTCTTAAGCACTCAAATAGAAAATGTCTGGGGTTTTTTGTGCTGCTATTCCCCAGGCGATACAGAAAATCACTCCGTGACTACCTCCTGCACTGGAAAAATGACACGTGCTGACCCTCTCCCTTCTATCCTTTAAACAGCTCTCCTAAACCTTACCAAACTGATTATCAGAAGCTCGATGGAATCAAGTGATATGAGAACAACAAATAGAAAAGCTGACAAAATATCTCCAAAGCCACCACAAAAATAAAAAGAACAAGTGTCCTTGGCAACCAAATAACCAGTGAGCTCCACACATAGAAATCTTAAAGTGTGATGTACCTTCTCTAGTGTTCCAAATACCCTCCTGGAGTTATGTGAGTGAAACAGTGACTTTGCACCAAAATACTTCCCTGCTGATAATTGGAAAAGGACAGAAAAGCCGGTACTCAGAGAAGTAGCAAACAACTGCTTTATCTCTGTCTCGCTGAGCCTGGTTCTCCAGGGAGATGTACAAAATACCTTTGAGGAAGGCAATTTGGGATAAAGTGCATAACTTTGCTGGATATTAGAAATACAGACACAACAGCTTCATTTTTATTTTGAATTGCAATTTTTTTCTAAGCCTTTCTTCTTGATAAACCCTTTCTGTTCCACTTACTGTCCAGCCGATAAGGAAATGAGCCTTATCACCTCTTCCCTTCATTACCCTTCATGACGCTTTTCTCTCAAGTTTTTCGGCTGATTAACATAACTGAACGAAATTCAGAACAGTGTGTCCTGCTTTGTACAGAGATTGAAGTTTGCTGCCTCTGTTTCAGCCGAAACTCTACCAATTGCTCTATGAAAGCTATTAAAATCTTCACATCTTGCCAGTCTTATATAGATAAAACATGGGATTTAGATGTTTACAACAAGCCTAGTGGTAGCTCCCTCTTGAAATTGCTCTCCCATGAGAACAAGGGAGCAAAAGTTGAGATAGGTTTTGCCATTCAAGTAGGAGCTGGAAGGATATCAGAGCAACTCGCTGGATGTGACACCCTTTCTCTGTTTCTCCTTGGATTAAGGGCGTATGGATGTTCTCCTAGAAGATATGTACCATCATGCTTTGCTCATACAAAACTAAGTAAGAAAACTGTAAAAGATGTCAGCAAGATCTCCAAAGAACAGCAGTTCTGAATTAGGCCTTTAACACTGTCCAAACGTGCCCAAAGATTATTGTATCAATGGTTAGTTCCTAAAAGATCTCATGACACAAATAATTACATCATCTGTGTGAGCATCTTTGAAAATTTGTGCTGACACATAAATCAAGGTGGAACAGAATCTGTTCCCATACAGAGAAATTGATAAACCATTTATGTAACTTAAGCATGATGATATCCCTGATTATTTATATGCAACCTCAAAATTTTCAAGATCTAAGCATTTGTTACAGAGAACCAAATTTCTTAGAAAGACACATAGACAATATGCACATAAAACCCCCAAAGAAACAACCAAAAAAAACCCAGGAAAAATAGTCTGGTAAATCCCGGGGCCTGTAATTTCTAGCATATAATCTATATTTCACTGTTATAAAATCAACTGGACAATGCACAGTAAACAGTATCTCACACGTTGACTCCCCAGCGCTTTGTGTAGTTCTTAACTGGGCCAATGTCCTCAAGGAAACTTCACCTGTCTCTGAAACAACTACAGAATCATGGAATGATGGAATCATTAAGGTTGAAAAGACCTTTAAGATCAGAGTCCAGCTGTTAACCCAGCACTGCCAAGTCCACCACTAAACCATGTTCCCAAGTGCCACATCTAGACATTTGTTTAACACTTCCAAGTGTAGCAACTCTACAACTTCCCTGTGCAGCCTATTCCAATGTCTGACCACTCTTTCAGTGAAAAACTTTTTCCCAATATCCAATCTAAACCTCCCTGGTGCAACTTGCAGCCATGTCCACTTTTCCTAACACTTCTTCCTTGGGAGAAGAGACCGACCCCCCATATGGCTACAACCTCCTTTCAGGTGGTTGTAGAGAATTATAAGATCCCTCTGAGCCTCCTTTTCTCCAGGCTGAGTCCCCCCAGCTCCCTCATCTGCTCCTCCTCTGTGCTCCAGACCCTTACCCAGCTCTGTTGCCCTTCTCTGGACACATTCCAGCATCTCAATGTCTTTCCCATAGTGAGGGGTCCAAATAGAGCTAAGCCCCTATGTTTTTATTTCAATTAATGTTAATTTAGCCAAAAAGAAGGGACTCAGTCTTACAGACTAATGACTTGACTACTCTTTTCTGTAATGGTATTGACATTGAGTGTGAAGATGGTCAGGTTGTGCATCTATGGGACCGTGTTATTCTATTCCTGTCACCTTTGTCCTTTCTCAATTTCTTTTCCATATTCAGTCATTCCATGTAATTCAAATAAAATTCGACTTGTCTTTAAGCTGGGGTGATGCATCAATCGCAATGCCTGAAACCGTGAAAGCAATTTCAACCAGAACCTTTTGCAATAGACATAATATTGCAGTGGAACTGCTCTTATATGTACAGAACATTGCAAGGGCATTGTAACGGATCCTTTGTGGCAGATTTTCAGAGTACTGTGCTTGTTCTCATTTTGGGATGAGAAGGCATCTCATTCATTTTACTGAGGGGAACAGGAGGTGAGCTCAATATCCTTTAAAGAAATATTCTGTTTGTTTAGGGTTTTTTTCTCCCTAGCTGTATTTCTCTGCAGTGATTTCCTTTGCTATTTGATCGTATTTAAAATTCACTCATTCGATTGTATTTTTCAGAAACTGTTGCATCAGTAGCTCATATTCAGCAAATAGAAGCCCAGATTATTTTGGTCATTAGTTAGCAAAGAAACTCTTCTTCTACTCTTCCCTTGTGTCTTATTCAGGAACAGTTACGAAATTGGATCTCTGCTTTGTCTGCTCCATAGACAATAATTGGTAATTCTGAGAGGCTGAAACACTGGTGCTTCCTTTGGCAGTGCAGCTTGACAGAAAAGCCTACAGAGGTTTTTGCCTATTAGAGGGCAGAGAGTGTGTCTGTATTTCATTCCTCTAGTGCAGCTCAGTTTCTCTCTAGAAATCCATGAAGAACACGTGAATTGATGCTTTCATGACTGCTTGGTTTTGTTCCAGTACTGCCAATATAACCCAGATTCTCTGTAAATAGGCCTGGAGTTATAAAATAGTGGTTTACCACTTTGGCAAGTTTCAACTACTAGAAATTGTTTGTCACTGATTACTCTTGTCGTGCAATCTGTGTACCAGATCCAAACTTCTTCCAGACTAAATTGTCTAGAAAACAGAGACTGAGGAAAAGGGCAAAAAAATCCATTACTTGCATAACTCCTTTCTGTTTCTCCGTCTTTCAGAGCTTCTAATAATTTTTTCTGAAACCCTCCAATCTTCCAGGTGAGTTCATTTGGTAGGAAACTGTTATATCCTGGAGTAACACATACTTATTTTCTCAGAAGGTCTAATTCCAGCACACCTGAGTCGATGGGAGATGTAGGAAACTGTTGTGCCAGAGTCCTGAACTGGACCACTGGCTTGCTGCAATCTTTCATGCCAGGCCTTGCATCCTTGTAGCTTGAATTCCAACTGATTCTCCTGTTATGACAATTGAATGTATTGAAACCACTTAAAATACCCCCATGAGGAAAACTTAGAGCATCTCCATGAATAGCAATGCCTTGCCTGGCCAGGAACAACTGAGCTTTTCACTTGTCCTAGGAAATCCTGATCACATTGTCCCTTTGACTAACACTGAGAGCTCTATCCATTAGTTTTGAAGCAGTCTGCTTGAATTTCCCTTCTTTTCCTGAATACTCTGTGTAGCAATGATTTCAGAAATTATTATCCCAAATTTTAGAGGACAAGGGCCTTCACTAAAATAAACCAGCCACCCCAATGAGCAGATGGTGCTTTCTCTCCAGCACTGGGCTGGATCTGTGTCCTTCTCTATGCCCTGTTGCTGAACTTAGGGGTTTCACACAGCAGGATGTTACTTAGAAATGTATTTGAGAGATAAGGTTTGTGAACCTGGCTCTCCTACAGAATATTTTACACCAGGGTGATACATGGAAGTGGGCAAATGTACCTGTCATGGAGAAGTATGTCTTGTAATGACAATGTAATTGAAACATGGCAAAACTGTCAATTATAGGTAAAACTTTTAATCTGAATATGGAAAAGTGTAGATTTGAGAAAAGGGCAAACCTGCAGGGTTTTTTTTTAGCATCTTGCATTAATCAGAAAAGGGAATTTATAGGATCAGGTGAAAAAATGTTTTTTGTCTCATGGGACAACCTGTACATGAATATTTTTAGATAGTAAAAGGTAAAAATTTAGAAATGTCTGAAACTGTCAGATGAATTTTCCTGTTGAAAATTGAGGGGCAGTTCCATGGTAATTGAATAGGGTGAAATGTGTCAGTTTTCTGATGATCACTATCAAAGAACTGGTCAAATCGCTAACCAGATTAAAAGATCCTTGGTTATTAAGCATTGGCTAAGGGGCTTTAACAGTGCTCTCTTTATGCAGTAGGCACGTGGGGGTTTTGGCACCGGGAAGTAGCGTGGGGTGGTTTTTTTCCTCCTAGTGTTGAGATTTAGCTCTGATTACTGAGGCTGATTCTTCTTTTATGTAAGAGACAAAAGCAGCCAAGGACTGCGTCCATTAAAGCCGAACTGTATGGGAATGACTGGTGATTCTGTGTTGGGAATCACCAATGGCCTACTGCTTGCTTAGAATGAAAAAAAACAAATCCTGATAACATCATTGATGGAATACTATCCTGTCTACATCTTTGAAATTCACAAGAAAAACAAAGGGAGATTTAACTGCTGAATTAATCAACACAGGCTGAACTTCTCTCCAGCAAACAGCTTATCTTCAAAAGAAAAAAAGGAGTGAAAAGAATAAAAGAACAAAAAAAAAAAGAATAAAAGAAAAGAAAAAGAAAAAAAAAGGAAAAAAAAGAAAAAAACTGAGCAAGCAGGTAAGGATGATGTATGACAAGAGTGTAAAGTGGAAGTTACAGAAAACAACAGACCTTTAGCAAGCTTTATACCCTTCTGGTGCAAGAAAACTGATAAGATTAAATCCCTCAGCTGCACAAGAAAAGAGTAGAACAATCTGCTCCAGGCTATTGCAACACCAGAAGGATGTGTGAGGGTCTGAGACAAGCTTGAATATCTTTCAATGCTCATTTCCAAGTGCCTTTTTGGCTCCTAATTCCTCTAGGCTTCTAATTTGCCTGTTACTTTGACTCAGCCTGAGGGCTAATTATGTGCTTGAAGAATCCATTAGAAAATAAACGCTGTAGGAAGGCAACCCAGAAAGATGTGTTGGACGAATGCTGAAGGCAGAAATAACAAGTGTCTTCACAAAGTCTGAGGAGGAGAAGGTGAAAACAAGTAGCCCTTGCAGCAACAGCCTGCTTCAGTCTGTGCCAGCCGGTGCCCTTCCTCCTCCCACTCCCCACAGGAGCCTGTGCCCTGAAAGGACTGGTGCTGGTTTTCACTGCTGGAGGTTTCTGGAAGTTTATTCAATATGAACTGTTCATCTCAGCTGTTCTAAGCCTCTAAAGGAGGTGTGATCAAGGACAAGTCAGGGTGAATAGGGTTCCTAATTCAGATCATGTCCTGTAGTGGATGCTGTATTAACAGGCTACTGCATATAAACTGTGTGAACTGAGCTAGGCTTTCCTTTCCTTTAAAATACATAGATAATGTTAAAAATGGAACGTATTTAACTGAAGTTAATAATTTTGGGCCAGATTCTCAATGAGTACCAAACAGCTCTGACTTTCTGTGGAGATGCTGAGCTATCAGAGCTGACAGCCAGACCCAGAAGGGACGGAAGTTTGTTTGGTGTACTGCCTAACACTTCTGGTTGAGAAGTTCAACCTAATTTCTGTTCCCTAACTTCTGTTCCCTAATTTCTGTTTTGGTGTTTTGAAAATACCAGATGAAATTTGTGTGTTTTCTCCTAATGTGGACTGCATGCAGTTTTCTTTTCCCACGTTGTCCCGCTGAATTTCCAGGGTACGGGAAGGCTATAGGACCACGGTCTGCTTCCACTCATTCCCATTCCAAAGCCTGTCACATCTGTAGTGCTGTGCAAACAATCACTTCTTCTCTCTACAGCAGTTCCAAAGCAAAAATGAAAAATGGTTCTTTCCCAAGGGCTAGGGAAAAGTTAATAGCTTTGAACCAAATGAAAAAGGTTGTTGTCTGTCTTGGTTTGTGCTGAGTATACCTTTGAAAAGAGACAGGAGCAGACTCATTTTGAAAACATCACAAGTCAAAAAATCAACTAGAAAAGAAAAAGAAAAATTGGCAGAAACCTTTTGTCAGAATGCTTTTGGTTGTTGCTCTAATTGATGTCGTGTTTTGTCTCTGAAGCTTTGGCTGGCTCTAGCTCTGCTGTGCTCCTGCCCCTTGGGACTGGAGTTCTGGCCCACTTAAGTCCATGTCAAAGCTGCTTTGCAGTCTCAGTCCTTCACTGAGGCCCCACAAGGGTTTGTCTGTGCCTTCACCAGTGCAGGAGGCTAGGAAAAGCTGCCTTGTTTATTTTCCCACCACAGCCTACAATTAAAAGATATTTAGGCTGCTTGTCAGTAGCAAAGGTGTCCTGCTGTCCTCCATGTCATTATTCCAGCTGCAGCTTCATAAACTTATGTTCTGTCTTAAAAAATGAATTTATGTGGAGTCAGATATCTGAGATTAAAGCTAAAATGCTCTTTGAATGCTTTTGTGTGGTGTCATGAATATAGATCAGCTGAAACACTCCATGTATCTGTCTGTCTAATCATATACCTACTTCGTGAATCAATAAAGTTAAGCACATGGAAATCTATTTGAAATACAAATCCAGACAAAAAACACTTGCTTTCTTTAATCTTGGACCAATACTTGGCTATTTCATTAATATATTATCTCTGAAGGTAACTGGGTTTGTCAGAGAAGAAATAAGATTAAATGAATCAGCTGTTGTAGTTCATCTGTTAAATCACAGCACTTTGCTCTCAGTTTGTAAAATATTCTCCAGACTAATGAAGTAGGGTCAATCACATGCATTTTTGCCGGAACCAAATTGCCATTAATTGTGTCATCAATTGTATGGATAGGTCAGTAACTGTTGCGATTGCACAGTGACTGCTGCAGTGCCAGGAGATGAGCCCTTTGCTCACAGTGCCGTGCAGATTTGGACTCTGCACAGGTCAGTGTCTGATTTCTGCAGCGCAGGAGTGTCCTGAGCCGACGGCCGGGGCTGCTCACGCTCCTGCTGGCTTCTCTGACACACCGACGGCAAAGCGACGGGAAGGGTCTGTGCTTGGAATTCCACCGAGTACGATTATTCCAACCCCGCCAGTGAAGGGTCCAGGGGCAGAGATGTCTGAACAAGGGAGGGTGTAGGGTTTTTATCCGGGGGCGGGGAGAACATCAGGGACCAATGGTCCGGGGGCACANNNNGGAGCTTTCTGGACCAGAGTCAGGCCAGGGGCAGGGACACCCACGGAGCAGTCAGGGGAACAGAGCTGGGGTACACGCTCACTGGCTCCCACGTAGGAGCTTCCTGCAGAGCAGGTGGTTCCCTGCAGGAATATCCCTGGGTACCTCACCTGCAAGTGCCCCATGGCCGGGATGGCTGGCTTAGCCATGGGCAGCTGGTATTTAGCACTGTGGGAGTTGTGGGAATCACTCAGTTCCCACAGATCCCTGTGTAACTTCAGTGTATTGAGCAACTTCTGAAGAAGCATTTATTATTCACAGTTGTGCTGTTTCGGTTTGTGGTTCGCTGGTGGACGAGAGTGGTGGGAGAAACATCTGTGATAAGTAATGCAAGCAGCGTGTCGAGTGGCTACTGCAGTGACTGCATCAGGGCACACATCGGGTATTTAATTTGCTAATAAAAATCACCCAAGAACGGGGGGGGAGGGAGGGACTGTGTTGGCTGGTAGGATCGCACATCCTGGTTGAGGTTTCCAGGGATATCAGGCGGTGCAGAGCCATCTGCTCTGACACACACCTCTGACACTCTGCAGAGGGGGTTTAACCAGGCTGAGATGACACAGACAGTGACCTTGGGAGGGATTTCAAAAGGGCACGTGAGAGGGGGTGAGAAGGAAAGAGCTGCCCCATCTCAAAGGGAATGGGGTAGAAGTGACCTGCATAAAAGGCTTGGGTAAATGAGATCTCATCACAGATTTTTTTTCTATATTAAAGCTTTCTTTTTCTTTTTTTTTTCTTTTTCTTTTTTTAAATTCAGTTTTTTATATTTGTTTCTTTTGTTAAGATTCACAGAACCTGCTGTGAAATGCCTTCGAAAGAGGAGGAATAAGTGGATCTTTTTCTGAAGAGCAGCAATGAGGACAGTCTCATCAACTCTGAGAGTCCATAAGGGACCAAAGTTACACTACACTTTTTATTTTTGTATATGTGTGGAAGAAATATTTCTGTCTAGCAAAGAAGCTCAAGTTTGTGATTTGTTTGGGTGTTTTTTGGCTTTTTGGTTTTTTTTGGGTTTTTTTAAATATGCTCTTTTTTCCTGGTTTGTGTAGGTGAAAACCCAAGAACTGAGCAAGTTCTTGGTAAAAAAAAAAATAGAGCTTTTGAGCAAACTGCAAAGAGATGAGAGCATTTTCCATTCTCCCACTTCCCCAAGGAATGTGCTAACTATTCAGCAGTTAGTTGCTCTGGGCTGGATTTCTCTCAGCCTTTCTTGTTGCAGCTGCATAAACAATTAAATATTAATTGGACTAGGAAAACAGATTGGCCATGTGCAGAATAAAGACATTCACCTGGGACATGAGTGGCCAAGTTCAGCTCTCAACTCTGAAACTGGTAAAGTAAATTTTTCTGACCTACTTCTGAGTTGTTGGTCTCAGTCACTTGAATAAATTTACCTCTCTTTGTATCTTTTGCCCATGGTGTCTCTCATGTTCAGACCATTCTAAGCACAAAACACCTTTTCTAAAGATTTCATCAAAATTAGCACATTCCCAGCAGAAGTGTTACTTGCTGGGACTACATTGTGGCAGGTTCAACACTTCTGTTTCAAAAAATTTGACAGGCTCCAAAGTGTTAGAAATATTTATTTAAACACACCTTCTGCCACAGGGTTGTTTTTCTTCTTCCCAGATGAACCTTGGAAGATGAAGGATGAAAATAAGTACCTGTTAACTTATTCTATCCTTTTTATTGGGAGGATAAATATTGTTACCTTTTGCAAGTTGTGAAATGTTTACCTAGCACAAGGCATAGCATGTGCTATTTGTCTGTTCAGTTGTAGCAGCTTCTGGATGTTCAAATACTGCATTTGTTGCCTCAAAAGTGCTCACAATCCCCTGTACTTTATCAGCACATGTGGTACAAAAAAAGGCCAAAGTGAGGAATCTGATGTGATGAAAATGTGAAACCTAATTCAAAAAGCAAACAAGGACCAGACATCAAAAAAAAAGACCCCAGAGAGGGTTATAGGTTATGGATACATACAGGATGGAACAAAGGTCTGGTTTTTGCACTTTGAGTATTTTTCACATACCAAAACACTGTTATGACATAACTTTTGATGTATATTCAGGCTGTCCTGTACTTTGCATTCCCAAAGGAGTGGAACTATATTAAGACCATTGCTCAAAGAGTACTCTTGACTAATGTAATTGTTTTCAGCTTTGAATTGGATCTCTTTTGGTCTCAGAAAGGTTAATTGTGAAATGTCCCCTGTTTGCTTCTCAGAAGTCTCTCAAAATTTCTCTAACAGAGATTACACACTAGCTACTGGACAAAATTTAGCAATGATGCTCTGTATTGAGTCATAATGTTCTGAAAAGCAGTCTTAATTGTTCTCTGTACCCTGTGAATCTTCTTTCAAGTTAGCAGGGCTGGTGTGGGAAGAAGATCATTTGACTACTGCTTTTGCTGCCTGCTGCAGCTCATCTTAAAATTTTAAACTGGGTGAGGCTCAAGGGAATTTCTCTGGAGATTTCAGTTGTCAAAAGGGCACAAATTTCCCAGAAGTTCCCAGAAAAGAGCTTGGGTTCTTGTTGTCATCATTTTTAACACTGTTAAAACAAGTATGTTCTCTATTTGTCAGCAGTGCAACAACTTAGTATGCTCTTAAATTCGGCTGGGTGACAACACTTCCCAGCAATTGCTATCCAGTGAGGCAAATAGATAAAATTTGTGGAGATTTTTGTTTTGTTGGGTTTTTTTCTTTCTTACTAAATGAAATTATTAAAAGCCAAGTCATACAGACTTTTCTTTGAGCTGTTTTAATCAGTAAACCTGCAGTAGCAGGTGTATTACAGGGGCATGTTGTGGGAGGATGAAAATGATAACAGAGGGGTTTGAGACATGCAAGTAGGAGTTTCAGGGGAAGGGAAAATGTGTTTGTTAATGCAGTCTGGGTTCAGAGTTGCTCCCCAAAGCCAGCTCCAGCTTTTGTCACTGGAGATACAGCAAAGGGCAAGGAGGCAAACTGTATTAATCAGGGGTTTGTTCTGATTTTGTCATTTCTGATGGTCTCCTGCTTCAGAAGAGAGTGACTTTGCCACCAGCACAACGTTAAGGACAAAGCCTCTAAGATCTCCAAATCACTAAACGGCACACTTTTTTTTCCCATGTCCAACATGCGCTATGGGCAGTGCATTGCAATTCCCAAAAGGGCTCCTGAGAAACGCAGCTGCTGGGGCAGTGACCAGAGCAGGGATCACAGAGATGCCTCGCAGTGAGAGCTGAGTGGAGCACTGTCCCTTGGACCACGCTCAGCACACTGGTGGGTTGCAGCAACACTGCAGGGAACTGACACTGTTGCATGTGATGTTTCTTTTTTACGTATTTTTGCCCCTCCAAAGAAAGCCCAGCTGCCAGGACAGTGTTCACTGGTGTTTTTCTTGAGATACCAACATGTGTTTACTGTGCTGATCAGGTAAAGCATCAGAGGAGGTTTGATCATTGCAGAGATGTTGCCCTCAAGTGTTTATAAATCACAGGCAGGGACACCTTCCACTAAACCAGGTTGCTCAGAGCTCCATCCAGCCTGGCCTTGAACACTTCCAGGGACTGGACATCCACAGCTTCTCTGGGCAGCCTGTGCCAGTGCCTCATGATTTGAGTTCTCAAGAAATTACTGTTTGCCCTAGAAGTCTGGAAATTTAAACAGTTTTGTTGTCTTGAATTACTGCTTGGCTTTCTGAATCTCTAAGGGATCATTCAAATCATGTTAATAAACTCCCTGGACCATAAAAGCCTTTTTTTTTTTTTTTTTCCTAAGAAGAAGCATTTTTTTATTCATCACAAGGCTAAAGGAAGCAGAGTTTCCCAATACTGGTGGGTAAATCTGCATGCTCACAGCTCTTATTAAGGTAAATAAGAGTTGTGGGAATTGGAAGATTCTGGAAAGGAAGCTTTAAGTCATTAAATCATTCTGATTTCTCTATGAGGGCCAGCATTTTCTAACTATTTTATTTACAGCTTTCTGGCCCCTTTACACATCGCAGATTTTCACTTTCAATGTTGTTTGATATCACACCAAACCAAGAGACCCATACCCCAGGCTGGGCAGCGGATCCCCTAAATCTGCTATTGGGGTAGAAGTGAAAAGCAGATTTTTCCAGCATGTCCTGACTCCTGTTTCACTGCACTGCTCCCCTGGGATGGGAAAGTCATTCTGCTAAGGGAGAGGCAGATGACATAAACACTTTTTTGGAAAGTGATTTAAAAAGTACACCTGTAGTGCGTTTGGATTGGACGACACAGGGAACTGAAGGTCGGCAGAGTAGCTTTTCACTGCAGGAGAACGATTTAACTTCTGTAGCAGTTGGTCTTTTTGCAGTGTGGGCTGTGTTTGTGAGCTCTCAGCCAAGGACATTCCCTCTGGTCCTGTGTCTGGCTGACCAGTAATTAGGAAAACCTTTGAAGTGTGAGCAGGATTCCTGATGATCCCTCAGCTTTGGGGTCTTTAACAGACGAGAGGGTGGCAGGATTGGTGACAATCTGCTTTTCTAGAAGACCTGCTGCCCTAGCTGGCAGGTAAAATGTGCGCTGCATTGTAAGTCCTGGGTTTTTTTTCTCTGCAGAGGTGAGGGAGGCCGTGTCTGGTGGCTCTGACACTGGCTGGAGACCTGGGTGCTGTGCTGGGAGGCACTGGGGGAGTTTGGCCTCTTCCTTCATTGGAACCAGCGGGACCATGATTTTTTTTCTTGTTAGTCTCTGTACCTTGAGCCTCCTTCAAGCAAAGTAAGCCCAGGAGTACCTCAGCATTCCACAGGAACGCAGGGCAGGCAGTTCCTTATGATTTGCCTAAAGTGAAGCTAGTACAGTTGAGCCTGACTAATGATTTAAAAATCAAATCAGACACTAAATCCAATAAATGAAGTTGTGAAACTTGGTTTTCCTTTGTCACGAATTGCTTCCACAAAGCATTCCTAGAAGCAAGGAACCCTTCCACTGATCAGTCTTACTCAGCAGGGGTAAACAGGGATTCAGCCCCAGCATTTCACACAATCCTACAGGGCTGAACTGACACCAGCTGGTTTGTTCCACCACCTCAAAAGACAGATGAAGTAGAAAATTAATTACATAATTGATTCCAGATTAGCCAAGTTAAATTAAATGGTTTGTTCAATACCAGGTGATTTTCAAAATGTATTATACAATGCATTATTTACAATCTCCACTTAAACAAAAAGACCCAAATATTTTATGTCATTAAAGAAATGGATTCTGAGGTGTAGCTCTACAGGCTAAATGAATAGGCTAGGTGCACTCCTGGATATATTTGTTCTACAGAGAACACAGGAATGACCTTAGAGCAGGCAGAGCACCCATCTAGTCTAGTGCCTTGTCTCCGGCGGTGGTCACTCACAAATAGTTGTAGAAGAGTATAAAAAAGGACAAATGCACAACTTTATTTTCACAAAACAAATTTTCCTGGTTTCCAGCTATACATGGAGAAGGGCTTGCACCATCAGATACAGCTTTCTCTAGATGTTGCCACAAGTTATGTCACTGCAATCAGTGCTATTGCAATAGATTTACACTGCTGAAACAAATATAAGGTCTGGCTTTTAGCTCCCCACCTGGAGAATGTCATTGAGTCCCTCACTGACTCCAAAAGAAATAAACAGGAAAAGGGGATTTTATTGCATTATCCCTCAATAAGACCAAATGGACACCTTTAACAGGAGTCAGACTACAATAAAAGCCAGGAGTGTAGCAGTATGTCAGTGATAAGAATCACACATCAAGATTATGAAGATGAATTATACAGTGGTTTGCTGTTTCTTTGACTCTGAAGATTTTTCTAAAGAAAATCTAGGTTTAGATATAAAATCTTTCTGGCTGATAGAGCTGCTTGTATGGTTGCTATATCTTGCTGATGTTTTCCCCTAAACTGATACATTTAAATAACATCTAAGGTTTGTGTCCTGCAGTCCTATCAGGACTGACACTCCTTAAGCAACAGAAAATGAAAGGAGATTATTATATCTGAGCTGAAGATTCTGAGTTTGACATTACAATTTCCAGGGGTAGCCAGCATCTCAGGGTTGTCACTATAGCCACGTGGATCTCATGGTCCAAAATATTGTCTTTGGCACTGATGAGTCACTGTCCCAGTGCTGAGATGTGTTCAGGAGGATGGGAAAACAGTAAAAGGTTGTGTTCTCAGCAGTCCCTGTGTAGCCTGTTTCTCATCAATTCCCCAGTGTTTGTGTTCCTGACCCACATCATTAAAACTGTGACCACACACTGCTACTACAAATGCTGCAGCCTTCTCTCCCACTATCAAGGATGTTCTGTAGCCACCAACATATCCACAAGTTTCCTGTGAGAATTGGAGTGTGGCAGATCTGGGGCTCATCTGTCTCCCTCTGGCAAAACTTGAGTTGGAGGAAGAGGCTTAGCTGGGTTGTAAGCCACAGTTTTTATCACAGTTCTTCACAGTATCTGGCATTTCTGTTCATGTCCCTGCTCTGGAAGGCAAGTGGCTACATGCAGACCTCAACTTAGAGCAATCAAACAGGTGAACAAAAAAACCCTTGAAATGAATGTGTTGGAAAGATTTAATCCAGAAAGCTTATGATGAATTCTAGGTTTCCTGTTTGAAAATATCCATGGCCTTGCAAATAATCTCATAATTTGGTTTGTGTTTGAGTCTGATTGATGATCTTTAATTATTGAAAGGTTGGCAGAGCTCAGTTAGCAGAAGAAGTTGAGAATGGTTCTTGTCTGTCTTTCTTTGACCATGATATTGACATTTGAGTTCCCTGTGCAGAGCAAAGTAGTTCAGTATATGAGATGTGCAAGTCAGAGCCCTGGTTTGCAGCATATTTTCCTTTGATATGGGAGAACTTCCTAAGAGAAAAGTGTCAAAAGTGTGCTTACAGAGGGTTTATGTGCAGCAAGGCAGGGAAAATACCTGCAGTCACACAAGGTAGCTCTAAAGAAGGCAGAATCCTTGAGCATAGCAGAGCTTTTCCCATACCTGTATTTTTCTATTTTCTTAGCTGTTTTCTGGATGAAATCCCAGCCAAATCTCTTCTCTGTGGTGGTGAATCAGTGGGAATGCTCTGTGCATACTCATTAGACTTCGAAATCCTCATGCATAAAGAAGAGCTCACAGTCAGGGCAAGTGACTGTGTTCAACCAACTGCATTCCTATTGAATCTCTTTTATGTCCGGTGCTGAGAATTGCCACACTTTAAATTGTAGTTTGGTTGTGGGGTTTGGGGTTTTTTTCCCTCTTAGCATGTGTTTTCCCATTTGGGAAATACTGTACTGTTTGGTAGATGTTAAGCAATTAATAAACTGGCATATTTTGCATCCCATTATGTGGACAGAATGACAGAGCTCTTCTTGTGTGTGCAGATAAAGGCTGCAACATTTAATTCCCTCTCCACTACTGAAACATGTCTGGTCTGTGCTAGGCTTGCACTGTACTGCTGCTGCAGGATTGGGGTTCTTTAATGCCACAAATACTGGAATATCTTACACTGTGTGCTGTTTTAAAGGATTTTTGTTTCATTATTCAAAGCTGCCAGGAAATTATTTTGACATGGTTTATCTTACCCTTTTTTCTAGTATTAATAATCCTATATGGCAAGTCAGTTTTGTCATTGGCTTGGGACACAAAAAGTTTGAGTTCATCCTCTACTGGCAAATTTCTCTTATGTGACTTTGGTGCTGATTGTTGGTAAGAGCTTTTTGCTTTAAACAGGTCACAGGCAAGCAGTGATGTCTTTAACGCTTTGGTTATTGTGCAAAATTTGTGTTTGAAATTTTTGTGACATTTATTTCGAGAATTGTTGGAAAAAAAAACCCAACCAAACAACAACCCTAATCCTGTAGTCATTAATACAGGGCCACTTGCCTTTCACAGAACTCTCTACAGAACTACTTTCAAGTCTGGATTGAGAGCTCCTATATGAGTCTCAGTGCAGGCATGGCCAGATCCTCCTCTGGAATCATCTGCCCAGGACTTCTGCTGCACAGTTTACCAGTAATCAGGGAACCATATGCTGTATTTCATAGTTAAATTGAAAAAGCCTTCATTTCCACCAATAAGAGTAGTAGGAATAATTTCATATTTTGCATTTAATTAGGAAAAATGAGTAGAGAGTGTGTCATTTTCTTTTATATGACAATTAGAAATGTGCCAAAAAATTCAGTCTGGAATTTATGTGCAGCTATCCTTAGCAATTAGTCATCATATTTACTGCCAAATAAATGTGGTTTTTAGCAGAATTTCTGTGAAACTGCAATTACAACTAGGGAATGAGTAGATTAATCCCATCTGCATGTTTTGTATGGATCTTCCCACAGATACTCTTCATCCCCTCCCCACATGCTCTATTCATGGCTGACTTACTGAATCCAGTAAAACTGGAGAGAAGGAAATTCTCTACACTCTTCAAATGAAAAACTGAATTAATATAACTTAAACTTACTTACCAAAAAAAATTACATTTTCCTATGCCGCCTACTGTCATGGCAATTTGAGCAGGCAGAATGCATCATTTTCCTTTGAGGAGAATATTGGTTGGAGTCCAGGACCTAATGCTGCAGACCTTCCTCCCTTTGCTAAAAACAGGGTGATTTAGAAGAGAAAGGACTAAAGGATCAGACCATGACACATAGAGCAACTCAAATATTGCATGAGGTGAAAGAGGTAATAAATCATGTCAGGATTAGCTTCTTGGTTTTCAATTTTTTTTGAGACAGTATGTGCTTCCAGAAACTCCTCTCCTTTACAACAAGTACGGTCCAGAGGTTACTTTTTCTGAGAACTAATTGGGATTATTTGTTGTGGGAGTTGTTGGGTGATAAATTCAGATGATGCTTTGCAGATGTCAAGAACCATGCTTTGCACGTGTATACAATACACAAAACCTTGCCAGATATAAATCACAATGTGCACTGGTGAGGTCTGTGCATGCAATTTGCAGCAGGAAAAGTGTCTCCTCGGCGTATTCATAAACCCCCACGCTGCAGCACATACATGAATAAATGAGTTGATATCAGGGCTGGACAGAGAACTGAGCACTGCCCTTACTGCTCCCCTTGGCTGCTCCTCAGCACTCTTTTGGCTCATGGCAGTCAGTGCTCTTCCAGGAACACGAGAGGAACAGTTTGAGGCACAAAGGGGCATGACCCTTCCAAAAATGACCATCATATTTTGGCCTCTGAAGCAGAGAATAAGTTCTGGCATCTTCTATTGAACAAAATGAGTTTTTCAACATCATTTACTGAGGCACATGTTGGTCCTGTGTTTTTTCATAAGAAAAGGCTTCTCAACTGTCTCAGAGTTGTTCCAAACTCAGGATCATGAAGTCTGAGCTTGAAATATTCATTATTACTAATGGTAAATCTGTTAATTGCAGTCATCTTTAAGTTCTTTGTTAAATTACTTTTTGAAAGTGAAGAATATCTCAAGGAAGTATCTTCTGAAATTTTACTGAAATGTTTCACTGAACCTACCCAGTCAGAAGACCCTGTTCACATTTGCAGGTTGATATTTCTGCTAATATTGCTCTTTTAACATGTCTTAGGGAGTTAAACTGTACCCATATGATGATTACAGCCATTTGCTGGACCATCTGTCTTTCAGGACTATCAGAAAGTCTAGATGGATGATACTGTAATTTGGAACAAGGTATTTCATTCCCTTGAATTTACTGATGTCAGACAATATATAGCTCAGTTCTGTTTCTGGTAGTGGTGATCTAATTGCCTCAGCCAGACTGTGTCACCTCATTGAGAGTATAGATTTGTGTGATGCCTGCTCAGTCATGGGGAGACCTAGAAGGGGTCATGCCTAAATACCCAATCATATGATTGGACAAATGGTATCTTCAAAATGAAGTGGGTCAGGAGTGTGATCCATTTATTTCCTTCTCATTTGAGCAGTGAACATGTCCATAGTGCAGGGGGGACAGTGCACCCCACTGTGCAGCACAAGCTGTGTGGAGACACCACAGGACAGTCACAGAAAACCTTAGGCTGGAGGTACTGCTGCAGAAAGGTGGCCCAAACCCACTGCAAGCAGGGCTGAATTGCAGTTATGTCGTGTCACTCAGGGCCTCATGCAGTCCAGCTGCAAAACTCTTCAAGGGTGGGGATGACACAGCCTCTCTAGTCCTTGTTGCAAAGATTTACCACTCCTATTATGATGATTTTTTCCTGTCTTAACAGAATTGCCCATGTTACAGCTCGTGGCCTTTGCTCTTGGACTTTGTTGTGTGTGAGAGGACTACCAAGAAATCTTTCTCTGTTCAACAAAGGTCCATAAAAGCAAAGAAAAGAAGACCTGGGAGTATGAGAGACACTCCCATTCATTAGCAGTGTTCATTTAGAAGTTGCCTGTACACTGATCAGCCGAATCAAGTTGCATGGAGGTATAAAGTGTCCCTTACGCACACAGGCATCCTTGCACAGACTTCAATGTTCATCCCAAGTTGTCTTTACACTGGATTCTCTATCCAATTCATTCTGCAAGCTTGATGACTTCAGAGATTAATCACAGCTTGTGAAGTTTTCTTCAAGATTGGTTGCAGAAGGTGAGATTGACATAGTGAATGTTGCATTAGTCACTTCTCAGATTAGAAGTAAATTTGGGCATTCATCTGTCTAGCCTTGATTCTGTGTTTGTAAAAGGAGGATAATAATTCTTACTGGCTTTAAAAAGCTGTTAGGAAGAAAGATTCCATAGGAGACTGCAAGTCTCAGAAGAGGTGGTGTCCAGGCAGGCTGGTGACAGAGCCATGCCCAGTCCTTCCAGGCAGGAATGAGAGCTTGAAGCAGCACTGAAGTGCTGAGCTTTGTCCTGGAGGCTGCTGCAGAGGATGGGCTAATCCACCGTGTGAACAGTGGGAGAGCCCAGACTTCACAAAGTACTCAGACCTCATCTGAGGGTGTAGAAATGCTAATGGAAAACTTTCAAGGGAATTAATAACCTTTAAATGTAATGAGATTTGAGTGGTGAGTTATGAAAAGATGAGATATACAAATAGAATAAAAATAATCAATGAAATAGTAGCATTGAACATGCCCACAGTGTGAAACAAATTTTGTGAAATAATGGAGATACAGTTTTAGGCAAGGATGTGCTAAACCCAGGGTATGGTGATGTATCCAAATGCTTACAGCCTGAAGAGACAATGTGAGCCTTGGCTTTTTCTATTTCCTGAGACACTGACTTTGGAGCCTGGGTAATTTAGCATGTTTTCTTTTAAACATTTAACAGTATTAGTATTAAAGCATCCAAACCTGGGCAAGCATATTTGTAGGCCAAATATATCAGCACTCATCTGTAACAAACATGTTCCATATTCAGATTATTTGTGTGGTGCTTTTGGAGAATCAGCTGGTGATGGGTATTTTGCTGGACATGTGGAGATGTGTGATTTGTGGTGAAGGACAGACCAGCCATGGATTTGAGCAGATGGTGGTCATTACTTGTGCCAACATGCGACTGCATTTAATTACAGCAGAAGTGCTGAGGCAGATTATTTCACTGGGCTCTTCACATGTATCTTCCTAGCAAAGTGAGTAAGTATTCAAGGAAGCTTTGCACATAAAGCATCAGAACTGAAACAGACTCACTTTAATCACTGCTATGTGACACAGTGTCTAATATTCAGAGATTCCTATTCCCATATACATTTGCAGATAGTTCTGCTGCTTGAGAGCCACAGAATATCTTCTTCTCAATGTGCAGTGACCACTTAACGCAGTTCAATTTGATGGAAGCTGCATTTTTCCTTGAATTCACGAAGCAATAGAGTAAACTGGCTGCTCATAATAAATATGTCTGCACACCTTAAAACACAAATGCAGCTTGCCAGTTTGAACCACATTATACAGAATTATCTGTAATGCAATATGATTTCATCTTGGGAACCTCACTGTTTTATGTTTATATGCTCTCACTAAGTCATATTTTCAATTTTATGGATTATTTTATTATTGTTTTGCTAATGACACTTAAACCTCTTTGTTTCTCCCTCATCATGCATCTTCAGTGACAGATAGCGTGGTCTCTTGGCTGTGAGTTTGTGGTTGTGGAATAATTTTTAGCAATTTAAGCACATTATTGATTAAACTGTTCCTTCTGTTCCATGATTCATGTCACCAGACAGTGCACAGGGAGCAAAAAACAGCTGCAAAGAGAACAAAGTGTAGAAAATGAGGGTTGTGTCAGGTTCTTCCTCATCAACCCCAGCTTTCACAGACAACTCTCAGCCTCAGCAGCATCTTGTAGCCAGCAGCCCATGGGGAAATGCTGCAGTAGAAAACCACATACCACACGTAGAATTAGCACATAAAGTGAGTGCTGCTGGAAGCAACACTGACATTTCCTATGTACTTTGAGGTTTGGACAGGAAAAGGGGCAAAAATTTACAGGCTTAGCAGTCTGACATTGAATAGCCTCGCCTGCCTCATGTGGCTGGGGAACAGGCTCGCAGAAACAGCTCTGCCTGGGATTTAGGGACTGCTGTTGTACTTAGAGAAGGTACAGTCAGCATCCCTGGAAGTGTTCCAAAAACGAGTAGACGTGGTACTTCACCACGTGGTTTAGTGGGCACAGTGGTATTTGGTCGAAGGTTGGACTTCATCTTAAAGATCTTTTGCAACCTTGATGATTCAGTGATTCTAAAAGTCTTTCTAGTCATTTCAGAGATTCGTCTTCCTGCCTTTATTCTAGGTCCCATGCTGTCTGCATTATGTCCTGTAGCTTGAATTTCCATGGGCCAGCACATAATTTTAATATCGAGGGAATTATGATGAAACTGTCTGAAAGCATTTGTTTGTTTATGAATATAGAAAGCAGTGAAAATAAAGTCCTTTCTTTAGTAATAAAATCTGATGCTTGTGGCCATATGGCTGATTTTCCTGCCCAGCTCCTACCTGGCTGCCAGGGCCACTGGTGCCTATTGATTATTCAGGGACCATTCTGTGCTTTTCAGATGTTTCCACAGATCTTTTGATGTGCTTCAGAATCAGCAATTCTAAACTTGTCTGTATCAAAATATCTGCTAATATTTAGTAATAGGGGCTTCTGCTTCATCCTTTTGAGGCTGGTTCCTGGGCATCCCCAAATGATACTGCTCCTTTTAGGGAATTTTAGTTACATGAGATTAGGGCCTCAGACATTTTTAATGTGTGTGGAGTGGATGGAATTTTGGCTTTTGGTCGGTTTTGGTGAGTATCTGGGGAAAAGGAGCAGCCCAGGCACATCTGAATGGGAGCCCCACGGTGAGATGTGTGGAGCCACAACCAGCGCTAACCTGGGCTGGGGGAAGGCATGTTCTCCTGCTGAAGAGGAGATAGAGGCAACACAAAGTCTTGCAGTTTATTCTTTGAAGCTTTGCATGCAACTGACCTCCACTTAAGCATTTTGTACTATATAAATATTTCAAGTGAGCCGTGAATCAAGATTAATGTGTTGGGTGACTACCAAATCGTTAGCAGTGCAGGATGTAATAAAGTTGATGCCGGGGTTTTATTAAACAGGGCGTGTTGGTCATTAAGGTAAAGTAATGGTGTTGTGTAAATGTGAGAGCAGAACCAAATTTCCTCTGGGTGTCTCATCTTAAACAGGTGGTAATGGTAGCAATGGCAAGTAGCAAGGCAGGAAGTCAGGCATTATTTAAATCTCTGTAGTGACTGAATTCTGATTAACAGATTTGCTGCATCTCTTCTCACAAGGAAGATGATGCCAAACCTTATTTTCTGTTAGGCCTCAAAACCATAATTTGGTTAGTGCGAGGAGAGCTCATTTGTCAGAGTCAAAACCAAATATTGAAAAGAACACAGAGCTGGGGAGCAAGGCAAAACTCAGGGTTTGCAGCAAGTACACAGATGTCTAGTCTTCTTTTTCTGGTAGTAACAGAATAAGAAAGGTCAATGGAACATTTATAATTCATTGTCAAAATGGACTTTTAGTGAACAAATAGGAAAAACCCCATAATCTATTAATTCTTTTTATGCTTGAAATTTCTCTAGTTTCAGTCATCATCATCCACTTAATTCATTCATGTTGTTTGTGCCCCACATAGTCTGAGTTTGTGCTATGAAGTAGATTAAAAAAAAAAAAAAACAAACACTTGTGAAGAATTACTTGGCTAAGAGCTGAGAAGTTCACTCTTGGCATTTTCCTTTGTGTGCATTCCTGTGCATTCCAATGGTGAGGACATCAGCCTATTTAACAAATGCAGCCAGGATTTGTATTCAAGCAGGAGTTCTTGCCCTTGCCTCTGTGTCCTTGTGGGGAGGGCTGGCTCGGGGGTCCCATCTCTTGGTGGGCTGGGGGTGGTCACCCCTACACCCGGGACACGGAATGACCTTCACTGACACTCACTTGTTATCTCTGCTGTCAACAGCTTCCTCCCCACTCCCCTGCTGAAACTCAGGCTTTCTGTGACTTTTAGGCCGTCACTATTGATTTCATAACTATTTTGAGCTCCTGATGATATATTTTTTTTTTTTATTCTTTGCAAATTAATACCTTGAGATGTTTGTGCTGATTGTCCTGCTTTCCTGATTTCCATTGTAGTCTTGTTCAGTCTTGTTTGTTTGTATCTCAGACAGGAACTTTACCACTCCTACTCTCCTGGTTTCTGATGAAAATGCTGCTTTTATCATCTTTACATCCCCTTTAGCATTTAATTCATCACTGGCATTTCTTATCCCCTAATACCGTCGTATTTCAGGGATCAATTCAAATGATGGATCCATCCTAACAATACCAACACACCCCTGGCTACAGAGATTCTCTAGCCAGGATGGGAGCTTTCTTTCTTTGATAATTTTTTTTTTTCCTTTGTCATTTAAAAACTAATTCTGAAGATTTAAGATTTTCATCTGCTCCTTGCTAGGGAAAACATTTTTTGTTCATCAGATTCTCATCCCCAACATTCTTCTTAAAATACGATCCACCTTCTTCTTCAGATTGTTTCCATTTTTGCAGTCTGGAGCCTTTATAAATACAGTAATTAAAGGTGAAATGCCAGCATAACATTTTTCAATGGCCAAATTCTGCAAACCAGAATTATACATTTTTTATGGAAAAAAAAGTCCATGGTGACTTTAGAAACTGATAGACAGGATTAAAGTGCTTTACTGAAGGATTTACCTTTATGTAAATGCGTGTTTTAGCTGATGGTTTTGCCCTGTCTTTTGTAATACATTGTCCTCAGCTGAAGTAAACATAGTTTTTGCATTGCTTATTTTTGTGAGCAGTAACTAACTTGTGATTTAAATGATCAATTTATAACTCTCTGAGGTTGCTACCTTATTTTATGGTGATTTATTTTTGTGTAGAATGTACTTCTACAGCAAGTGACATTTCAAGAGCGTATTGCAGTCTCTGGAGTCCTTGAACCATTTCCAAGCAGTGAGCCTGCTGAGGTTTAAGCCAGTTTGGAAATCTGTCTGTTGCATTGATGGATTATAGTCCATGTAGTGAGCACTCAGCCTCCACAAGGTTCATGGCATCTTCACCTTTAAGTATCTAATTTATGTAGAAATGCCAATAAATTATTTAGAAGGGCATGCTTGCTGATATCAGCAGTTCTGGAGCAACTAAAAACGGTATGACTTTGAAAATCATTGAAAATGCTGGCAGGTCTTCAACAATTCTTTATAGGTTCCAGGTATTAAATACTTTAGAAGAAAAAAAAGCTGGGTTTTATTCTTTTCCCCAATATTTTCTTGTCAGTTCTTTAGGAATTTATCATATTGTTCTTGGAGTACAGTTCGCATTGATTCTGGAAAAGCATTCATCCCAGAAACGTGTGAGAGGAGAGCGAACTTTCAGTAAAATAGAAATATAAAAGAGCTTCTTCCTTACTTCCTGGCTCATTAAGGACTTGTTCCTGAGTTTGCAGAAACCTCACACCTCTACCAATAAACTTCATACAGGTACATGTACAGGGGCCAGGCAAGGATCCAGGTTAGCAAAACATGCAGAGCAGCTGATGATGTAGAAATCTGCCCTGAAAGCCCAGGTAATCCTTCCAGAGAACTGCAAATGTTGACTCTTCAGGTTAAATACCTTAATCTGTCTGAAAGTGTCTGTCGAAACAGCAGTGTTTTTGCAAGTGCTGAACGCCTAAGTTCTTTACTAAATCAATAGGAATTTGAAAATCACCTTGTAGACACCATCTGATAAAATTAACATTTATTAATGTACAGGCTTTAGAAGACAGAGTAAAACCCAGTTGTGCCACCTCTGAACTTGAGATTTGTAAGATACCACCAGTCAGAGGACCATTTACAACTCTCTCTTTCCCTGAAAACTTATTCTTTGCCCCCCACACTGAGGTATCCCTGAAAGCAGAAAAAACAAGCAAAGTAGCAAGTGAAAATTATCTTTACTAATTTTTATTTGATTGCAAATGCAAATTGTCATTGCACTGCTATGTTAGATTAAAAAAAGGCAGGTGCTGCTGGGCTTCCCCCCCACTGGGTGTCTGTTCAGGACCAGGGCTTCTGCCTCCTGTGTCTCTCTAAAGGTCAGGGCATTACTTGGCCACCTATTCTGAAAAGAAACATACATGTGTAGAAGGTGATTTTCCTTTTACTATTTTATTTAACATTTATAGCAAATAAGCAGTCCCTGAAAACTGGACTTAGATTTTAACTTCATGCACCAACGAGAAAACAAGCTGTACTGCAGATAATATTGTACAGGAATATGACACAGTATATTGATTTTCTTTAATCCTGAAATGCACAGGAGTAGTGGTGCAGCTTTGTCCTTAGCTGGGATCTGTTTATCTAAAACTTTAATGACTAATTTTTTCTAAATTTTTTTCTTGCAAAGCCTAATTGAATTTTGCAAGCAGGATTAGATCTCTAAACTCTGAGGCATGGATGGGAATGATTATGGAAGACCAGACTAAAGCAATTTTCTGTTACTCTCAGTGACAGCGCAGCAAGCTCCTCTCTAAGGGTGTCATGTGCAAACAGCTGTTAACTTAGCATGGATCTGGCTTAGGACCTTCCAGCAATTTGGAAAGCTCGTGGGTTTTCACCTGAAAGAGTAACTGTGGGACACAGAGTGCAGTTTTTGTATGTGAACACGCACTGCTAGGGAGGGGAGCCACGGGAGGTAGTGCCACCTGCTTGGACTTTGGTGCTGCCCTGGTTGCTACCACCTTCTGCATCCCTGTGTTAGCTCACTGCCTGTTTCAAAGGAGACATCCATCACATGTGTGCAAGGATCTTATTTTAACCAGTAAGCATATGGTGAGCATAGTTGCTTTTTGCTGTGGCCAGGATACTGAATTTTTGGGTGTGAATCTGCTGCAGGTAGGATGAGGTAGCAGAAGACAGAGCTTCCTGAAACAGATCCTAATTCACATGAATTTGGTTTGTACTGACAAATTAACTCTTTGACAGTGTGGAAATACGTAGAGGTAGAGGGAGACTCCAAAAGCCCTTTATTATGCACAAGGTTGGTAGAATCACCTTAAAAATTTCAGAAAATGTCGTAGGTTTTGTCTGCTGGCTGTGTCAGAGGTGTACTAATGATGCCAAAACACTTCAGGTTGTCAGCAGTGACTTGCTTAACAGAGGCTTTAGGGTCAACATTGCCTCTTCTAATTAAGCCCTTTACAAGTAATGTCGGGACAGTTTCTAACACAGGGAGGTCATAGTTTGATGGGAACATTTAGTGTCCACTGCCAAGACTGAAGAGAATTTGAAAATCTGGTTATTAAGCAGCGTGATAGTCACTAGTGGTAAATTCTCTTTTATTTGTGGTGGGTATATGAGTATGTCTAATGCCTGCATCTCACCCTCCCAAGGCAACGCCAACCCAAGCATCACCATCTTCTTCGGATGCTGCAGTGAATTCTGGTAATTGCTAATTTATCCAATCATCCCATTACCTCACTGGGAGGCTGGCTGACTTTAGAGGAGTCTGTAAATGAATGAATAATGTGAGGAGGAATAATACCTGAGAAAGTAGTAAAGAAGTGATGTTAGTATAGGAAATATCCTTTCTGAATAGATAAGTTTCTGTTGTGGTCAGTTATGGTCATTCCATTTTGCTCCCATGTGTTTCTTGGCTGCTACGGGAATGCTTTTACTTTTGCATTTATTTTCAAGCATTTTTCAAATTATTTGATATGTGCTGGGCTTTCCCTTTCAGCTCTCTCTGGAAACATTCCTCAAAGACAAGTAAGGACCTCTCTCTCTATCTCAGGGATTGTATCTCTCATAGCTGCTTTGATGAGTAAGGAACCGTCTGTCTGAGAGTAGCTGGCAGTCATGGAGGAGGAAAGTCAACTTAAGAGCTACAAACTACAATAAAACTAATGATTGTATCCTACAATGTATTACAGCATCATCCAGAAGAGCCTTGCTAGTCAAACTGAATGAGCTCCCTCTTGAAATGCTTAATCCTCTCTGAGCACTACCAATCTAAACAGAGGCAGAAATAGAGAATGATGTATGTTATTCTCCCTGAATACATTTAAGAAGGGTGTGGGTATGTGAAACTACAGTTGTATAACTCGGTTGTGAAACGAGAAGAATGCAGTATGAAATGTGATGAAAAAGGCACTGAGGATGAAGATGGAAGTACAAGATCTATATTCCAATTTACTTTTTAATCCCTATCAAGTCCATCAGAGAAGTGAAAACAGACTATGAGCAATTGATATAGAAGTATTTTTTCCGAATATGTTAATGTCTTTATTATGAAGTAGCACCTGCTACTGCATCGAAGGTTATTAAATTGTGTGTACATGAAGCAATACCCATAGAAGAATTTAGATTAATAACCCATAATAAATCATATATCACAAGTGCACACAGTTAATATCAAGATTAATTATGCAGTGACTTGTAAGTCATTATATCATAGATATCAATGTTGAGGTTTAATTTTTCTCTAAAAACTGATGAATTCTGATATAGCTGTTTAACTATTTATAAGCCCCTTTGAGATGCAGGCTTAAGCAAGGCAAGGAAAACATACCATTGTGTCATTGGTTTGCTTCTGTAATGGAGTATTTAAACCTGCTGCATCAATCAGATAGAAATTTATTTGGAGTTTTTGTTTTCTGTCCCAACCTTGTAAAGACCTTGTTGTGTTTTTCCTTCTGAAGTTTGTGGTAGCACCTTGTTTTTCTCATTTTTACACTCCCGATAATCTTCTCTTGTAGTGGTTATATTGTGGCACCGTTTCTGTCTGATTCATGAAAATTATTAAAAAGCAGGAAAACACAGGACACATTCTGCCATGTTGATGAAGTTTTATGAGCTCTTTAATATACTGTGCCAAATATAATTTATATCCTTGAGCCATTAGTGTGTTGTGTTAGGTTTGAGAGGCCAGGTTTAGGTAGTGAGGGGGCTGCAGGGCTTCTGTTGGAAGCTGCTGGAAGCTCCCCCCATGCCCAGAAGAGCCAATGCCAGGCAGCTCCAGGATGGACCCACTGCTGGACAAGCATCTTCCTGTACTGCTGGGGGGAGGAAGTAGAGCTTGTGGGGGAGGGAGGGGAATGGGAAGGTGTTTTTAAGATTTGTTTCGCTTCTTGTTATATTGCTCTGATTTTGTTGGTAATAAATTCAGTTGTTATCCCCAAGTTGAGCCTGTTTTGCCCATGGTGGTGTTTGGTGAGTGACCTCTCCCAATCCATATCTCAACTCATGAACCCTTTGTTACATTTTCTCTCCCCTGTCCAGCTGTGGAGGGGAGTGATACAGTGACTTCGGTGGGTGCCTGGCATCCAACCAGGGTCAACCCACCACACATGTGAAACACCACAGTATTTAATTTCCTTTCCCAATTAAGGGCCAGATCAACTTTGTCTGAGACAGACACCCATGAGCTGGGCTCAGCTCCCTGCACTGTGCACAGAGAGGAGTGGGTGCTGCAGGGAGGTGGTGTGGGAGTTTGTGCACAGGGCAGGCATCTCCCTGCCAGGGAAAGGATATCCCTGTTGTGGACACCTGTGTTGGATCTTGGGTCTTTCTCTGCAGAGCAAGTGTTTATGTTGGGAAGTCATGCACCAAAATGTCTGGGAAGTGCTGAAACATTCCTGTTTGCATCCCACTGAAGTACATGGGACCTAGGCACAACTCTAAATGGTTACAGAAAGGTATCCTATTAAATGTCTTTCATTAATTCATCTACATCTGAGCCTGTGGGCATGTGGGGCTGTAGGAAACCCTGCTCTTTCCTGGCAGTATTTTCCGTGTAGATGCAGGAGAGCATCCTGTGAGAAAGGAGACAGAAAACCATCATGCAGGATCATGCGTTTACTGACACCAGCATTTCTTTATTTGTACCAAAAAGATTTAGTAAAGTAACAAACACAGTTAGTGATTTTAGGAGCAGCCCGTAATATACAGTGTTAAATTTGTATTTGGATGAAGAAATCAACAATACTCTGAGGCACGTTGTACAGTTACTTAATGAAACATTGACTGATGAGAAAAGCCTAATTATGATAGAGAGTCACATTTTACTTTTTCTGGAAATTACCTATTTTCTATTCCTTTGCTTAATTGCCCACACTTCCCTTAAAATATGTATATATTTTAAAAAATTGCCTGCATGCACAAATGGCTGGCACTTGCAGTTTGGAGCTGCACACATCATCCCCATACACCACACACCATCCCTCTGAGCTCAGAGCTTAACTGGTACACAAAGGGTGATGTGTGCCATCTGGACTAAGGTAAATGTCATCCCTAATGGACATGGGAAGCATTTTTCCAGAGGCTGATTCCAAGTGCTCTCCCCATTAGCAGGCAGGCCAAGCATCCCCACCTCTTGCTGATCCTGTGTCCGCCCATGGCAGTGTTCTCTGCCAAATCAGGCTCTGTGAAGGATGCTCAGGCAGTTTGCTGTGACTGCTACAATCACCCCAGCAGCTGCAGAGGGAAATGGGGTTCTTCTTCCCTCTGCAACAAACATTTCAATAATTTTACCTGAAAGCAGTAAGCTGGAACTGTGCATCCATTCATGCAGCAAAGCAGGAGCCAATAAAATACACCGGGATTTCATCTGCCCGTGCAGAGGAGCAGATAACAGACACCACACCCAGGGGTGGTCTCCAAGCCAAGTTCAAATGCTCCTGTCATGACAAGGTGATGGAAACACCTGATTAGATGTTACCTCCTGCTCCTCTTACTCGAAACTCTGCCCTTACATCCCCCCTCACTGGTCGCACCGCAGATGTGCTGCCCGTGGGCACGGATGCAAGACCAGCTGCAGCTTGGGAATGTGTTTTGTTACCTGGCACAGCTTCAGAAAGGGCGTTGCTGGCAAGGGAGAGCTGAGCAGGCAGCGGGTGAGCTCTGGCCTGTCCTGCTGAGCAGAACTAAGGAGAGCTGCACCCTTCTCTGTGCCTTGACCAGCAAACCTCTTGTGCGCTGCCAACTTCAAGGCTGCTCCCCTTCCTCAAAGCTATCGTGGGAGATTGGTTTTTTTGCTGTATGTGAGCAAAGGAAGATGGTTTTTAAATGATACTCAAAGGGAGAGGTTCTTAGGCACTGGGCATCAATCTTGACATGTTTGGGAGCCTTGCCTGCAGAGAAACTGAGGGCAATCAAGAACCTAAATGGCTTTTAACAACCTAACCCTGCTTTCTATGCAATTGCCCAAATACCTTGCATAGATGACCTTGTAAACCCTCCAGGTTTCCCCAGATCTCTGTTCTGAGAGTGAGGGTGTTCCATCTCCTCATACTATGGAAGGGAAACTGCTGGCAAACCAGTGGCAGGAAAAGCTACAAACCAAGTGAGGAAGCAGGAAGAAGCAGATTTGGGGATCAGCATCACTACTGAGGGAGGTTAACGAGTTGTCCATTACTGGATCAAAAATTGGATCAGTACTGTGGGTTCCCACCCTCAATGGTTCACCTCTACCATGGACTGACCAACTGATGGGGAGAGGGATTAGTTCAAAATCAGAAAAATTAACTAGTACAAGCATGAAGTAGTCTATAAAAATTAAACTTTTTCCAACCATTTCTCTCATTTGGTCTTTCCACATATTTTTTTTTTCTGCAGAAGGTGCATTTTCTGGTTTAGGAATTTTAATTCTTAATACGAGGCTTAATGTAAGTGAAAAATGAGTTGTGTTGTAATTAAGAGATATGTAAGTGTGGATGCTATAGAATATAGGAGGCTCTTGGGAAGTCCATGCTGAGCATGAACCCAAGCACAGAAGTTTCATAGACTCGTCTTTTGAGATTTTCTGAGTTCAGAATTCTTGTTGTTAAAGGATCAGGATTATATCAAGATGTCTTTCATTCCCATGGGAGATAATGACTTCCTGTCTGATGGCAAATGTTCTCATTTCCTTTGAAAAGTTATAGGACAAATGTTAAGTACCTCCTGTAATTTCACAAAGAAATTTGATAGAAGCCTCCAGCTATTTTTTTCTGTCTGTGCTGGGCATTTTTGTTGTTCTAGGAGCTGTTGGCATGGTACAGGCTGTAGCACAGGGGCTTGTTAGGGCCTTGGAAGATTGATTATTTTGCACTCCACGTCTTCAGCCTGCAAAGGGGATGTGCAGTGCAGTGGTGGAATTTGCACTCAGAGCACCTCCTCACGTGGCACTTGCAGCTGGACTTGGCATTGCTGGAACTGTGTCACCAGACCCCAGGGAAAAAAAAGTAGAACTGGGCTTATTCCCTGTAAAGGAATTTTTTTTTAATGTATTTTTTTACAGAAGCACGACCGAAGCAAACAGCTTCCAACTCTTTGTCCTATTACCCAGGAGAGGTTATTCTGTCTCACAGGAGGGGAAAAAAATACCAAAATCACGAGCAAATGGTGATGAAGCCATTAAACAAAATGGAAATTAAGGGGAAAGTGGGAATGAGATGCTGTTGATGTGAATTTTAAGAGTCCTTCACAAAGGATTATGTAAGAGAATGAACTAGATTCTGATTATGTTTTTGAATTCATTCCAATAAAATGAGAAAAAAAGAACAATTCTAGGCCTGTAGTGCCCCATTAGTTTTCTGTGAGTTTTCCTGTACATAATATGACTTTTTCATTTTACATTATAAGGCAATATTTTAAAAGGAAAAATACTGTACACAAAAAAGCAATGCTTCTTATTTGCTATCCAGTAACCTAGCTGGCCACTAAGGCACAGTCTTAACATATTTCTTATTGAAAAGGAGAGGTCATAAAACACAATTTTTTTTTTTCTCCTCCATCCTACTACTAAAAAGTAAATGAAAGCTTTGCAGTCCCTGTCACAGCTCTAAATGGTCTCTCTGGGGTGCCAGGACCATGTGGCTGCACTGACTGCCCCAGGCCCTCTCCCAGCTCCCAGACAGGCCCATGTTCCAAACACAGCTCAGCTCAAGGTGCCCTGTGGGCTTTGGGAGGCACAGGGCAGATACATGACACCGACAGCCACCACTCTGCCGGGAGCACAAACGGGGATGGGGTGAGCTTTCAGATTTAGAACATGGAACCACAGAATGATCTAAGTTGGGAGGGACCTTAAAGACCATCTTGTTCCAAACCCCTTTCCATGGGCAGAGACACCTTCCACTGGTCCAAGTTACTCAGAGCCCCATCCAGCCTGGTCTCAAACACCCCCAGGGACTTGGAGCACACAACCTCTATGGGCCTTTTTATTCCCTGGGAGCCCAAAGAAGCCCATGGCAAAAAAGAAAGAAAATGGGGAAGAAAAAATAAAAAGAAGCCACTGGCTTTACTCCGGTTCCTCTGATTCTTTTGAACTTATGATCAGACATATTTTAATTAATTATTCACTAGTCATAGTACCTGACTATATGGGGAAGGGATTAGGTGAGGTGATGAAACTGCTGCTGTTCTCCACTGCTGCCTGGTCCTGCCTGATGGGGAGGAGGCTCAGCTATTGACTTGTGAGGTGTTCCTTCAGAGGAGCCAAAGCCCAGCTCCCCTCAGCGTATGGAAGAACAGTTTATTTCACATTTTTAAGGAGATAAAAAATAATAAGTGAAAAAGAAATGACTTCTCGTACAAAGCTAAATGTGTGTAAAGGGTGAGTCTCTGCCTTCCCATGACAAGACATGGAGAGAAAAAAGTTGTGTNTGTAGCAATATAAAGCAGTGAGTGAATCTGTGCAAGCCAAGTTGTTTTTGGTTGCGTTTCTTTGATCCTCACCCCCTCACACACCTTGTCCAAATTAATGTAACAAAAATGACTGCAGTTTTTTTAGTACTATGGTTCTGTGTTTAAGTTTTAGGTGAAATGGTGGCTTTAACCTTGTGTTTTATCTTGGCAACCAAGAGCACCACTTAAAAGTCCCCTCACTGATAGATCAAACCAGCTGTAAGAGTAGGGAATAAATGATCCATAGCAACCTCATCAGACATAAAAGACTACAGTTATATATAGTCTTTCCATTATTTACCAACCAATGAAGAATTTCTGGAAAAAAATCCCATGGTACTGTGAAGACACAGGCAGGGAATTGTGGAGTCTGATCCTCAACGTGGGGGACACTCCAGGGGTGAAAAATGCCATGAGCAAAACAGCCATGGCCTCTGTTCCTCAAGGCATCATTTGGCAATGAATGAAGATCAAAATACTCAGATTCTTTACACAGACCATTATCTGCTCTCTACAGGGGGAGATTTCAGTGGTGGAAAGCTGTTGAATACACAGGGGGAACGATGCAGGTATCAATGGCAATGCAATGGAAGGAAGATAATGCAGCTGATTTGTCCTGAGCAGCCCGTATGATCTGTCTGTTCCTTCACTGTGCTGTGGGATCTTTTGGCAACCAGCACAGTGGCCAGCACAAGAGCACAGATCAGCTGTGTCGTGTTCTCTCTTCATTCCATTGACTCAGAACATGAAATCTTGCACTCCTAAGTGCCACCTTTCAGTTCCTGAGTTTGGTGACAGCAAATGTCACTCGAGAAAAGCACGAGGGCTGTGATGGGTGATAATGTCAGGAAACACGGTGTGGAGCTGTGTCACTTCAAAGACTTGTTCTGGTTGGGGCTTTGAATGTGAATGTCACTGTACTGCTCATTGTCCTCGCCAGGTAGAGGAGACACCCTGTGTATTGTGAAGGGGAGAGGAGTCCAGTTTGCAAATCAGATGATGGGCAGTGGAGACCCTGTGGCAGTGCTATGAAGTTACGGGAACCTTTCTGGATCTCTTGAAAGTGTAGGATTTCAGCTGACATTTGCTCTTCTGCCAGTTAAAATTAGGGGAAACCTGAAAACTGTTTCAGATCTTCCAGACAGATGCCACAAGTCCAGTGAAGCTTCATGCCTTCAGCTGCAGCAAGGCCAGTGTCAGGCCTTGCTGGATGGGAAGTCTGGAGTTCAGAAGCCAAACCGTGCTTTTTCTGAGATTACAGAAGTGTGTGCAAGAGGGGGTAGAGGGGTCACAGTCTGGTGAACGTGAGGAGAGCTGACAAATGGGTTTCCTAACCAAAATTACTTTATATTGCATTACAGAAAATGTTGTGCTTTGCAGACTGGTAGGAGGGAGAGTCCTGCTTTTAATTATGATTCAACATTATCTTTCACTGATAATAGCCTGTTTGTAATCAAAGGAGGTAAAAATGAAATGTATGTTGCTGATTTTTTTGTGTGCACCAATGAGCAATACAATCATAATGTAGTTTTAGATTAAATTCTTTTGTTCCTTTTGTTAATTTGAGTTTGATGGCTTTCCCTGGTGCCAGACCATAATTTACAGCAGAGAAAATTCCCTTAAATTGATTTTTAAAAAGCACTCACATTCACTACATTAACCTTTTCATTCCCTTATGGTGTGTGTCAAAGAAAAATGATCCCTGTAACTCTGCTTATTGAAGAGATACATCTGTGAAGTATATTAATTGGTAGAGTTCCCATTCTGCTCTGAATAGATTTTTCACATGGTAAATGAATTCCTGACTGTGCTAATGCTCATCTGTCTTTAAAAATGCCAGTATTCCAGCCCGTCATGTACCTTCTCTCTGCTCCGTCTCTGATCACTTCTGAACTCTTTTACTAGCTGGGGAGGAATTCTACCTTTTAACCTAGGTCAGGTGAAGAGAGGCACCAAGGCAAAGGTCCTCAGGAGTATTCGTGTGCCTGAATCCTGGTGAAGCCACAGGGAGTTAATGACCTGAGCAGCTCTGGGGACACTGGCACGTGCGTGGTGCAATGTGCTGTTTGCAGCCCCACCTCACAGGGCTCGGGCTGGGCGCTTGGTGGGGAGATCTGTGCTGGAAGGTTCACTGCAGCATCACAAGTTCAGGATGTCTTTAAGTTTTGCAAAATGAGTGAGATGGACAGGGCGATGAAGACAGGGGGCCTTTTTAAGGTGTGTTTGGATCACAAATTCATCCAAAGCTGTGCTGATCTCTGTAGGGAAATGTGGCCATGGCTCTGTCTGCTGGGTTTGATAAACCCCTCAACTTCAGAAGCCAAACCCTGCTTCTTGTGAGACCAGCAGGTTGGTGAGGGGTGGAGAAGAAACTTCTTTCTTGGACACTTTTTCCTTATCATCTCTGGAGCATTTTTCCATGGGATGCAGTGAACTTGCCACACACAAGTCATTGAGTCTGCTTGAGTGATTTTTCAAATCCAACAGCATGTTTATTTTAATATTATGACCCTACATTTATGGATAAATCACCTGCATGTCTCAGGAGAAGAGGTGTTTTGGTCAGTGCTCCTGAGATGGTAACATGAATTGTTCAGGGAGATTAGAAATTATGAGAGCAGTGGCTTTACTGCTGGTGGCCCTGGTGGCGGGGACCCTTGTGAAATAGATCTTCTAAGAGAAAAAAAAATTGCAATTTCTGTCTCAATCAGTTTTGCTTCTTTTTCTTTTTAATTCTTTTTTGAGTGGGAATGTAGATATTTCCATTTCATTCTGTAAGTCACTTACTGAATCTCAGAATTGTATTGAATTTAGGATAATTCTTTCAAATGAAAAATGAGCAAGAAAAGTGTTCTTTCTATACAAGGAGTCATGCTCCTGTGGTGTTGTGCCACAGTAAACACAACTCAGTACGGGAAATTTGGCATCTTGCTTTCCTGGGGAAAAATGACTTAATGTTTGTTGGTTGTGTTTCCTGTCAACCAGAAAGTTTTGAAAATTAAAATAAATGACTTTGCAAAGCCTTGTAACGTGCTGTGAGAACCCTGGCAAAAACAGAAATCGATTAAAACAGACCAAGCATAAGACTCACAAACCTTTGGAGACCTTGGAGTCACTTTTCCTGACAGCAGCATCGGTGCTGAGCCAGCTGCTGGCATTTCATGCCAAGAGCCCAAGCACGCTTCAAAGAACTGTAATTCTTCAAACCATAGTTGCCCTAAGATAGTGCTGGACAAGGGCCTGGAGGAATTAATACTTTAAAAAAAAAGAACAACTTCCTGAACATCAAATCAGGATAGCCATGAAGTGGTTTCTGATTCAAGAATATCTGAGAAATGCCCAAGCAAATCTCACTGGGAGAAGTGAGATATCTCCCAGCCACTTTGAGGACAGTCTCACAGCCTGTGGACTCTGCCTCTTGCCTCATCATCCAAGTGATGCCCACAGATGTCAGCACAGGTTGCTGCTAGCCAGAAAGAAATAGTCAGCATTATAAAATAGATAAAGAACACCTGGTCTTTCACCATTGTGTCCCTTTCTCTTCACTTCTGTGTCAGTAACAGTGTGGGCTCAAGCAAATGATTTTCCTTAGGTGTAAGAATTACACAGATAGGCAAGAGGTGGGGACTAATGCTAAGGTTTTGGATTTGGGACACTGATGAAGTTTAGGGCTGCACTTCTACGATGGAGTAATCTGGGAGGGGAGGAGGATACCAAGCATGAGAGGTCCCTGGTGTGGTTTGTCAGTGGCTCCCAGGCGTGGTTTTGGCCTGTTATAGCAGGGGTGTCACAGGAATGCTGCAGAAAGGTTTGGTGTATGGAGTGGGCTGGGGACTGTTTGCTAAAGAGGTTGTGGCATGGTTGTGCTGCACTCCACTATCAGAGGGTTTGACTCTTGGGTGAGAGGAGTTCTCCACCAATCACCCTTGGGACAAGAGAACAGGTTTATTTACTGGTTTTTATTTACTTGTGAAACCCGGAATGACAGTTTCAGGAGATGGGATGAAGGGGACAGAGATGGAGCAAAAACTCTTGGCTGTACAGTCTGGGGAGAAGGCCACTTAGCAGGGAGAGAAGAGCCTCCCTAGTGGGTCCTACTCCCACAGCTGCTAATGTCTTTTCATCTAAAAGAATTGCATAAAATGCAGGCCTACACTGACACTTTCCTTTTCCATTGTTCAACTTAGTTAAAATTTGTATCAGAGAAGAATATTCTTTCCATAATTTTATTTAAAATCTTGGCTACATACTCCAGCATTAGAGACCTACATAGTAAAAATTACTTGATCCTAGAAACAACAGAAAATTAAGATTCCCTTAAAGGTAAAATTATAAGATTAGTATCACCTTCATATAAATACTGGTACAGTGATGAATAATGGAACTGCATTGTCTTCGAAACATCCATATATCAAACAGTTTGTCAAAACTGTAAATGACTGGTGCTTGAAAATAAGTTCTGTAAAATCCATTTCCCCCTCCCCGCTGTACATATGGATTTCATATTCCTCTTCCCACTGTCTCTGCAGCACTGTGACCTCAAACCTTGGCTGTCTTCATAGCTCTTCCTCACATTGCTCTCAAGCAAGTTATTTAGGAATTAAACTTTGTTTGCTTCATGTTTTCCTTCCTGTACCATTTAGAAACAAATTATTGGTAAACTAAATTGAAAAAAATGCCTAGGAATTAATAAAATATAATACTGAACAGAATTTTAATGTTGTCTTTCTGCCTAGGGGAATTAAACAACTCACTATTTCCCGTACCACAGATTCTTTCTTGGTGTTCAGAGTCATAAATTGAATGATATTTTCTTTTTTTTACTGAAATACAGTTTCACTAAAAATTGCAATTGCCTTTTTACAAATGTAAGCAGAATGGCATTTTGTTGGAATTAGGGGAGACAAGAGAGCTGAGAGGTTTTTTCACCAAGCTCTCGAATCCTTCAGAAAAGCTTCTTTTCCTGTTTCTTGAGATCCTAATTCTTCAAGAAATAGAGTAGGGAGATGTCATCCTGGAATGCCTTGGCAACACCACTCTTTGCTGAGGCTTTCGGTGCAGGTATGAACTGTTTCAGGGCTCGTGTGTGTGTTGTGGCTCGGATTGGAGGGAGCCAGCCAGTCAGAGCATTGTAGTGGAAAAACTGGAGCTTGGCAAGTGCTGTGGCAAAGGGGGGTCCTGGGATCAGTGGTATAATCTGTGGCATTTGGGCTTGCCAGGCATTTTCATGGATTTGGTGAACACATAGACTTCTCTGGAATAAAACCCTAAGCATCAAACCAAGTTTTACTGGTGCCGTGGCAGATATTTCACTCTAGGAGATGATTTGCTTCTGTTTTAGCGGATGAATGTGTGTGCTTATATGAAACACTGAAATAAAATCAAAGAAGTGCTGTTGATTTTATGGGCTGTGTCAGTAGTGGGAATGGATCTTTAATTATGACTTGAATTACAGTAGCAGCTAAGGGCCCCTGAGAGGTTTCGCAGTCCCACCGTGCCAGGTGCTATAAAAACATCTGGGTTACAGCACCGGAATGAACAAAACTAATGGGGGGAAGTGAAGGAGATTAATAAAATGGCATTAAATCGAGGCCAACACAGTTCTTGGCTAAAGCTATCTGTAGTCACATATGTGCTGTGCCATAACCAGGTACAGCATTGCCATCTCCTTTCTCCTGGCCATGGTCAGAGGTTGGCCGTGCCTCTGGCTGGAACCACTCGTAGTGCAACAGGTCCAGATGGTGTTTGCAGCTTGAATTTTGTCACCTTGAGAACAGGCTGCTGGCAGGATTTCAGAGTCCACGTTCCAAGGTTCTAATTTATTTTGGAAGTTCCATGGAGTCACTCTGACCCTAAGCACTAGGAGTAATTTGGGAATGTTTCAAATGGCACTGGTGCTTATTTACATACACTGTAAGGGTATAGGAGGGTGCTGCAGTGGGGTTACTCTACTTGGGCACAAGAGTCATGTGAAATGCCAGTTCAAAACACAGAGATGCTAAATTAATCTTTTAGTGCTGCAAGGTGTGGAGGTGATCCAAAACCATTTAATCGTAATGCCTATAAAAATGATGGGAAGTTATTAAATATCCATTTCTGCAATCCAGAACAGCTAGGAATTCCAGATATTACCGTATTTAAATCATTTTATGGATTTATTTTTCTTTTAACTCAGAGGCAGCTCTGGGTTTTGTTTGTAGCTGGCACAGACTGGCTTGGCTCCAGTGGAGCCAATGATCTGTGTCAGTCAATGCTAGCTGAGGATCTTGTGCCTTCTGCTCTAAAACTGTGGAAGACTTGTTGTCTGTTAAAGCTGTGCTTAGGTGTGGGATGCAGATGGCATTCATCTTCTCCTGTTGGCTTTGTAATAGAAACATGTGAGACTGAAAGCTCTGCCAAAGCATAAAACATGCAAGGTTTAATTTTACGGGGAGCTGAGTGTTAGGGGTGCAGCCTTTTCCTCGCTCACTCTCAAACACACCATTAGTGCCCAGCCCCAGCATTTGCCTGCGTGCACTTTGCAGATCATGGCGGGAGGAGGTGGAACCAAGCAGAATGGCTTTGGGGCATCCGTAAAAGAGCCTCCGGAAATGCAGGGAAGAGAATGTGCTGCATTGTGCGCAGGGTAAAAGATTTGTCTCACAGTGCTGGGGAGTGGGCAGCAAAGATGTTCACTGTTACTAAGTCATTGCTCCCTATTAGTGAAAACATCAACAGAAGATGAAGAAAAACATAACATAGTTGTCTTTCATCACCACAACAGGCAGATGGTTTTATCCCTTTTATTTCTGTTGGGGTTTTGCAGGAAAGCCCACGTACATGCCATGCCTCATTTGTAAAAACAGAGCAAGTTTTTATTCCTCTCACTCTGAAGTGTCACCTTTAGCATCTGAACAACTGAGTTTTCTGTAGCCTCGGGCTCAGGCTGTGTCTATCTGGAAACTGATTGTTATTCAGCATCACACTCCAGCTGGATCACAGCTCAGGGTGGTCTGCAGCAGCAGAGGGGAGAGAGGCGAGTAGGGAGGAGAAGGGAAGGAAAGAAAATAAATAAAATATCCCCAAGCAAAAATAACTCAGCTTGACTTCAGAGGTGAGAATGATGCAGTTACATGCTTATTATTGTTCATCTGTATTATGATACTTCCTAAATTCTGTAGTGACTGAGGTTTCCTCTGTGCCAAGCAGGGTATCAAAAATGATTCCTGCCCGTGAAGAGCCTCCATCCTAGGCTTAAGGCAGGGGAGCAGTGGAGGCTCCATGAAGAAGGACTGTGTTGAGACAGCAATGCAGCATCAATCAGCAGAATAACCACGAGTCTCAGTGAGCCTCCTGCTGTAACCACTGCCATTCATCTAGTTTACTGCCATTATCATTGCAATTAGTGTTTCTTTTTTTGTAACATCAGGTTAATAATCTAATAACTATGGGTTACCCACTCCTCAGCTCATTTGTTGTACTATTCAGCAATTTTGTATTATAAAGAACTAATTAGCAGCAAGATTTTTTTTCCCACTGAACTTCACAGGAGTTTTTGTCTTGGGCTGCAGTGTTCCTATACCTTTTTATTCTGTGCAATGTTCTGGACTTGGTGAGCTGAGTTGTCAGAGACACCCCACTCACCCACATTTTATCAGGCAAAAGTCCTAATTCTGAATCGAGTAGCATGAGTGAAAGGTATAATACACATTTTTCAGTTAACAGTGCTAATAAGCTTGTTAGAAGAATTTTTATTTGCTGTGTTTGTAAGTGTTATATTTAAGGTCAAAAAATGGAAATAAATCAAAAAGAAGCAAGAAACAGATCTTGCAAGAGTAGCAAGTATGGAAACTACAAAATTACTGCTACAAATCCCCATTCTGCCACCTCTGAGGCCAACAAAACATCTAGCACCTGCTTTTATTTCATACTATTAATTTCGTGGATTTTCTTTTGTCTTTTGCTTCAGATTTACACCAGTGTAACTGAGTCCAGAGCACAGTCTCCATGGCCCAGTGTCACCTGCTTCTGCAAGGAACCTCTAAATACAGCACCTATATCTGGAATGTATATATTTAATATAACACACCTGGGATTTCTTGTTATTGCACAAAAGTGGCAGCTCTATGTTGAAAAAGACTAAGAGGCCCACCATGACTATCTCACTACTGATACTTCAAAGATTTTGGTCCAAGATGTATAAGTTTTGTTAAATTACACCTGTACTTGACATGTGATGTCTGTATTGTCCTTCAGTCATATAGACATGGTTATTAAAAAAGAAAAAAAAAAAGTTTTGCTTGATGAGTTGTTTTAAGAAGCTATTATATTATTGTAATATGACCACTGTGCTGGCAGGCTTTTGGCAGGTTTCAAATAAACATGCCAGAAATAATTTTGTTGACAGCATCTTGGATTGGAGCACATCCAGCCTTCATCCATAACATGTCAGCACAGTGATTCTTTCACAGGCAGGAAAATATGTCACCGTAGATCTGTATTTTAGAGTCTTAAAATACTGTAGATGTCTAGATTAATGGCTCCAAAATCAACTTCACAGGTGGGTAGTGATGTTTTTTAATCACAAATGAAGATGTAAGTGATAGCATTTGTTTTTAATATGCAGCATCAATGAAGTGTGCTTATGTAAAAACCTGTGGAGACATCTGGTTTACTTTCCAAATCCAAAATCAATTTAGTTTTCATGTAATAGGAAGAAGGAGGTGAAAAACAAACAGCAAAGCAAAAGAAGGAGACAATCAGGCTGAAGGGCTTTAAGTTGCTTGCACAGGTTATGAAGATGTTGTGTTAGTGCTTCATGTGAGGTAGAGAGGAGGTGGCTCCCTATTGATGAGTGACTTTAATGTTTTCTTTCGTGTTCTTTTCATCAGAGCAGAAACCATATGTGCTTGGTTTATTTCCCTTTGCGTCATATGCTCAGATTTCAGAATGAAACCCAAATTTGGTATCTTTAGGATTAACACAAAGGGCATCTGCCTGCTGGTGGGTTTGGATCTCCATGTTTATCTCTGCAGTCTGGGTCTTTCAGGAACAGGCAAATCCCAGCTTTGTGCTCTGTGCTGGAAATGCACCCTTTGAGCTGCCACTTCAAGAACATCATTTATGTGCTTGAATCAGTACCTGCCTAGGGCTGAATTAAACACCTTCCTGGCTTCAGTCCCAAGTGCAGAGGCTCCCCTGAGCAGTGTGAGCAGGCAGCTGATGCCTGCTGGTGGGAAATGCCAGTGAGGGGTGGGGGTTTGCTGCCAAGGGCAGGGGATATCACAGGCTGGTGAGGCTGAGATCCCCTGGAGGTAAGAGCTGGGCACAGTGACACAGCAACATCCCTCTGGAATTAACAGAAATGCAGACAGGGGTAATCTGAGGTGGCAGTGCTATCATGAATATGGTGTGATGTGTCTGCAGTTTTGCTGTGAGTGGTTCTATCAAAAGAGACTTCAAATGACTGAGAACAAAAGAGCAGCTTTCCAAACCTGTGCTGAATAAAGCTGTTTGTCTTTCTTTGAAAAGTCATTTATCTCTCCTTGCTTTTTACCAGGGGAACCTTCCTGATGGAATTTTGAAAAGAAAGTGAAAATGTTCTTTTCTACTTCCTTGCAGTATATTAAACCCCAATATTTTGCTCATGAATAGTTTTCCTCCTCTTGATACACTAGAAATTCACGGTCTTTTTCTTGTTGAGATTTTTCTCAAATATTGATTGAATGCCTGGAGAATTAATGGGATTGACTTGATAATGGATTCAGTGCAAGTACAGATGTCCTGAAAGCTCAAGTACACGTGTGTATTTCTATCACACTGGGACTCATGGATGGGGAAGTCACACTTAATGCAAGGTTTTATTAAGCTTTTGAACTACATCTGGGTTTGTAAATGTTATTCAAGTCCATGATCTAATTTCTTCTTCAATTTCAAAACTTCTGACCATTTGTGGCGAGAGTGTTGTTAGATTATTTTCAGGACTGTAACTGTTGCTATCAGTTCTGTAACACTGTCAGTGTTTTACCTCTGTTCCAAGACACTGTGAGGGCTTGGATGGGTTTCTTAGCAGCTTCTCCTCTGTTCTCCTGTTTCCCTTTAGATCCCCCTGCACCCTGCTGTGAAAGATTTCTGCCACTTACTAAGAAGCCCGGCATTCTTTCCCTGGCTTATTCATCAATTTGTTTCTCTAGGAAAGTCACAGACTCTCTTTTGTGCCTTTTTGCATCACCTGAAAAATGGAGACCCTAACAGTTTCCTAAAATGGTGTTGGAAGACTAAATTGATTAACATTTGTATTCAAAATTAGTGTAGAGTCTGTAAAAATGGAAGTATTTATTCTCTTTGCTTGTTGCCAAAATTGCATTTCTCAAAGCTCCTGACCTACTTTTCAAATTTTTCTCCAGTAATGATAGTAAACTACAAATTTGTTCCTTCTAATCATTTTTCACTTCAAATAGAAAGCCAAGTGCAAACAAGGGGGAGACAAGGAGGGGAGGGTGTGCTCACCTCTACTGCTCTTTGCCAAAAGAAAGAGAAGCCTTGTGGCTTTTCCAGAACTACAATAAATGATGGAGTGCATCAGGTTTAATGCCTCAAACTTGGCTTTCCATCGCAGATTTATAGCCTTTGTAGTGGCTAAATCCGTAAACATATGGAAAGAGAGTCTAGACATTATCTTTTTCTGTAAAATGAATTCTAGGGAAAGGTTGAAAAATATTTCCCAGCATCTTCTGAACACAAAACTGTGAGGTTTGCCTGACTTCCCTGTTCCAGTCTTGTTGCCATGTACAAGAAACCGAAGTGAAACATACTCTGAATAACAGAAGAAGTTAGTCTACTAGAAAGCTTTTTGTTTTCGTAAAAAATATAAAATGGAAAAAAATGTAGTCTTTAAAGAAGTACCAACAGCTCTGTTTTAGACACACCATCCATCATAATAAAGGAAATGAGGCAAAAATCCTAAATAGATGAGTTTTACAAGGAGGAGGAGCATCCAGAGTTGTTCTGGCTGTGAGACCAGATCCCTTGAGTGAATTCAGCCTCCCAGAAAAGTGGTGTGCGCTAATATTTCATACAGCTCCTGTGGGTGCTCCAGTGCGTGCATGAAATCACATATAATGCAAAATGCTGAGAGGAATCCAGCAAAACGCATGAAAGCACAATAAATTTTTAAGATCTTGTGAATGCGAACACAGCACTTCATAAAAACCTCAGTCCTGAGAGCAGGGGTGCTGTATACATCGCAGGCAGAACATATGATGCAGCCACAGTGCCGTCAGAGCTGATCAGTGAGTGGTGATGGAGCTTTTATTCTAAAGTTTTAAGGACGTGATTAAATTTAATGTACATGCTAGACAAGAAGCCTGTCTTCAGTTCCTTAGACCTACCAACCTAGGAGAGCACGCAGAATGCCCTGAGGAGATGGCATGTTTTCTGGGAAGGCAGGAAAGTTCAGCAGGGGGATATCCTTATTGATTTTTATCTCTATACATGCCCCTGTGAATTATTTATCTTCCTGTATGCTTCTCTGACATCTTATTATGAAAGTCTCTTGAAAGTTACTGTAAAGCTCCTCATTCCCAGACTTAATGAGGGTTGTTAGGAAATAGGCGTTGATGAGTGTGCTTGGATGAGTGCTGGGATGGGGGCTGGTGCCCGTGTGCCAGGAGGTAATGGGGAGTGTGGGTTCCACTGCTGAGCCACCTGTGGGTGCATTGCATTTATTCACTGTGTAATGACTTGGGATGAATTCCATTAATGCCCCCATGAACAGCGTGGATTGTGTTCTGCTCAAGAGCGTCGCCCACCGTGGCCGCAGGGTGTAGTTCTGCAGACAAACCTTGCTGTCTGGATTCTGTTCTTGTTTCCTTGTCTAAGTGCCCTTTTCTAAACGTTCATCTTCTTTTGATGTTTCTAGGAGCTGGTGGGGAGTAATCCTCCTCAAAGAAACTGGAAAGGAATTGCAATTGCCTTACTTGTTATTCTCGTTATCTGCTCCCTGATTGTCACCTCTGTCATACTCCTGACACCAGGTATTTATAACCTTTAACTCACTTCCAGTCTGTTTTTCTGCTGTAATTTTACACTTCCAAGGGTAAAGGGATTGCAAACTGACTGCAAAGTCGACATCAAAGGAATCCTCCTTCCTGACTTTATCTCAATGTGATGCTGAGTTCAAGGCCATTCTTAGGTAGATTGAGTTTTACACTTCAGTTCAGAGATCAGGGCTGCTGAGCTGAGGGCACAAGCCTGGAACTTGATTGCCTAAACATGGATGGGGAGTGTCATTTTAGATGTGCCAGGGTAGGAGAGGAACCCACACAGGGCAGTCAGTGAGGGCGCAGGAACTTCCGAAGTTCGTGTGCACATGGAGCAGTAGCTGCCAGTTGAGGGTCATATCCCAGACCACTGGAAACGGCATTAGATGCCTATGCCTTGGCACCTAAATCCCATCCCAATCAGCTGGACTGATTTTTAGTTCAGACCACAGTGTTTCCAAAGCAATTTCAGTTAATGATATACCAGGTAGTACTTAAACACAGCAAGTAATTAGGAACTTCCCAATAAGGAATACTTTAAGTTAACCCCCTTACCAAGTTTCAGCAAAGTTCTGTGCACGTAACCTCTGTAAATCACTTCTCTTACAGTAGCTGCTGATGTTGTAGGCTTGAATTTCAATGTGGTGTCATTATGATTATTGATTATTATGTATTTATACAGCCCTGTAAATTTCCATGCCTACTTAGGGAGTAGAAATAAAGCACTTTTGCAGCACTGACAAGACTGTGAACTGAATAAGAAAAGACAAACAGAATGAGAGACAAGACACAGAAAAGAGAATTTGGTGTCAGAAAGGGTGAGGAGCTGCAAAACACAGGGGGAAGCAAAGGTTCCCTGCTTAGGGATGTGGAGGAGAAGAACAGGGACTCCTTCTTGGATGAGTACATGTGAGTGGTAGAATCTAGGGAGCAGCAGGACAGAGAGCACAGAGCCGAGGAGCAGGATGGAGGCAAGAGAGAAGTGGAATCTCAGGAAGTGGAAGAGAGAGGAAGGGTAGCAAAGTGGAAAAACGAGACGGAAGTTGTGGGGCAAAAATTTCTAGCTCATTACATGTGAAATTACACGCAGTCCAGCAGGTCTGGGCCATCTTCCCCAACAAAATTCTTATCCCACAGTCCTGCTGTGTGATGAGCGGGAGATAGTGACAAACCCAGAAACACAGGAAAACACTGAGTTAAATTGAAAATGAGTGAAACAATCAGCACATTATTTTTTTAGTTATTTATTGTCATGCCATATTCAGTTTATGTCACGTTATCCTGAAGTTTTCAATGTAAATGTAAGTACCATGTGCCATGCCAGATAAATTATGTAATTAAATTAATTAAGTTTAAACTTATTTGAGGATAATTTATTAAATTAATTTTGCTGCTGTTCAGATTCAACATCTTTGGACAGTGCTGTTCATCTCTGAGATGTTTTGGGGCATGGTCTGTGGACTGCACTCACATCAGGCACACCTGATTGGGTATGGGACTGTTGCCTTCAGTTTTACAGAAGCCCAGGCTTTTTAAAGATGCCCACTAAAGCCTAGATTCCTAAGCCCCTACCTGTGAGCCTCAAGAAGCTGTCTTGAAGCAATTGCACTGCATAGATGGGACCATGGGTGCCACTTCCATCAAAATCCACAAAGGTTACATCCACTGGCTTCCCTTGATCAGCTAGGTTGGTTACCCTGTCATGATATGAAACCAGGTTTGATAAGAAGGACTTTCAGAAAGCTGTGATCAGTGAGTGTATTGTTTTTCAGGTGTTTTTCAATATCTCTCAGAATAATCTTTTATCAGGCACTGAAGTGAGACTAACAGGCCTGTAGTTTCCAGGGTCCTCCTCCTTCTCCTTCTTGAAATACTCACATTCAGTCATAAATAAAATTCACAAGTGTATTTGTTTATTTATATTTTATATGCATACACATTCTCCCTTTGGGATGAGTGTGCACACACATGCACACCCATAAATCACACAGTTTTTAGTATGTACCCAGCAACACCTCCAGATAACACTGTTGAGAAGGTCTCCGTGCTTAAAACTTCAGAATATGCAAAGTCGTTTTCTGTGCTAAAATTTCCATTCATGTTTTTTGTGATTTCTGATTATCTGACCAGCTGGTAAACGGGGCTTGGGTTGTTTTTGTCCCCTGCTGACATTTCAGAATTGTCTCCTACATGTACATACAAAAACCCTGAGCTCAGTACTGCTCCTGTTTTTATTATGGATCCAGAGTGCTTCCTGGTGAGACTGTGGGGTAAATTAGAGAGCTTAGGCTGCTGCTGTGGCTTGGCAGCTGCAGAGTTCAGTCTTCTTCTAAGCCACTGGCCCTGGGACTTGTTCCGAGGTTGGGCTATGACAGAAGGGAACAGGAGGCTCATTTCACGGGCATTTCCTGCCAGTCAGTGCTGAGTGAGACACTGAGGCTGGTTGGACAAATGTAAAAAGTATCACATCGCTAGTCCTGACTGGGATGTCCCAACAAGGTAGGAGTGGGGAAGGTGGAGGAGCCTCTCCAAAAGGAGAAGCAGAGTCTGTGTTTTCCTGCCATAAAATAGTTCTCTGGAAGAAGAAATGTTTATCTTTCGATAGCCAGAGAATTAAGTGATGGATACGTGAACAAGAGGCGAGGAAGGGGCAGGAGCACAGTGAAGGAAGGAGGTGGAGCAGTTTTGTCGATGTTCACAGGGAGCTGACAAGTAGGAGAGTGACATCAGGAAAAAACAAACAAAACAGCCAAACGAAAACCCCTCTTCACTGCAAAAACCTCGAAGAGGGTGATACAGTCTGGCATGGATTGAGCAAAGTACTTGAGGATATTCAAATGTTTTTAATTCTTCCTTCTAATGATATTGTTGGAGTCCAGCCTGATGCTGTCACACCAGCAAATAACCTTTTGCATTTCACCTCTGAATCCCTTACTCTTCCTCAGTCCTCTTCCTGTCTGGGAAACCATTTTTCTCTCAGAGTTTTGGTGTTGGTTTGAAGGCCTGTTTTGCAGTGCAGTACCAAGGCATGAAATGCAGAGATGCTCTAAACCCAGTGCTGAACATCATTCAATTCCTGATTCCAAAGAGTAATTTTGGACAAATATGGGGTAGAGTGCCGCATACAGGCATGTAGTCCACGCTCAGACAAAGAAAAGTGGTTACCTGGACCCATAACTTGGGCTAACACTGGGAAAACTTGGGTAATCTCCTGGGTAGTCTCCTGCAAAGTCAAGAATAACAGGTAAAGTGGGAAGTGGGGAAGATTTGCTTAGCAGGGCAGATAATGATTAAGGTATTTAATAACTGGGGGAGAAGGGGATTTGTATATCTCTTCAAGACATTTTTCAAATCAGCCCAAAGCTTTAAAGGTGTTAACTCTGGATTCAGCTGCAGAAGGGCTGAAATCCCTACTGGTTTGGGTTTCTCAGGGACAGGTCACTCACCTTGCTCCAAGATTAGCTCGTAAACTGGGAGCAGTGGACTTTGCATTCAGCAGACACTGTAATTACAGTAGCATTGCTCTATTGCTAGCTAATGCTTATGTCTTCTTTTATAAAATCCCACAAGAGTCTCAGCATTTCTATGATTTGTATAGCCTTTGATGTTCTAGAACAACATTCTCAAAAGAAGCAGTGACTGATGGAAGGTTACATTTAATTACACCACAGGACACCACACTCACACCATCGCCTATGCTGAGCTTCTCCAGTTTCATATGAGTCCTGCCATTCCACCCCTCTTTGAAAAAATTTGAAACTGTTTATACAAATGATAACTGTGCTGGCCTGAACCTTTCCTGAGTGGCAGCTCCTCACTTGTCACAGCATGTGGCACCTGTGCGGGTCCCATTCCATTGTTTGTGTATTTATATAAAGACTTGCAAAACTTTCTAGAAGTCTGCCCATGCACACACACACAGAGCAAAGCTGAAAAGAGGAGCCAGTCCTACAGAAATTATGAGTAAAATAAAGCCTTCCCAAATCCCATTAGGCATTTTGCTTAGGAAGAGGCTGCTTTCTAGTACATCTGTTCCTGATATTTAAAGCTTTCTGGAGATACACATCGCATTTGCTCCTTTCAAATCTGACCTTTTAGCTGAAAAAAAGAAAGTACACCCTAATCCATATTAAAATTTTTGCAGAATCTATAAGAAACATTTCTCAGAAGTGGTACTGAGCTAGTCATTGCATAGCATTAATTCACAGCATGCTGTCTGACCATCAGAGATATTGCCAAGAAATCTTTGTAGCACTTGTGGTACTCAGAAAGAGCAAGGAGCTGTCCTTTGACCAACTGTGCAGGAGAGCAATTTGTTCACGATAGTTACATATAAATGTGTATTTTACACCACTAGAAAAAGGTGGGATATTACAGAAGGGAGAAAGGCTGCCTGTTTGCCTTGTCTGGCCACTGCCTTTTGGTGACAGAGAGGTCATCTGAGGGAAAAGAGGGGTTAGGTCTGCCTGGGGATCAAGCAGGTACGCTGAGGTGGGAAAGGAGCTCCTGGTGTGCTGGCCATGGAGAGATGGACACACTGTCCCTCACATGCAATGCACGACAGGCCAGTAGATGTGTGAGGAAAGCACCTGACACCAGCCTGGCTGAGCAGCAGGGGCGATGGAAAGAAAGGTGGGCACCCAAAGGTGGCTGCAGCCTTCTGACCTATCAAGCAGCCTCTGAGCATGGCTGTAGTTGAGGAAAAGCCTGAAAGAGAAGAAGCAAAACAGGCAGTGAGGTCAACTCCTTGCTCCTTTTTGTTTAAGTTTTCTTGGTTTCTGGAGGATCTTTGTTTGTTTTGTGTTCTGGAGAGCTGGGTGTTGTCAGCTCAGCCCAGCTTTGTTTGGGTGCACCGACTTCAAGGATGAAGAGCAGGCAGATGAACCCAAAGACAGGGTTCCTGTCATGCCCCTAATATTGAATGAACACCAATATGGACATGGCTTCTACTCGGCTCTCTCAGCACATAGCTGTGATGTTTAGATGCTGGGTTTCTGACTTGGCACTCAGATCTCAAGCCCCTGTGCCACTTGCACTGCTGCCATGCTGCCATCTGGATCTGCTGGGCTGGGGGACGCGAATGAAAAAAATAAAATGGTGGCACATGCTAAATCCTGTCCTTCCATAAGCCCAGAGCAGCCTCGAGGTCCCTGCAGCTGGGTGTGGACACAACTTGTCCACCAGCTGGCTTAGACACCCTGAGGCACACTTAGAGTCTGCTGCTCAGGACAGGGTGGGCTGCCCGAGATCCCACAACTGCATTTCTTCCTCCATAAATGTCTCCATTAGGGCCAGAGGAATGGAGCAGGTGCTCTGAATAAGCCCTCTGACTTACCTGCCTGTTAGAGGAGAGGTCAGCAAATCAGGGGGTTTTTCAACTGAAGTTCATTGATGGATTTATTATGTAGTTACTTGTTTTCTCCCCAGCTCTGTGGCTGAGATGAATGTAGTCCACGGTCCAGCAGAGGACCTCCTGCAGCTCTTAGAGCCCAGTGCAGGGGACAGGAAGGGAATCTCACTTCGTCACCTAGAGAGGCTCCTAAGTGTGCAAAGTCCAGGTGCTGCCTCTCCCTCTTCCTGCTCTCCCTCACGAGGAGCTGCAGTGCTGTGGAGGAACAGAGATGGTGCAGCTCCCAGACTGGCTGTCCCCATCCTGCACAAAAAGGAGGAATGGGAACGGCTTCCCACCCTGCTTCTCCCCAAATCTCCAGTGCAGAGGTTTGCTTGTGCCTGCCCTTATGCCCTCATGGTGGGAAGAGGGCATCTGTGTTCCTCCAGAGAGTGTTGGGGAAGCAGCTCCTGGAACAGGCACAAGCCCGGGGCTGTGTGTGGGCTCTGAGCTCCTGCTCTGCCTCACCTGACCTCCCTGGGCATCCAGTTCTGGGGACTTGCACCATGGTGAAAACTTACTGCAGCGATTTCCTGGGGTCCTTGTCACCTATATTTTCCATTTTAATAAATAAAATGATGCAGAATAACTTGGCATAACGCGGTCACACAGAGGGATTTGGCTGAGGACTTGTATTAATGGGTTTTGGTATTCAGAAGCCACAGTGAGCAGTGTGATTGAAGCCTCAGCCAGACTAGGGAAAAATATGAACATTGAAGAATATAATTTAATTTGGTAGAAATGAAAGTTTGTTCTGAAACACCTTTTAGTGGAACAAAACACTGTTCATAGGTAATTTTCTGTCATCTCAGGTAGCTCAGGGGCTTCAATTTAGTACAGCTAAGAAGACTTTTTTTCCCACAAATAAATGCCTTCAGAGTCGGATTCCACTTTTCTAATCATAAATGTTCAGTGTAAATTTAGCACAAAACAATATTAAAGATAGTTAAGCCTGCCAGTAAGCCTCAGGCATGAGGATACTGTCATGAAGAAAGATGCTGAAATGCACATTCCTGCTGCGGAAATACTCAGAATGTGGCCTCCTCTTTTCTTTAAAAGAGAAAATGTATTTAAAGCTGACTGAAAGGTTTCCATGAAAATATTATTTCAATAAAAAATTGAATGTTGACAACAAATTATTCATAGAGGGTGACTGCTTGTCATAACATAAAAAAATTACAGTTGATGGGAGAAAAGGAAAGAGGGAACGTATTAATCAAAATTGTTGGGTTTTCCAAGTTGTTAGTTTTTCCCTAAAATTTTCAGCTTTGATTTGCCATGTTTACAAATGAAACTGTATTTCCTTTCACTAAAAATTAAAATTAGTATGGGCCAGCTATGCAACTGAGGATTTAAGGTTGTGTTTCAGAGACTTTTCAAAAATATTTCTGCAACCAAGTGTCTGATTCCCACAGAAATTCTTTTGTGAATTTCTGAAGTAATCTGTATGAGCCCTTGTAAGGTTAAACACCTTTCCAACTACAGTTTTATGTGACAGTTTTTAAGGAAATAAAACTGTAAGCTGTTAAAAATTGGCCATTTTAAATACTTTTTAAAATATAGCTCCTGATTTCAGAAATGTTTTAGTGTTTAGCTGTCAAATATGACACCTACAGGTGTGTTTGCATGACTTATGTTCTTTTTTGATCATGTTATGTGTGAAAATGTGTGTTTTGGACCATTGCTTGGTCTTTTTGTAGTTGTTAAGACCAGACGTAGCAAGGAGGGTTCTGTTAGTGAACCATTAGGTGGTCCTTTTATAACACCGACAGTGGGAAGGGATTTGTGTGTGACAGAAAGCTTAATGTGGGCTGTTTCCTAATGAGATGTGATGTGTCACTATTCACAGTTGCTGTGCTTTCAGATACATTTCAGAGTTGAATTAATGGTGGTTTATTTTTGAATGTTTTACAGTCGAAGATAACAGCTTGTCTCAGAAGAAGAAGATAACAGTGGAAGATCTCTTCAGTGATGATTTCAAGATTCATGACCCAGAGGCTAAATGGATAACTGGTGAGTTTTGAGCATTTTGTGGTGTCTTTGCTTTGCTTTCTTGCTCCCTGGACATTGCTTTTTTTATGTCTTTCTTAATTCCTCCAGTTCTTTATGTTGCTCCTGAAATGACAGAATCGAGTACTGGTTGGGGTTGGAAGGGACCTCTGGAGATCATCTTGTCCAACTCCCTGCTCCAGCTGCTAGAGCTGTTTGCCCAGAATCACGTCCTCAAATCCCTGTTTTCAACCTTCAAATTCCTATTCCAGTTTTCCTCCTGTTAAACATGCAAACACCACTGCTCTAACTTTTTATCTTGGGCTACCCAGTGGGTTCATAGATAGGCACGGAAAACCACAGCCTTTTTCTCCAAGAGCATTCAGGACTTAGTAAGTGATGTAACACATGGTTGGAAGCAGTGCTTGGAGCACCATCAGTGATTGTTTTACCATAAACAAAACTGGAGGTTTGTATTCCCTCAGCAAATCCATTTTTTCCCAGCAGAGAGGTGAGGCAGTGCTAAGCAACAGGCAGACAGTGGTCCAGCAGCAGCTGGGCTGGGGCTTGCACACAAGCCATGTGCTCTTTTTATCCTCTGCTGCCTTACATTTTCCAGTCAGGGGAAAACCAAATAATACTTGAATTAATGCATGTTGGATTTGCTGGAGTGGAGCTACTTTGGGGGATGTAGTTTCCAGCTCTCACTGGAAATTGCTGCAGTCAGAATGAGCTTTGGTGAGAATAAAATGATTTGTGGTGTGCTGTTCATGTGAGTTCTAGTCCAGCTCCTATTATAATGGAAGTTATTAGCTTTTCTTTTGAATTTAATGGGGAACTGGATCAAGTCCTTCCTCGTGTTTAACTTCCCTTGTCTGCTGTGCCCACTGGGAACAATTTTAATACCTGTAATGAAAAGAGAGAGTGTTAAAGGGTAGTGCTGAATTAACACATTCCCCAGCTGCAAGTTCTGCCACCCACTCAAGTAGAGGGAAGCTGTTGCAGACAATAAACACCTTCACAAACACACCTGCAAAGCGCAGGAGCTCTTTTCCAGGCTGCGTTCTCTGTGGGAATGGTGCTCCCCACAACCACTTTCTGGGAATGATGATAATGGAAATATTAGCTGCATTGCAGTTCAGGATTTTTTGTTCAGCATCCTTTTCCTATTAGCACGGATATCCCTGATGGCCCTAATGAAGGAAAAGGTGTTTTACTGAGACCTTGGCTGCTATTTCCTTTATTTGCTAGAGGATAGCAAATAGTGGAGGCTGATAATGAATTAACTAAACTTTTGTAGGAACAGGGAATGGAGTATTGCCGTAGAGCTGGGTATAATATCCCCCCACTGATGAGTTGCACTTCATGTGGACACAAGGCTTGCTTTCCACAAAACTGCAGGCTGCTGTGAAAAAACAGCATTTCCCTTGCTGTTTCAATTATGGTCAAATACTAAAGTCATATCAACTTAATATTATTAAGACTCTGATCTTGACTGTTTTAAAATCCATGTCTGTCCTCTCATGTACCCTTACTGACTCCAGTGCAGTCTTGCCAGGTCTGAAATTACTAAAATATTGTTTCTGTAAGAGACAAAACACAAAGACATATTGTGAAAACATACACAGAAATTTTAGAATTACTTCCTGTATTGCTTTGATATGGACAAACACTGACACTGATTTTAATACATCTAAAGGAATTTTATGAAGCCAATGGATACCCTGCAGATTTACCCAAGGGTGACTCTGCATTTAAGGGCAAGACGCCATTCATCCCAGGACCCAAAGCCATTTTACAGCATTAATTGCTTTTCTGTATTACAGTTGGATTTTTCACAGCTTTCTCTAGCTGGCTAAGTGGTGAAATTGTGATTAAGATGAAAGACCGGTAGCCAGATTCCTAAGCACGTGTTGTTATTGGTCTCTTAGTTTTCAGTATGCAAATGAAAGTCTCCAAAAATGCCAAAGCCAAACTAATTAACTTAGTATAACAAGATTGCTGGCATGCCTTAGCAAAAAAAAAAAAAAAAAACCAACAAACATATTTTAAAATAGCTCATTTAAAATTGCATATCAGCTCCCAATCCAAGCTGATGCTTTGTGGGGATCCACACAGTTGTTAAAATATGAGTAGCTGTTGTGTGTCCTTCTTCCCCTTCCTCCCCTCTTAATCATACAGCAAAATATCACAGTCATTCAGAGCTCTGCGAGATTCTGTCCTCTTGGCTCTTCAAAGCTCTATTTCCTTCCTTTCCCTCTACATTATTGCAAAAGAGAGGAGCTTGGTGGCCAGAGATGAAGCACGCTGAATGCTTTAGGAGTATTTGAATCATCTGAGGGATTTGCTCCCGAAATAATTCAGTCAGTAAAGTATCTGTGTCCTTCCCAGTAAGCAAGGGGCTGATTCAAACACTCTGAATGAGGAAGGTCTTTCCTTTATCTTGAGTGAGTCTAGGAGCAAGTGTTTCAATAAATAAAATATTTATATTCAGGGTCACACTTAAAAATATGCTGAAAGTTCCACTAAACTGATGGGATGAGCTCATGTTCTAGTATTTTCTTGATTCTCAGTGGGCATGGGGAAAAGTAACATATTTCTAATCAATAGCTTTGTGTCATTCTATTGATTTTAAAGGAGCTAGGAAAAAAGAAAAGAACCAGTCTCAAAGCTGACATAACTACACTTTCAGTGTAAAGATTTACAAGCTTTGTCTCAGTTTTCAATCACGACTTGTGGCTCGTTTGTGGATATGTTTGCATTTTTTTAAATTGGGATTGCAATTAAATTTACTTGCATGAACTGAGAGACATGGTGAAGTTGTAAATTTGAACGTTTTACAGTTTTTGTGGTGCCACTGTAATTTCAAATTCCAGTTTGCATTTCTTTCCATTGGTTTGGGGAGAGGAAAGAATAATTTGTTTAATTAGCATCTGTCTTCTATTGCCCTGACCACTGTTGTCTTTGGCTCTGTTGAGAGCGATCCAGAGAGGAGCGAGGCATTCATGGAGCCTGTAGTGACAGGCCAAGGGCCAATGGCTTCAAACTGACCGAGAGTAGGTTTAGATTGGATATTAGGAATAAATTCTTTACTGTGGGGGTGGTGAGGCACTGGAACAGGTTGCCCAGAGAAGCTGTGGATGCCCCATCCCTGGAAGTGTTCAAGGCCAGGTTGGATGGGGCTCTGGTCTAGTGGAAGGGGTCCCTGCCCATGGCAGGGGGTTGGAACTGGATGATCTTTAAGGTTCCATCCAAGCCAGGCCATTCTGTGATTCTGTGATTCTTTGACTAGAATGGACTGCTCCAGAGTTCATTTCTAGATCCACTTCCAGAAACTGCTGTTGGTTAGGTTTTCCCTGTAGTGTGAGTAAATGCTGACTTTATTGTGAAGGTTTCGTTTTTCAGGACAGCATAGCATATATGTTATATTACAGTAGGTGTAAAGCAGTGAAGTACGGGAAGTTTTGGGTTCTGCTGGTGGTTAATTGACACCCCCTTGCCTGGCAGTCCAGGTGCAAATAATCTGAGCTGTGTCTCCATTCCAGCCCCATTCATCCCACACCTTCTTCTGCGCTCCTCATCGCTCCGTGCCTCTCACTCTGCTGAACTTCCCTTTCTTGTACATCTACAATTGTATTTTCCATATACTTAACAAGCATATGAGCTCCAATCAGTGGCTCTTTTCATACTGTGTATCTTAAATGTAGTATTTGAATGTTTCCTTGTTTCATGTCCTCCTCCACTGCCCATCAGGAGTGTCCTGTGCTGGCCTTTCGTCAGCCCTCTCCCAGCTGACAGGTGGTCTACTCGTTAGTCTAGTCCCTAATTGTCTACCAGTTCTGCTCATGAGCACCACATTGGCTTGTAATTAAGCATCACAATTACTGGGCCTTTCCTGTAATTTCTCTCACACAGCATTTTAGCTCAGGTTTCTGGAAGGCTCAATGGGACGCTGTAATGATCTTGTAATGTTCGACAAAAAACAGGATAAAGAAATTTGTTGTCATTTTGTGCTGAAGAGCAGCTTGGTCATCTGATTTCTTCTACAAACGATTCATTATCATTATTTAGACCTGACCTGTGAAGCCAGTTGAGTTTTGCATTCTGGCTTTGTGGCCCTTTTGAGCTGCAGTGATTCCTGCCAGCTGTGAATCTGACCCCCAGCATCTTGGGAGCGCTCCTTCCTCATGGTCAGGGAGCATCGCGTAAAAGAAAACAGTGGAGACTGAACTTTATGTTCCACTTTGGAGACTTATGCTAACCTTCTGTCTTTGTACTTAATGGCAAATACATTTTGCCCACCTTGTGAGTACTTGGCTGCTGTTTTCGTTAGAAAAAACATCAGAGTAGCCTCTAATATCCTAGCAGAGGGTATTGTGATGGATTGGGTGCAGCGTGTCATTCCTTACTTCTTAGAGGGCATTTTCCTAGTTTTCCTTTGGCTAGTCTCGCTGTTGGCATCTTGCAAGACAGTGTATTTTGCAGTGGCTGTTGTCAGGATTTTGGGTTGTATGTTGGTGACTGGAGGTTTTAATTAGGAGAGCATTTTCCTTGTGCTAGACACTGGCCAGACATGGGGAGGCAGTCCTTGCAGAGGGGTCGTAGCCAAATGGGAAGAATAAAGGTTGAAGTGAAGAGCACAATATATTCAAGCAGTAAGGAGCACTGAGGTACAGGACACCAAAGGACACATTTAAGGTCACAGGAACTTTAAAAAATGTGAAAATCAAGCCCTTCTCTCTGGGGTCCCTGCCCACTCACTTCACCTGCAATATTAGAAAAATAGTATTTATTCTTATGTGAAGAGGAATAATGAGTAAATTAGCAAGAGGCTCCAAATGACATTTTCACAAATGTCTCAGTTATTTGGAAACCTGCCACTCAGTGAGAGCCAGGACCATGGTGTGCCCAGCTTGCCTCTGAGAATGGCAGCTGGGCTTTTATCTCAAAAGTCCCTTTGAAAAATACACTAATAACTGATATCTAAATATAATGGAGTAATTCTTTTATCTTTAATACTGAAGCACATATGTTCTGTTGCATGTTTTGCTAATAACATCATAGAATTTCTGGGTTCTTTTAAATTCTAGTATTGAATTTAATGACCTAGAACTAATAAGTTTTATTTACCATGCTGAAAAAAGCCTTGTGTAGTAACTGAGGTAATTTATTTCAGTTTACCTTTAGTAATAATGCTCAGATCAACAATACTTAGATAGCCCAAATGCCCTGAAGCCTCTTCTCTGCAGTGTAAATCCATTGCCCTGTATTGATAAAAGCACTGATGCATTTCAAATGATGCAGATGCGTGTGGAGTAAATGAATTATTTATAGGTTGCTTTGCATAGATATTAAGAAGTTTGTAAGTGCTAATATTTTTCCTTATGAAAAAGGTTTGTGCTAAGGTGCTGCTTTGACAGCTCTTAAGACTAAAATTGCCCTCCTAGAAGCTACAGCACGGTTGACTGGAGTGCAGGCGTCTCTGGGCTGCTTCTCCACGGGCCAAAAGTTTCATAGGATCATTAAGATTGGAAAAGACCTGTGAGATCATCCAGTCCAACCATTAACCCAGCACTGCCAAGCCCAGCACTAAACCATGTCCCTAAGCTCCACGTTGACATGGTTTTTGAGCACTTCCAAGGGTGGTGATTCCACCACTTCCCTGAGCAGCCAGTTACGGTGCTTGACCAGTGAAGAAATTTTTCCTAATGTGCAGCCTAAATCTGGCACGACTCAAAGTCATTTCCTCTTGTCCTATCACTAGTTACTCGGGAGAGGAGGCCAGCTCCTGCCTCGCTGCAGCCTCTTGTCAGGCAGTTTCAGAGAGCAGTTAACAGCTTGCAAGTGACCATCCAAACTGTAAGGCAGAAGGAGCCTTTCCCTTGGCAAGGTTCGGCTGTCAGATGAAATGAAAACTCATCTTTCTGTTTATCATCCAAGGCACAAAGTTGTCTTCCTTGGAGACTGCTGCTTGCACTCCAGTCTAGGATCTGTGTTGGGAAGGAGCTGCTTTCTCTCCGCAGGCATCCTTGAACCCCAATGCTGCCCCAGTGCCTGTCTTATGTTAGAAGAGTGTAAGGTAGCAAATGCTCACAGGTGGTTTTGTTAGTGTAAATCTGGTGAGGGCATAAATAAAACTGGGTTACTCCATCAGAATATTTGCCCATCTTGTTAATTAGAAATATTAGTTCATTAATTTTAATGTGTTTTAAATATGTGTTAAAAAGGGTTAAATGAATGGGTTTACTGGTCTTAATGGTTTAAAGAAAACTTTCTCCACTCCCAGTTCTGGTCTGTCAAACCTCATATCCAAACTTTTGGCAGCTTGTTTCTGCAGTATTTTTTATGAGTGTTCTGGTTTTTAAAATGTTTTTGAAATACTTTATTGGACACACAGCAAGACACTTGGTGCACAGCACATTGGTTTGTGGTGTCTAAGGTTTCAGTGAACTTCCAGCCTGCACTGCAAAGAGCCCCACACCCTGTAAGGATGACCTTATGCTGAGGTAAAGACACCCTCACTAAAGGAAAATGATGTGTGGGCCAGAAGAAAATACAGGGGAAGGACCAAAAAGGCTCTTCTGGTCTAACAGATTGTGGTTTTGCTGGGGATGGCCTTCAGAAACCCTCTGCTTTGATTCATGAAGACATGGATGTTTGTTAAGAGAGCTCTTAGGTAGTGTTGGTGCCAGTGGAAGTGTCCATATACTTTAGATCTGGTTGATTACTTTCTTAATCTAAATGGCTCCAGGAAGTGACATCCTGCGTTGCCAAAGCAGGGTGGGTGAGAGATCTTGCTCTGTCACAACTGCCACATTTAGGAAGAAGTGAGGAATACGTTAAACCATTTGAACCATAGTTTTGATTTTAAATCCCATCCTGGATCATCTTCTTCAGGGGTTCCTGAGGATCTGTGATATGAGAGCACTGAAGAGAATTTGTCCTACTCCTGCCTTTCAGCTGCTGGGCAACTGCCCGAGTTCAGCAGTGACAGTAACCCATTCACTAAAGACAGGAAACATGCTTGTCCTATCACTATTAAGATACTATAACAGGCTGTGGCAGAGAGCATTCCTGCCATGTAGCTGTTTTGTTCATTACTGCTAGAGAGAATGAAATGAGAAATCAATTTGGCTCTTTCAAAAATTAGAATAGTCTGCAGGAGGAAGCTGGGGAGGAGTGTGGTGCTGAGGCTTTGGCAGTGCCTCAGTGCCCTCTTCTCTGCAGTGCTGGAGTGCTAGTGGGACACATGTGCTGCTCTTGGACTGAGATGATAATTCTTTGGCTTTTACAGCAACTTCTGAATTTAGAAGGAGAAATGTGCTGTATAAGGTCCAGTTTGGGAAAAATACTGCACCCTGGAAAAGCAGAAGTGACACAGCAGTGGTCAAACAGGGGTTTGTGTGTGGTGGTTTTGAGTAGTTTGATGTCTTGAGGAGGTCAGGATTTCCATAACAGCCTAACCCTATACTTGGAAGCCTCCAGAGGTAACCTAATGTCTCCAAAGCCTGCTGAACTCTCATCATTCCCCCGCCTGTCATGACTGCTGTTGAGCCTCTGAGTCAAATGTCCTCCTGAGGTATCAACATATGGCTTTAGTTGGAGAACATCTAAAAACCCACATGCATTAAAAAGTGGCCTCAGGCATTCAGTGCCATAGCCTTCTATTTGTTATGCCTCTGCATCTTGCCAGGATGAGTGAAGAGTCTGGCCCAGGGACAGGGCTGGTGGCGTGAAGGTCACCCGGGAGAACTGAGATGCAAGGAACGAGTGATGGGGAGGATATGGGCAATGTGATGCTGCACAGTCCCTCAGGGGAGAAGCTCAGGCAAGCAGGGAGGGTCTTGGGGGTGTTCCAGGTGGAGCAGGAGCTGGGGTTGCGAAAAGAGTGAAAATGAGTCAGTACTGCTGAGAAGTGGCTTAATGGCCTATGATGAAGAGCTGGAAAACACATTCAGTTGCTATGGCAGTATCAAAGAGAACAATTAGTGAATCAAAGATGGCTGGAAGAGGCAGGAAAATTCCTTGGACTTCATTTCTTCTTGTCTAGGTTCTGCTAACACGTACTGCCCATAACTGCCTAATTCTGTTTGCACCTATCTTTTTTTTAAACAAAGGAGGAAAAATAGACTTCCCCCCAACAGGCAACATCCCACTCTCACATGTTGGACTAGCAGGCTGCTTTCCTAGACTTTTTATAGCCATTAACAAAAACAGATTCCCTATTTCCATTTCAAGCCCTACTCCACTAAAATTAATGCTTTTCCCTTGAAGGGGCTCAGAAGCAGGGCAGTGCCTCCTGGCGTGACTGTGTCTGCCAGCGAGAAGCAGCTTCAGGGAATAATTTGAAGCTGTAAAAGGTGTGTGAAAACTAGAACAATTTGGGCTCCTTTGTGTGTTAAATTTGTTTGTCAATTTGAGGTAGAAATACCTGGGAATTATATAGAAGCTGCCCCCTTTGCTCCTCCCCATCAGCTGTGTGTTGTTCTAAGGTGCACTGCAGCGTTTCTTGAATCAGTGTTCCTGGTGGTGAATGCAAAGCTGATAAATTCAGTGCTGGGTCCTTTTACCTGCCAGCCAGCCAGGCAGACGTACTGCAATGACACTAGATTCACAGTGGGGAGCCTTTTTATTAAAAAATAAATAAATTAATGAAGGAGAACAGCAGGGATGGAAGTGGGAAGGAAACACTGCCACGGGGAGTGGTAGCATCTGTGGGGGACTTTGAAGAATGTGGCTCACAGCAGAGGTGTTTCTGAACCACAGACACAGAACCACGTGCACAGTCCTGCCTGTGTGCTGAACAGTTTAAATCCAGTCAGGAAAAGGATCAGGTTTTTTTCATCCTGTTCAAAGTGGCTTGAAATCAAAACCACGCTGCTCTCAGAGCCGAAGGAAAGGCACTGGTTTTTCAAGAGTTTAACTGGGAGAGGGATTAGGTGTTCTCTCAGTGGGTGATAGTTAAAAATCCATGTGAATAGCTGCAGGTAGAGTGTGACACCAAGAGATGCTCTTCCCCAGCTGACACCTGTGAACCAGGTCAGGGTGAGCTCCCAGCCACCCCCAGCCCTTGGGGAAGAGGGAACTGCTGCAAAAAAAATTGTCTGTGATAAGCCTTGAAAAGGATGGGCATAATTGCAGCCCTGCTGGTTGGATTTGCACTAAAATAAAGTTACAGGGTTTTTTCCTTTGCTTCTTTAGAGGAATGAAACCCAGGTGAGAGGAGGGAGAGAAACAAGAACCATGCTCTACTGCTGAGTGATGGAGCAAGCTGGACACAGCAGAGTGTAATGGTCTCCCCTCCCCAGGAGCTTGGCAGTGTTTCACCATAAGGAGGGTTACTTTTGGAGAGAGTAAGGAATTCTGTTTTGCTTGTATCTAGCACTGCTTAGAAAATGTGGGTAGATAGGAAGGAGACTCAGTTTTGAACTGTAGGTGAAGAAGGTCAAGAAAGAGGGTTTGCATTAACTTGAAGGTTTTCCTAACAGTCAGGTGATTTAAGGATAGAAACATTTTAGGAAAGAGGCACTTAAGAGATAAGCACCCAGGAAAGCACAGATGGAAGAAATGAGGTGCATAATTGCAGGATACACTGAGCAAAAAGCACATTCAGGGGAGGACTGTAAAGGGATGATGGAGAAAGGAGAACTGTTCAGGGTGTTTTCAGGCCTCTTGTTAAGCCATTGATCCAAATTACTACACATTGCTGATACCTTCAGTAGTCATTTCCAGAAATGTTTTTCTTTTGACACAGTCCATCTCTAGGAACCCTCCATTCTCTAGGATGCAATTTGCTTACTTTTTTTTTTCTTTTTTTTTTTTAATATTTTAATCAAGGCAATTTTCTGGTTTTCACACTGCCCTGCCCAACTTTGATTCCTTCTTGGACATTTTTACTTGGTGCAAAGCACATTTTCCTGACTCAGTAGCTTTCCCTGAGCTTGCTCCCCTGCTCTTGGACACTTGTTGAACATGAAATGCTTACCAAGGATTAATTAGAGCAGTATGTATTCTACTTGTTCCTTCTAATTGATATTAAATAAATATATGCTGAGATACCATAATTAAATAATTTGAAGACAGGAAATACTATATTTCTGGTGATTAAACTTTATATCAGGTCTTTGTAACTGAAAATTTAGCAGGCAGAGATTTACTTATCTAAGAAAAAAGTCCCCGGTGAGCTTGGATCTCCTGACTGGATTAAGCTGTTGAATGTATGAAAAGCACTTTTTATTTTTTTTACACTAATTTTTTTATTAGACTTATATAATTCATTAAAAGAAATTTAGAACAAGATAATTATCATTGATCAAGGGAATGTAATTATACTTTAGGATCTCACATCAGTGGAAATTCAATTAAGAACACAGGAGACCAAAGGTTTGCCCAGCCCAAAATCCTGTTTCTATGAGAGGCGAGATGTGTGTGCACAAGGATGAGCAGGAGGGAAGGGAACCTCACGCACTTTTTAGCTCAGAGAATTCTCAGTTCCTCTTGTGTATTTTCTGTTTAGTTGCCCAAAAGAGTTTTCCCTTCTAAGACACTGTCCAAGCGTCCTCCAGAGCCTCTTGCATCCACCATTTTTCATCAACAAATTTCACTGACCTAAGGCCTCTTGCATGGGGAGGAGTTCTTGGGAGCTGGTTTCTATTTGCTTTGTTTGGTCAGCCTTAGATCAGAACCTTCATTGAATATTTTCCATCTCTAATATACAGTTTTAGAGAGGATGGGATGGGAACTGCACACAGGGTTTGCACAGAAGTGTCTGGGTTAACTCCTCAAAAGTGTTTAAGTTATTTGAGTTTCATGAGCCTTGAAGACAAGTGTATGCCTGCAGTATAATTTGGTTGACCCTAAGGAAAAGCCAGATGATTTTGCTGTGTGCTAGAGGTAAAATCTATGGGTCCCTATACCAAATCATGCCACACAAAGTAATCATGATGTCATAAAATCATGTGATTCAGGTCCCCAGCAGGACTTCATAGCTTCATGTGAAATCAGCACTGGGTCTGCTGGGTATGATGCCAAGATTTCATTTTGTTACTTGACTTAAAGTCCCAGCCTCTGGGGACAGGTAGCACACAAAAATACTCTGCTTTGAGTCAGAAAAGCAATGTAATAAGTAAACAGAGTTTTAGTCCTCAAAGATATTATCATAATTATTTCTAACTGGTCCTTCAAATGGTAAAATTATTTGGAAGGGAAATTGAGACAATCTAATGTTTAATTTCATTAGGAAATATGTTTTTAAGATATCAGGTTCTTTTGAAGGCTTATACCTGATTTCCAGTGCTTAAGTTCCATAAAAATTCACAAAATCTGGGTAATCATCTTCAAAGCATTTTAATTTTTCAGGGAGGGCAGAATGGCAGGAGTCAAAAAACATGTGAAAAAGTCTAGTAAGGCGGCGGGGAAATGTCAATGCTCAAGCCAAGAAATGTTTAAAACGTCTCAGCTCAGAAGCATTTCCTCCTTAAGGGGCAAAATTTTGGATCTGTTAGATAAATGATAATTACTTTGGCATGCACTGGACTTTATAAAACTTAATTCTACCATGAATGTTGGTGAATCCAGCAGTTCAGAGAGACTTTGGTCTTACTGCAGTTATGTTCCATGTGGTCATTTATGCAGAGTAAGCAATTCCAGGGTCAGCTTGGAGGTGTTGGCTTTGCCATGCATTCACTGTAGGAGTATCTGAATACCGTGGTACCTTCAGCCAGGCTGAGAAGAACCATCGAGACCTCGACAAAAATCTTAAACCCACCAATTCTTCCCAGACAGTCTCCAGAAATTTTTCCAATACTTTAATTTGCTATCACCCTAATAAACACTTATTCTTTGCTCAGCAGTCAATTTTCCTATTTCCTGGTGGGCAGGAGCCCATCCCAGGCCTGCTCCTGCAGCTGGCTCTGGATGCTCCTGGGCTGGCAGCAGCCGCAGGGAGCGGAGCCAGCGGGGCCGGGCTGGCCCATCGCCCCGCGGAGGGGTTAACGCACATATGCTGGGCATGTACAGCAGCTTCCACTGTCTGCTGCTGCTCCAGCTGATGGACTGACTCATTCTACAAGACAAATGGCTTGGAATACTCATGCATAAGCCAAGATGCTTATTAATAATTTGGAGGTATCTTTTCCTTCCTTATTCTCCTTCCCAGGGGGAGCGGGCTGTGAAATGTGACATAAAAAATGTCATAAAACACTTATTTAAAACATGCCCAAGAGTACATATGTACATATCTATATTTATTCCATGTGTTTCATATTTTATTTCTTCCAGGTGTCAATTTCAGGGGCAGCATTTGTGAGAGTTTGATGTTTCCTTTTGCCTTGAAGCTGATACCAAACACAGCAGCATGCATAAGATATGCATGCCTTAAACCAAATTAACCTTTAACATAAAAACATGTTCTTTATTTATTTTCTATTTTCAATGCCTCACAAAGGAAGATATTTTTAAAAATATATACCAATAATATAATATTCCTGAGGTTTTTTCCTAATGGGCACAGAATGGCTAATTTAGCTAAACTATCAAGCCAGAAGAGTATGAATAAGAAAACAGGAGGGGGATTATTAGAATTCCATAGTTTATATTTGCTTTCCTTCTTCTAGGGCAGGAAACTGAGAGGATAATCAATTTTCTGTTTCAAGCAACTTTTTTAGGAGAAACAATATTGAGCTATACTCGGGAGAGAACAATACTGAAAACAGTATGTTTTGAGCCAGTTTGAGGGACATTATCACCTTGATCACTGCACTGAGCTCGGGTTTCTCCATCCAAAACATGACTGTAATGGGCATAGAAATGGTCCAGAGAAAGACTGAGACCATGACAAAAGCATGGAAATGCATGATAAAAAGAATTGCCCTGAGTTATAAAGAAATTATGTAAGGACAGAAAATAAAGAAAAATATGAATAAATCAAGCTCTTTCCATTGAATAAGGGCGTTCTTTGGCTTTAATCTCATCTGCTGGAAGTTGTTAACCCATTGAGAAGGTGTTATTGGACAGACGGTTGTTGAGAATTGGAAGGAAGGAGCAGTCATTCTTTTGGTGTAACTATTTCTCATCCATTGCACTTGAACAAGGTGTTCATATCAGCCCTTTTGCTTCTACACCAGCATCAGCATCAGCACAATTGTCCTCTTAGCAACAAACCACTGCTGCTTCAAGACCAGCAGAACAAAGGCAGTAACAGGTGGATGATGTTGGTTCCATGGTAGAGAGAGGAATAGGAACCAGAAGAAGTGAAATAAGGAATTCAAGAATCTTCTCTGGGTTTTGGTGCAGGACTCCATGCAGGAGCTGACCCAGTCACTGCAGGCAAACCAAACCAATGTACATTGCTAAGGAAAAGCTCCTCACTCATCATGGAATCATAGAATGGTTTGGCTTGGAGGGGAACTGAAAGATCATCCAGTTCCAAATACCCTGCCATGGGCAGGGACACATTCACTGAACCAAGTTCCTCAGAGAGACCAACCTCACCCAACCCAGCCTTGAACACTTCCAGGGATGGGGCAGCCACAGCTTCTCTGGACAGCCTGTTCTATTGTCTCACCACCCTGCTTAGCTGATGGTAATCTTTTCATTCCCTCATCAGTTCGTTTAAAACCAGTGGGATTTTAGGTATAATTGCAAAGTGTTTCTCCAGTAGTAGCTCCCTTGCAGTTGAGTGTGGGAAGGCTGCTCTCACTCAGGTGCCATTTCCTTCGCTCAGTGCCATCTCACTCAGAACACCAGTCCCCTGCCCAGCATCGGATCTAATTATTTATTAATGGTTCCTTGTGCGTGTTGAAAGTGTTTTCATTGGCTCTGTAACAGGGTGCCCTCTTGTGACCACTCCAAAACCGGTGTTCATACACTGCAAACCAAAATGTGTCTTGGGGTCTTGGATTTCATCTCTTGTCTGCCTTGATTTTCAAAAGCCTGGGGTCAGGGTGATGGCCATGTCTCTGACAGGCTCCTCATACAGTTAGACTTCATCACCATCATACATCTGAAATGACAGGGTGACATCAGAGGGATCGTGAAATGTTGCGCACAAAGATAATTAAAACTTTACCCAAAGCTACACATACAGCATAGCTGCTTGTTGATATACAACAGTCTCATTCAGTCTGAACTGAAATTTAAGTAATTTGCCCACGATAATAATAATGAAAAGCAAGACAAAACACTTTATATGTTCTTTCTGTCCATTGTGGCCACTAACAAGTGCAATTTGGTTAGGGGCAAAGAGAAGGAGGAGAGGGAATGCACAGAGAAATTAGGTGAGCGAGCTATGGGGTCACATTTTAATGAAAATTTATTCATTGATTCTTTTTTTTCTCTGTGTCAAATGGATTATTACATTTAGGTGTAACACTTTGGATTATGCACTTCCCTGTGTGGAGCCAAACTAAATGAGGCAGATAAGACCCACATCTGGCAGAGAAGAGGGGGGTCACTCACTGCACTGGACTGGGGAGCAACCAGAACTGGGAGTTCTTGGAGCGAGTGTCCCTGCATGAAACAGGCAAGGTGGATGCAAACAAGGAGGAATGGTATCTTGGGCTCTCATCTGAGCTAGCAACTGCAGTGGAAAAAGCCCTGGATGTTTCATATTCCCAGTAAAACCTGTGCCATTGTGTATTTGGGGCTGTGCACCCACCCCAGTCACATTATGGAGCTGGCATAAGCTGATTCCTGCTACCTGTTGGCTGCAGGGTTTTTTTCTCTTCAGTTGCATGATGAGACTGTGAAAAATATGTAGAGTGTGGATAAAAGCATCAAAGACCATTTTCTGGGGAAAATAGATGTCTGGGGTTAAATTGCTTTTGGCCTGTGTTGAATGTGAGATGTTTCCAGCAGGGAATCAAAAGGATGAGCGTAATCTGCCGCCTCCAGCTACCCAGTAACCCAGGGGTCATCTGCACTTTTCCTTCTATAACATCTAGGATTTGAGAAGCACATGGCATGAGCACAGCTGAACAGGAGACTAAGATGGCAGAGAAATTTTGAGGGAGATTTCTCGGCTCTGGAATACACCAAAGTCATCTCAGTGTGGTGCACTCCCCTCAGTCATTAGAAAGATTAACTGAGGGCAGCAAGCAACAAGGTGTGAGGTTTCACTGCTGTTGTTAGGGTTTTGCAGCAGTTTTGTAATCAAGACGGTTTGCCCTGGCTGGAATAAAAATGGATTTAGACCAGAGAATTTCTCATTCATTTTTTGCCTAATTGTAGTGTCTCTCTTTTCTCCCCTCTGTATGTTATAAAAGCAGATAGAAGTAGGGAAGGGAGTTACTTGAAGTTGAAACAAGTTCTCAGTTTCTCACATGCATTTCATCTTTTCATGCCTGTGCCACTGAGTTGTGATCTGAGCCCACAGAGTTCCCAGACTGGGGGTCTTTGAGGAGGAGTTCGGCCTCACAAATGAGGCAGCAGCAGAATTTTACCTGGTTTCAAATTTGGGACCAAAATTTCAAAGGTGTGCTCTGCCTGGATTTCAGGCTTGGTGCTGAAATTTCTTTTGTTGTTGTTGTTGTTTTCTTTTGTTTGAATTTTGAAATATTTGGGATTACGTAAAAAAGAGAAACGGACTGGCATTGCTGATTTTTATAATTTTAAGTTTTCCCAAGACTCAGTCCTCTTCAAGCTTTTGACAAGTTAATTTACAAGCCTGCTAGAGGTGCACGTTGATGTGGGAATTTTCCTGAGCTATAATTGTGTTTTGTTTTACTGCTACTACTCTAAAAGCACTATATTGGTGCACCAAGTGCAACTGCATTGAGATGATGAGCAATTAAAACCACTTCTTGCGTAATAAAGCACATTCTATCCATGTTGCACTTACTTAACATACCAATGCAATGTGTTATACAGCATTTAGCTAAATTGCAGTAAATCACCTATTTAAAGAAGTTTTTCTTTCAGCCTTGCATGTGGGGAAAGAAGTGCTGGGAACAGTAAAAGGATAATGACCCATAATGGCAGCAAGCTGAAAATGGGATTCCAGTTGTCTCCAGGAATTAAAGACTGTAGCAGTGTTGTTAAAGGCAAGCTGTTCTCTGTCCCCTGTTGCTCCTTGTATCAGCATCACAAAGTCTAAGAAATTCTTATTTACTTCTGCCAGGCAAAGTAGCAAGGCAGAAGAAGAAGGAGTTGCTGGTGGGCGTAGGTGGATTGAAACAAGAAGCAGGGAGGTGGCAGGGGCTGTGAAAATTTACAAATGCCAAAGTCTGCAGGGACTGTCCCCAAGGACCAGCTCACTGAGGGCATGATGAAGCTGTGGGTATGGAAATGGAGTTTCGCTGCTATTCCCTGTTCATGATCCTTGCCTCCCACTTTCTCAGCTATCCCAGCCTGCTGTAGGCACCAGGGGACAGGAGATGGGAAACCTTCCCTGCATTTTCTCTCTGGGAAGCAGCTCAGTATCAAAACAATCTTTGCTTCTGCCTTGAGGAGGGAATTTCAGAGTCAGTTGTTTGTTGGGTACATGCTGTAAATATCAAATAGATGAACTGCAGCATCTCTTGAAAGAACAACAGATCACAGTATTAAATGCATCATCACAACAGCTTTATTTCCACCTGAGTTTGTGATTGCATCTCTCTGGACACCTGAATAGGCTTCCATTGGGGACTGATTGTGCTTTTATTTTGCATTATGATCTACGTGGTGAAGTTTTGCAGCAGTTAGTGAGCATGCACAGTCCTAGCATTTGTTCAACATCTGTTCTCAGTGTTTCTCTGAGGAGTAAATTCCACTTGCCCCAAGGAGTGCAGGTCTTGGGGGGCCAGTCTCCTACCTGACTCCAGTTAGGCAGATACTGTCCTAAGTGAGTCAATAATCGTGCAGGCCTAGTAAATAAGATGCAATTTCCCCTCCCATGAAAGAGAATCAAAGTAAGTATTTCCATAAATCTGCCTGTGTTCATCCTTCTCCCTGCTCATACCATGCTGCACCTTATTCCTCATTTGGTGCTTCTTAATGTTTGCTGGTTTGGGGGTTTTTTCCTGACAGTTTCTATTTCCTGTGTGAATTTACTCTGTTCTGTTGTTTTCCTCTCTGCTTCCATTATGTCCAAAAACCTCAGGTTCCCTCTCTCTCAAAACCAGCCCCTGAAGATAGCAGGATGTCTCTGAAGATAGACGCTTCTGCTGCATCTGGCAGCATTAAGGGGTTTTTTGGGTCTTGGCCTCAGCAACCTGTTAACCACAGCTTGTCTATTCCCTTGCCTGTGACACTAAGAAAGCACTTTTTTTACATGAAATTCAAAGTCAGGTCATCTATAGGTAGTCCAGGATTGCTTTCTCCAGCTGGACCCTTCTCTTTGGCCTTGGTGTGTGTGAGCTGGGATGAGAGCTGTGACATGCTCAAGTCATGGGGCACAGCCACTTCCTTGCCCACTCTGGTCTCCACCCACTGTTCTGGGGCTCACCTAGCCCTTCAGAAAACTTGCTGGAAAAGCAGAAGATTTTTTAAAAATTTTAACTCCACTGCCTGATCCTCATGTATTTTTCCAAAGGAATGCAACTACAGTACATAATGTTAAAAATACGATATTTTGTCTGAAGAAACATCTGTCCTACGATTGCAATCTTCCTGCCTGTTACCTTGTTAGATGGTGAGTGCTCTCCAGGTGTGTCTGATCAGCCCCTGCCTGGCAGGACTCCAGGAAACCCTTGGCTGGTCCAGGCATTGCTGCCACCTCGGTGAGCGTGGGCCCAGCCCGGCCGAGGGCCGAGTGATGCCGTGCACCGCAGCGGGCAGTGCTGCAGGGCTCCTGCAAGACTCGTCCTTCAGATGTAAGGCAAAACACCAAAGGTCTGACTGCTTTGGGTCATTAAAAACCCCACAGCAACTTTTCTTTTCGTCCCATGAGGAACAACAGAAGCGTGCCAGTGCTCTCTTGGTGGCCCTGTGACATTTGCTGTGCCAGCGCAGAGCTCCATCCCAGCATCCCTGCACGTGGCCTGGTGCCAAGTGACCTCTGTCCCTTGGCAGGGATGAGGGCTCATCCCACAGGACCTGTTGCTCTCTGCTCTCTTGACACAGCATAACATGTTTGCCAATCCTGCTAATATCTGGAGGCTCATTTATCTGAAATGGCTTAGAACAACTTCAAGACTTAAATTTCCTTTATTCACCAATCTTCCTTAATCTTAGGGATTGAGAATGATAATTCCCTCGATGCTGGCTTTCATCAGACTGAGACTCATTCAATTATCTTTCATGTCTTTTAATCAGGACTCAAGAAGTTTCTTTTTCCTCTAAATCTGTGGCTGTAAAAGACTGGAGTGGCCTTAACAGTCCCAGCTCTACTTTCTCTCTTTTGCTATCTCTTGCTGCTGACTTGCTGCATGTGAATTTCATAACCTCTCTTTGTCTACTTGTCATTCATCCATTATTAAACTGATAGAAAATTACAATTTCATTAAAATACTTTTAAGAGCTGGATTTAAATACTTTTTATTTTTTCTCATATTTTATCACTCAGTTTTACTTTCTGCTTTCTGTAATCTCTGACAAATAATGAAAGTTGCCCTCCCAAGCACTCAGGTCCTGCTAGTATCTTATAAATCAGTCTCCCCTCTCTGGTAGTATGGACTTCAGAGAAGCTGTACTGCACTAAATTTTTGGTCACTGAGCTGTGTTCCTGTTGATGAATGTAATTCCTTCAAATTCTTTGCACTGCCAGCACTCAAACTTACTCCTTCCAGAAGTAAAGTTGTCCCAAACCTTCTTGTCCACTGTGGTGAGCTGTTTTGTCTGGTGCCCAGTCTGACTGTCTGTGCTGTTCCTGGCCAGGCCTCAGTGACTTCAGGGGGCACGAGCTCCCTCTCACTGGGTCTGTTTACTCTGCTTTTGTATTTTCTGACTGAATTCACAACAGAGAAGCAGATGGGGTTTATGATTTCACCCGTTCTGCTTAGCAGGTTCTTAAAAGTTTCTCCCCAGGCCTCCCCGTTCCTCTGCACTGACTCTATACGGCCCCAAGGCTGCTCCATTATTTCTGGAAATGGTTGCTTTTTGCAATCAGTCACTTTTTTTAGAGTGTGACTACATATCTGTGTCTACACTCACAGACAGAAAATGTATTCTACCACCCAGACAATTTCCTGGAAATTGGAAGAGGGTGAGGAGTTGGCATAGTGAACTTTGCTACTGAATCATAGATCATAGGTTTGGGTTGAAGGAACCTTAAAGACCACCCAGTTCCAACCCCACTGGACACCTTTCACTAGACCAGGTTGCTCAGAGCTCCATCCATCCTGGCCTTGAACACCTCCAGGGATGGGGCACCCACAACTTCTTTGGTGAAGAAGAGATGGAAGAAATCCAAGAAAGATTGAAGAAATGGAATAAATGGCTGTAAGCCTGAAAATTATAATTTTTGTCATCATTTATACTGAACACCAGCCCCAAAGAAAGGCAGATATAAAAAATGAGATGCAGTGATGACCTTTATCAGCTGTGGTGACAACTATAAATCAGGCTGCAAATTCTCATCAGCTTGCTGGACAGAATTCATTATAGACAGAGGCTGCTGTATTGCTTTCTGGCTTTGATTGAGGTATGTCCATTTAAATAAATGCTCTTGCACTGGAACAAATCACACATTTCAAAACAGAAGTCCAGGAATATTATTCATCTTTTGAAGACTAAGACCAGCTAAACCTCACAGTGTTTTGTTTGGAATATAATGCAGATCAATTTGTTCTTCTCTTAGGCAGACCAATTTTCTGTTCATTAATTCAGACAGTGTGTTGATGGCTGGTGTTGAATATAATGGTAAGATTTACAGCCCTAACAAATCAGCACTGCTTCATTTATTGTTTTTTAATGCATTCCAGAAGTACATGCAGCAGATTAACACCTGATTTTAAACTTGTTATGGTTTAACAAATAATGGGAAAGTCTGTCATCTCCTACTTCCATCCATGGAGCAACCATAGAGTAATCTTCTTGAAGTTTCACAGTTTATTAAAATGTTATGGAGTTTTTTGGAGCATAAGGAGCAATAAAATTTGGTAGCAATGTCATTATGGGCAGTAATGTAACTTCCATCAGTTCCTGCAATGTTCAAGAAACAGCTTCAAAGACTCATTAGATTAATAAGCTACTTTACCTGTGTACTGAACTTTGAGCTGAGTTGCATTGCTATATTTTTCTGTAATTAGGAAATATCCTGAGAGCCTTACAATTATCCAAATGTTTTGCTGACCATATTTAAAATGTGATTTTTCTGCCTAGAACTTAGTGTGTAATTGGGAAACATTCTGTGTTGTTGACAGAGGGTGATTATTAAAGCAGTAATATTTTTCAAAATGTCTGATAATTAGGTAATAGTCTGTCTCTCAGTTTAATTTTTCCTGTTATTTCTGGAATTCCTGAAATATTGCTGGAAAACAAAAATCTGGATGGCATACTTTCCTCTTGTAACACTACTTCAGACTTTGTGGCCTGAATATATAAAGACCAGGTGTGTACGAAGCATTAAATCTTTTATTGCCTTATTTCCTAAATTGTTGGCATAAACACATTTCTTAAGGATCTGAACACAGAAGGTTGAAGTTAGAGTTGTAAATAGATTGCTGCTGGATCAGACCCCAGGGATTGTCTCTTCTGGCACATGGAGCAGCACAAGGGCAAATACTTCAGGAAGATTCTAAATCACAGACAAATTTCTCAAATTGATGATTCAGGATATTCTTTTAGTCCCTCACAATGGCTGGTTCAAGGGCTTTCTGAAAAGCATCCCCCTTCAAAACATATAATTTTTGATGGATTTTTCTTCCACTTTTCTAATTCTAGTTTGGATCCACCTGCAGCCCTGGCACCTGCTCTGTTCTGGGACTGTGACTTCCACACTTTGTTTTCCTTCAGCGTGAAGAAATAATCCCTTTTATTTGTTTTGAACCTGACACTGACTGGTGTCATTTGATGCCTTCCAGTATTTATTTTGGAAAAGGCAGGGAATAAGCATCCCTTATTTATCTTCTCCATACTGCTTATGACTTTTTTGACTTCTGTCCTAGCTCTTTTAATCACTTTTTTCTCAAGTTTAAGTTTCTTAGTTTGTTCAGTCATAAATTGTATGAAGGAATACTTTAAAGATAAATGCAAGTCTTAATGGAATTAAGATCCTTCTTTTTTTTTATTCAAGACAGAAGTTGCTGATAAAATTTATTCCATAATTTAAAAAACAGTTATGCTTTGAGAACTTTGCCTATGAGTCTGAAGGACTGCTGCTCTGATTTGGACACTGAGAATCTTCAAGTTTCTAAAACCTTGTGATTTTGAGAGGATCAGCTGTATTGCAGCAACCATTTCCCCTTATGGAATCTGATTCATCCCAATCTTAGACAAGATTTCTTCTTCCTGCACTTATGTGTAAATCTGTGACGTGGAGGAGGGGATTTTGTTACTGATAGCAATAAGCAGAGTGTAGAAGCTTTTCATCTGCACCTTCAGAGCATTTTATAAAGCTGGTTAATGACTATGATGAGGACTACCATCACCAGGTTGGAAATAAAAGACTGAAACATAGATAAGGAGCGTGCTAGGTCTGTACACCAAAGTTCTGAAAGAACCAAGTCTCGAAACCCAGTGTTGCCCTTCGCAGGTCACCCCAGCTGGGCAGTGCACACCACTGTGGTTACAGTGAGCTGGGTTTGTGTTTGCACAAATCCTAGAGGATTTAACCTCACCTTTGACTCATCCCAGGACAACCCATGGATAATGTTAAACCATCCACATGTCCCTAACCCTTGCTGCACCGTGGTAACACCCCTGGGGTAGCCACAGTAATTGTAGGCGATGAGCAATTGTTTGCCTAAATGAAACTGGAAGCAGAGGTTCAGTAGGATCCATCAGTTCTCAGTCTCAGTTTAGCCAAGTTGCAAAAAAATCATAACCCTAGTCCTGTGCCGAGAAAAACTGCTGGTTCCTTCAATGGCAGAGTGCTTGGGACTTATGTTTTATGTTTTATCTGCAGGGCAGTGCATGTAAGCACTGATCAGACTTGAACTTCAGTTTATGACACCCCTTTATTGTTGTAATGTTTTTCATCCTGAGCTTTTGACCTGCTACCTAACCCTCATTTGGAGTCCCTTTCATATGTCTGCCCCAGCCTTTCTGTCAGGCAGGTTGTGTGCTTTGAGAGCTGGACACTATCTCAGTATTCTTATCCTTGTCCAGCTGTCCTGAGAGCTGGAGTAGTCCCAAAGTGCATAGAGACAAGGTGATTTGCCTTGTTTCATGTGAAAATGGTGATTTCTCTGCATGTATCTCTTTCTGGTGTAAGTTTGCAGAACAAATGTCAGAGTTGGAGCACATTAGGTTCCAGAATCTGCTTTGTTAGAGGGTCATTTGCCTTTCATAGACTTTCCAGGCTTATTAAACTCCTACTGAGACTGAGGACCTCGGAAACCTTTAAAAATAAGGAATGTTTTTTTGGCCTTGTTTTCTACCCTAAAAATGTAGCAAGCTGTGTATGTACATTCAAAACAGGTCACTCTGGCATTCATCTAAGGGAAAGTGTGGCACAACAAACATGTGACAAACGCTAACCACATTGTTTTATGGCTGTCTTCAAAGCCACTTTTAGTGATGGCTGTGTTAAAAAATGATCTGTGTTCTTCAGAAAGAAGCTCCCAGCAGTGCTTTTGGTTTGAGTCCATAATTGGGTTTCACTCAAACAGACAATTTCAGATTTCCTTAATGACCTTTTGTTTTCCTCCTTGCAGATAATGAATTCATTTATAGAAACCAGAATGGCACAGTGATTCTGAGGAATGTCGAAACCAACAGTTCAACAATATTAATAGAAAACAAAAAAATTGTAAGTATTTTCTATGACAAGTAGCTGAATTTCACAGCTCTTGCAGTTGGATCAGTAAAGCAGAAAATGACTTGGGTTTCAACTTCATGTATTGTCAAGGAGAAGCAATTCACTGGTAATACAATGGGCTATGCAGTGATGGATAATGTGAGATTGAACTCCAGCTTTTGTTATTATTCTGCAAGCTCAGTTTCCCTCATACTTCTGGAAGGTATCATATAGAGATTTGAAGCAAGTCTTGCATATCATATATAATTGAAAGATGCATAATTCTCATCTCTGCATGCTTAATAAAAAGGACAGTTGATACCATTTACTGTCTGTCATCATTCTCTACATTCCTCCATGCATATACCTATTTTTCATTTGTGCATTTGCTGATTTTTCTTGCCTAATGGTTGAAATGTAATTTCAGTGTTGTTTGTGAGTAGTCTTGAGGAATAGAAGTGGAGTTGCATAGGGGAGAAACCCTAAGAAATTGTGAAAAGAAGTTATTAGGTGGCTATTAAAATGCATGTAAAGAAAACAAATTCACATCTGATACAGAGTATTGCTTATAGCAATAGAAGTGTTTTGTAGCATTGTTTTCTGTAGTAGATGAAGCCAGCATTGTGGCAGAAGTTAATACATCAATTGTATTAATTATTTTTTAATGAGACAAAGAATTTATCACTGAATTATTATAGCAAGGCCCAACCTTAAAGTTCACATGCTGCATTTAACCTTCAACCTTTGCTGCATCACATAAGCAATCCTATTTTACCAGAGGGTAACCCCTTTCTTTACAACTCTAAGGGTAAAGAATGGGCTGGCTTCCTTTAATGTCAAGGTCTGTTGAAGTCAAATGGCTTCCATTTGGCCTCTGTTTATCCCACTGGTTTTTAATTTTTGCCATTTGTAAGAAAAGGGCACTGCTACAAGATAATCCTATGTTTTCATGCCATTGCCACCCTGCTGCCTGTTATACCTTTGTTGCTCTGCCCTCTCAGTAAATAAATGTGCAGGTCACCTCCACACTAATCCAGAAAGTCTCAGTGCAAGAGCTGCCATTACACCTCACTCAGACATGTTGTCTTTTTCCTCTTCCTTCCCAGCCCTGGGTCAGAAAACTTTTGCTACTTGGTCATGTTTTCCTTTCTCCGTGTTATTAACATAACAGTAAATAAAATCTGTTTTCACGCTGACACTGCTGGCTCCCAGGCTCCCCTGTACCTCCTCATCCTGACCCACGCTGGGTCATCAGCCTGTCAGATGTCCCAGAGAGGTGGTGGGTGCCTCCTCCCTGGAAATGCTCAGGATCAGGTTGGATGGGGCTCTGAGCACCCTGGTCTAGGTGAAGATGTCCCTGCTCATGGCAGGGGGTTGGACTAGATGTTCTTTAAAGGGCCCTTCCAACCCAAATTGTTCTAGGATGGTATCACCTGTCCCCTCTGCTTTTGGCTATCCCCTGGGCTCCCCCTGTGGCATATCCAGCCTCACTGGCCTTGGGGGGGACTCTCCCCAGTGGGGTGCTCTGTCTTTCCCAAATTCTCCTTTCTGTTTTGCTCTGTGGGACTCTCTCAAGGACTTACATCTAATTTTTTAGGTGAGAGGGTGAGATTTGAAAGGCAGTGGATGAGCGATGTGTTAGTGGCACCTCTCTTTGACCTTGGTGCCATCTGTGCCAGCAATGCATTATATTGAAACACACTGGGAAGGAGAAATGGCTTCACTATACAAACGAAAAGGGGAGCAGGAAAAAGGCAATTCCTGACAAGTTTGAGGTATCCTGCCATTTCTTCTTGTTAGCAAGATTTACAGTGCTGATTTTTGCAGAAGCCAGGTCAGGGTGTACTGTATCACTGCAGCATCCCAAAGACTTGTAACTGGGGAAAATGGAATAGTTTTCCTTCTTGTTGTCTTAACTGGGGGAGGTATTGGTGTCTCTATTACTAATTTGCTCCAGAAGCTATTTAGTCTTTTTCATCTTCTGCACTGGCCAGTGAATACAGACAATGAGAGGGAATTAATAAATTGCCATTTATCACTACTGCCTACATCTGCCACCTCACCAGCCACTGTGAAGTTAGAAGGAAAATTCTGGTTTTTTGATATAGCTGCCTGCTCTGAGTCACAATGCATTTATTCTTTCTCATATGGGGGCACGCAGGTGCCCACATAACATTTCTGGTGTTTGAAAAAGGGTATTATATTTTCCAAGACACTTAAACTGGTAGTATGTTTTGTCCTTAGAAAGCTGGTCATAACAATTATTTCTAGGTGTCATTAGCTTGAAAAGTGAAGGACATTTGTTTCAATATTGTATTTATTTTCTAGGTCTCCTTAAAGGCTATCCGGTATGAAGTGTCACCTGACCGGGAATATGCTCTGTTTGCCTTTGATGTTGAACCCGTAAGTAAACAGATTTGATTTCAAAATACACAGCCAGTGGCAAACTTTTTTTTTTCCACTTCTATGCCAGCAAGATGATATTTTAAATTAATTGCTTCCTATGAAACAAAGCAAGAAACTCCCTCACTTAGCAATTCTGAGAGCATGTCACACTGCCATCTAGTAGAGGAGAAAGGTATAAATTAGACCGTGGAAGAAACACTGTCATTGCCAGGATTTTATAGCCTTCGGGAGGGGGATTGTAAGGACATGTCTTTGCTACAAGGATTTCTATTCCTCTGCTGTGATTTTTTTTTTCCACAGTGCCTTTTTCAGTCACCCTATAAATTTCTTCCCCAGAACGAAAAGCTGCTGTCAGTGTCTCCCACAACTGAAATAATACATTAATTATGGTGTCACCATTCCCAGTGCTGCAGTTAGGGTTGAGCTATCACTTTCATTATAAATCCTTTTCTTCAGAGGGTTAGGTATAAATCATTCATAAAAAATCACCATTAGGTTGCTACAAAGTTCTGGATTACAGCGAATTTTTTACCAAACTTCAAAAGGGAAAAGTGTAATGAGTCATTTTTAAATAATGACCAAAGAATCAAACATGGGGGAAGCAATTCTTCTGCATGAATAATATTTTTGTCTTTCTCAATTCTGCTGGTATAAGGCCTGAAATGTTTGAATGATAGCCATGCTGTAGTACTTGGATGAACTATAAACCCTATATATTTTCTTTCCATAGTCTAAAGTATCACCAATTCTTCAAAATAAAAATAATTAATTCACTAACAGCTGTAATTCTTTTTCCATAATATAAATAACATTTCAGCTGCTAACCAAAGGAAATTTGTTGGTCCTTTAGGTAGTGGAGGTTTGGGCTCTGTTGCTCATCTGATTTCTCTGCTATCATCTTTGGAGTTGTTCCTGACTTGGTGCTATGAAAGTCAGAAGCATGCCTGGTTTTAGAAGAAGGGAAAATAAAATTGTATCAGAAACTTTGGGAATAATTCATCATGATTTTCCTGGGGAAATTACTGGTGGTGTGGCTTCACTTACCTGAAGCTTAGCTGAGTTCTAGACAGAGATGGATGTGGAAGTGTTGAGTTAATTCTAAACATGGGGAAGACAGCCTAAGGGTCACTGAGCAGGAAAAGCCTTTCTCTCAATTTTCCCCACTTTGTGAGCCAGAGATGCTTTGTAAAATTCAGATCTTTTAGTGGAAATCAGCCTTTGGCTTTGGAAGCCCTATGCCAACACTGCTCAGATGCACTGTGCAAGCTGGAAGAGCCCCGAGGAGGGAGGGCTTCCTCAGTTCCTCTGAGAATAACAGAAAAATGCCTTTAATGACTGAAAAAAAATAGAGAAAAAGTCTAATTTCTGAAAAACAGTAATGAGCAATTCACTTTTTATTCTCAACCTTTATCCATTAAAGGGACTGCACACTCTGATGTGCAAGAAGCAGAGTCAGGGGGGCTTTTACAGCCCAGACCTTGTTCTCAGGCTGTAGAGGAGCGCTTGATGTGGGCAGTGTGGCAGGAGGGGCATGGCAATGGAAAGGGATGTTTCCTCTGCACCCTCCTCTCTGCATGCCAGTGCTTGCAGACCTGTGGGTTTGAGGTACAGGCAAAACACTGAGTTTGTGGTCCCTAAGATGCCTCTCTGGAGAAGAGAGAGCAGCACACAGCCAGGTGCTCCTTCCTCACACCACATTTTCATTCCAGGGTGGAAATCTGAAAACAAGTCCTTTGGGAACATTTAAGGATATGGCATATACTCAGTGTAAGAGAACATTGCAAATTGTTCAGGTATTCATATACAGCAACAGTTCCTGAAGCAAAACAAAACAAAACAAAACCCCCTCCTTTTTTTCTTTAAGATCCATGTTTATGGAGAAAACAAAGTTTGTTTGGTTTGGTTTGTTTTGTTTTGTTTTGAAGCATGCTAATAGAGGGGTAGTTCGGTTCAGTCTTGGTTATTGCAGCCTTAAGCCATGATGAGTGGCTCTGTATTAAAATGGCAATAACTGTTAAATTACTTCTTCAGCTTTCTTCTCCCTTGGTATGCAGACTGTGGCTGCAAATAATTGCATGTTAGTTAGATCTTCACATTTTCTGCATTTCAGACTGTATTCTTGGACAAAATTCAAATTGCGCTGTTTTCTGCAACACAAGAAATTGATTAGCAAAGCCTTGGGCAGCTGTCCTTGTTGCAAAGTCAAAAGGAAGTTTCAGGAGATGTATTGGCAGAGGACATGTCTTTAAAGTTTAACTCTACCATTTCAAAAAAGGGGCTTCTTGGAATTACTGTGTACTTATTTTGTAGGCATCACAAATTGTTTCTTATTTTTTGGCATTTGAAAGTGAGATCTGCTGCCTTTTAATTGTTTGTGAGCATAGATATTTTCATCATTTTTTACACAGTACAGTTGTGCTGCTTTTACATATGTGTATAATATTTTAATATGCATAGTATGAATTAATCATTTTCTGAATTCTGAAATGAATGGATTCAGCCTCCATGTTTAATACCAGCCAGGAATAAACATCAAGATGGAAGAGCACAATGTGTCACTCCAATGAAGCAGAATATTTTTAAGAAAAGTGCTACAAAGTCATTTCCTTCCAGTAATAGCTGCTTCTATACTTCTCTATTTATTTGCACAGAAGCATCTCTGCTCAGTGTTGGTCTGGGTGACAGCACTGACACCCACACTGGAATAACACAGCACTGAACTGCCAGACACCTATTTTGCAAAGACACTGAGGCAGCTAGTGTGTGTTTTCCTGTTGTATCACTTCATTATTTTAAAGGAAAATGAATTAAAGCATGTTCCTTAAAATATATTTCTCCCAGGAAGCTTGGCAGACAGCTGTGAGGTTGATATGGGTACACTGTGGCTAGTCTGGCTGTCACATTTCATTGTAAATGCTTTTTTGCGGTGCTTATATTTACAGAAGTTTAATCTTTCAGGCAGCAATATTCTGGGTAAGCCTTGTGCTAATAGGAGCTTTTCTAACCTTGAACACAGAAGATTTGTTCTTTTTCTGGAAAGGTCAGAGGAAAGGCACCAAGCTTCTTTGTCTTAAAATACTCCCACAGTTTTTCTGCTGTTTGTTTCTTCATTTCTTTACACTAAAACAAGGTGCAACCTAAGCTCGAAACAGCAGAGTGAAATTTTGGGAAAGCATTGGGGAATAGACACCTCCATAGAGAAAATTCGATTTCAAATCATTCTCACCAAAACAAGTGGGTGGGGCTCTGATGTAGGGTTTAATAACCCCAAAACACGTAGGCGAACGGGGTTTGGCCACAGCACCTCAGCAGAAGGGGTGCAGAAGCTCACGGCTGTCTCTGGTGGTGCCAGGCCAAGGACACTCTTGCCCAGCTCGTGGCTCCACCAGCACTGATGGGCGAGCTGTGTGCTCCCTGTGCTCCTCCTGGGGAGACACCCAGGTCTCCAGGCTGGAATAACTTTGGTGGGTCTCCCTGGTCTCCCAGAGGGATTTCCTGAATAGCCAAGTGACAAAGCAACCCTTAAATCCAGTGGCATTTCTGTGACTGAGGTAGGAGTAAAGACAAGAAACTAAAGCCCCATGGGCTTGTGTGGCTTTCTGTGGCAGTCAGTAACCAGTGGAGTTTGTGTAATGGAGTAAAATAAACAGAGGAAATATGTGAGAAGAAAAATTATTCATTGGAGCCACAAAGTGAGATGTTAAACAGGGAATGTTTAATTGCCTGTATTATGAATCAGTGTTGCCACTATGCAAGAGAGGAACTAAAGCTGCCAAGATTCTTCTTAAAACTTTTTGGGTTTTGTCTCCAATTTTACCAACCCATTACTGTGTTTGTGCTAGTTAAGGGCAATTACACCCAGAAATCCTGGCTGATTAGCATGGACCAAACTGCAAAGACTTCTGAACGAAGTTAGGGCTCAGAGGCTTTTGCTGCTGATACAACAGGTGCTGTTACCTATTTTGCAGTAAAAGAAATGCTCATTTTTAATGCTGAAGGCTGGAAAGAATGAATCATTGTTGTAATTAGAACACACTCAGTTATTGTTTTTTAGACTGGTTCATGTCGTGAGTTCATTATTTCTGTTTTCCCTGCCTGTATCTCTAACAGGAGTGGTGGGACCAAAGAGAGCTCAGAAAGACCCAAACCAAACCTTAGGCTTGGTATTTAGAGTGTGAATGAAGTAAAAAAGCATTCTTTATAGAAAGCAACATATTACTATTGTTGTTGTTACTATTTTTTATTATTTCTCCAAGTCTGGTTGTTATGTGGAATGAACAGGTTTTGTGCGTATGGACTAATTACAACCTCATACTAATTTAATTAGCTGTGTAAAAATTAAAATAATATAATGCTTGTTATTTCCAAAACACTAATGGGTATAAATATTAATGAACCCTCACAACATCCTTTTGAGCTAGGTGATAAACATTATTATGATAAATACACCTCTGAAAATTGAGCACTGTCATAACTATCATCAGTAATACTTCTCAGACTGTAGTCATGATATTTATTGCTTAATTGAAATGGATTTACCAGGCCTAGAAATAGGCTTACATAAATCTGTTTTCTTTCTATGGCAATAAATATATTTCAAATTTACTTTTTTCACTCTCACCCAATGTTGTTTTCAGGAACACTGAAAATGTTTAGTGATTTCCCGATAAAGTGAGCACAGGTAGAATATTTGTGTCATAAAATAATGCTACCTGTTTCATCGATTGTCGTTTAATTGTTGGTGTTTGTTGTAAACTATTAGTTTTTGAGGGGGCTATTTTGAGGGAAAAAGCTTATGTTTATAGTTTTTCATATCCTCTTTTTAATGTGAATACAGTTTTGGATCCTTGTTGTTCATAAATCAGAAGGATCCTTGTCGCTGTTGGGGCGGCCGAAACGACGCACGTACACACGGATAGCGCCCTGGTTAAGGGCCAAAAGCATTTATTCAGCAAAGACAGTCTCTTTTATACACATTTGGTGTGTTATCATTCGTGTTACATATCCACTGGCTACTAAATTACTACAGTAGATTCACTGGCTATATTAACTACAGTACACTACCATTGGGCGCCTGTAGCGTAAGCACTCAGGCATTTAGAAAAATACCAGGTGCGGCTGGACGTTGCTGTTTTTCTCCTGTTGTTTGGATTTCTTGCTTCTGTTGATGCTACATTTTCAAGGGTAGAAATGAATTGTTTTTCTTCTCACGGGCCTTTCTCACTAATGGAAGCTAACCATCTCCAGCTTAGGATCTGTGAAGCCCTCAGACCTGCTGTCGGCCTCAACAGATCCTCTATTGGACGGCTGCACAATATAAGGGCATTGTTCACTTGTATCAAAGGCTGGTGGCTAAAATTATTTTTTCCAACATTTTCACGCCTAAAGCACTGTAACTTCTTATACTTGTGAGAAATAGTTACTGTTACTAGGATAAATAATGGATAGGATAAAGCACTTCCTAAATAAAAAGAAGGAAAGGACTCAGTCCAAATATTGTTTATATTAGCTAAAATGTTTTTCTGTTATTGCATCTATGCATGTGTGTATCTTCAGGCAGAGTATCTTCTCTTTTCTCAATTCACCAACTGTATGAATGCAGTTGTGAATGAAGAATAAGCTGTATGACTGTAGTCATTCAGTGCTTTTTTAATGAGCAGAAGTCAAGTTATTAATGAATTAGTGGAAATACATAAGCCAGCCACTCATCAAATCTGATAATTTGCTGTATTTTCATGAAAGCAACATCTTCAGTTACGTCCCATAGAATAAATATTATTAATATCATTCATCTAACCTTAATTTTCAGTGAAATTCTCACAGCTTCTGAAAATGGCAGCATTTTTATGGGTGGGGCTGTGTGGGCTTTCAGTGAGGTTGTTCTGGGGCTTCAGGGCTGAAGGTGGGGAGCACCTTTCTTTCTCCTTCTTCTTACAGATCCTGTTTTGAGTGATATTGTTTTAACAGCCAAGATCGGTAGTGCAAATAACCTTGTTTTATAAAGTGCTTTTTAACCTCTTTGTAGTCCAGCAGCAGTACTCCAGCTACATTTACATAACTAAAGCTAAGGCCTGTGTGTCCAGAAGTGTTGTATTAGCAAGAAAGTGCTAAGAACATAGAAGAGGTTAACCTTGTGGGTGATAGTTTACTTTGCATTCAAAGCTGAAGCAGCAACTGTTTAACAACACTTGAAGGCAATATTTTACTTTAAAAGGAAATAGTTGTGGGAATTTTTAGTAATGAATCTGGTCTTTGTGAAAGACAGCCTATCTTTTCCAGTCGCAAACCCACCATGAATAAATTCCCTCATCTGCCGTTTTCAACAGGATAGACAGAAGAGAATTATCAAAGGCATCAGAGAAGGTTGATTCAAAAGCATTCCTACACTTCCATTTGCTTTTCTGTCCGACCTGGGGGAGTGCATCTAACCCAGGACATCAGCTCTTCGTGGCCTCCTTTCACTGAATAAACCAAAGCTGCTAATGCATGAAACCTCAGCAGCTGCGGGGTTTTCCTACCAGTGAGTCTCAGTGCAGGCAGAAGTAGCATTATCTCTGTCAGATGTACCAACATCTGATGTCATGTGTTGGTATCAGTAATTGTTTCAGCCTAATTAATATTTGATATCTGCAGTGGCACAGAGAGAGAGGGAAGTTTGCCACACAACTCTAGGGGGATTCATGGGTTTTCAAAACTCTATTACAGAGCTGTGCAAACACTGCCTTCTCAGGTGTCCTCAGTCGTGCCTTCAGCAGCAGATGCCAAATCTTCCCTGCTACACATGCTAACAAAATTAAAAGTTCTTGCTATAGGAGGGTGGATACTCACTTTTATTGAGTAAACGTTATCAAGTGGTGAGAATATTTGTCCTGACTGCTCAGCAGTCAACACTCCATCCAATTCCTGTCACATTGTTTGTTTAGAACAGAAATTTTTAGACACAGTTACAGGCCAGTGGAGCAATAATTACTGACAAGTTTAATCCTAGAGTTTTCTTTTGAAAGAGAAACTACAGAAACCAATTTCATGTTGCTAAACTTCAGGGCCAATTTTGGACTAACACAGAGGAAGAAGACAGGTCAAACCTATTCTTTATTTGGTTTGGAGGACCCTCATGGTTAATTTGAAATCCTGACAAAGTTCCAGCAGAAACTGTGTTTCTTTATGTAGCCTGAATGGTTCTTTGCTTTTGACAGCAATTCTGCTTTGGAACATCTTGGTTTAATGAGAAAAACAATCAGTTTAAACAAGAAGTTAGAGGGAAGTTACAAACTCAAACAAATGTATTGCTGGAACATTTTGGTAGTTGGGATCCTTGGGCCATGGGAAGATGGGTTCTTATTTAAAATTAAGGGTCTGTCATTGTAACTCAGAAGAAACTGGAAAAAAAAAAAGTGGAATGAAAAGACATGTCCCAAGTCTGCATACTTTTTCTTTATCTTCCATTCTTAATAAAAGGGAAACGATAGGCACTGAGTGTCAGCAAGGAGGAATGGCTGGGTGGAGGCTGCTTGTGTCTATTGTCCATGGAAATTATGTTTGCACCCCTTAAATGCAAAGAATAGGTGCTCTCCTCATCCTCAGCAGGTGTTCTTGGAGTGGGATCATCTCAACATTGAAGGCACCTGGTCTAGTAGAAGATGTGCCTGCCCATAGCAGGGAGGTTGAAACTGGATGATCTTCCATCCCAAACCATGCTGTGATTTATCTCTGGCAGCCACTATGGTGACTTAGGGCCTGCAGCTTTTTCGTGGACCAACAATAAAACCACACTGGATACCAGATTTTTAGCTCTGTTGCTCCCTGGTTTTGGGGGATGTTTCCAGGGGGAAGTTTGTGCTTCTGAAATGATGGTCTGGGTGCGTCCATGAAGCACAATGTGAGGTGTTTGCCGGAGCTGGGCAGCAAAGCTCGGCACAGCCTGCACTCCTCCATCCCCACATTCCAGTTTTGCTGGTGCCTGCTCCCTGCGTGGTGATGGTTTTGGTAAAACTGCACCAAACCCCAGTTTCTTACTGAGTTTCCATTCTCTCCATTCTAGGGACTGTTTATTCTGATCATTGCAACAAAATACTCTGCATGAAGTACAGAGCATTAAAAACTGAGTCTGCTGACTTCAGCTGCTGAGCTTTAGCTGCTTTCCCATTAAAAACAATGGATTAAACCCTCGCTGTTCTCCTAACAATGCAGATAAATGGAGTTAGAACTAAACCTGAAGCCTCCTGATTTGTGCTGGGAGACTTCAACAGGAATTGCACAAACCTGACTGAGTGCAAAATTGTTATCTCAGACTAAGTTGGACAGCCTTGCTTATGTGGCAAAGGCCAATAAACTGTATCCTACATTTATTCACAGGCACAGATACACATCAGTGAACTGAAAAGCAAATCCACAGTTCCAGGGTAGAGTAGAGGAGCATCAAAACTGAGAAATAATTAGCCTGTCATGCAAAAGTACATAGGTGTATTATGTATCAGTATCAGCTATCAGCAGTCTTCCTCTGTAAATATTTTCTTTAGTAAATGAGATTTTCATCAAGCAGGGAAGGAAAAATAAAAAAGCCTCAAGGCAAAACACTGTGGTACAAAAATAACCAGTTTTTCTTAGCTCACATAAGGTTATATTTCTCATTCTGCCTCCTTTTCTGAGTGTATAGATGAGCTAACTTGAACAAACTGTTAGAGATTAATGTCCTAATAAGATTCGCAGAATATCTTAAAAATAAACTGCAATTTCTTTTTGAATAAAGCCTTCATAAGATAATTGTACAAGGTTTCCTAGATAGTCAAAATCAGATGGACAGCAGCAAAATAATCAGTTTTCTTTCTTGCAATTGCATGGGGATCTATCTTAGTGAAATATGGGGGAACTTTGCTTTACGAGGAATGAAATAAATACCAGTGTGAAAATTATTGAAAAAAAAGGTAAAATTTAACAAATAATTAGATTCCTTGCAACACAGAGAGGTTTCAGAATTACATTAGAGGTGAGTTCCTGCTTTTTAGCATAAATTTGCTTCCTTAGCTTTTAGGGACAATAAACATCCTGGTTTGTGCTGGATTGTAATAAGTATAGGTGGTTATTTTAAAATGTTAAGGAAAGAAGAAGATTAGGAATAGCATGCAAAATGGAAAGACAACAGTGATTTTAAAAGCTTCAGAAAGCAAAACTAGAAAGAATTTAATTCTGGTGTCTCTGCAGAAACATATGAAGCAGTCTATAATCTAATTCTTCTGACTTCCAGTCCTTTTTATTTTTTTAATTTTTAATCACTGAAATAGTAAAAAAAAAAATATTTAGTGCCCTCTTCTGGAAAAAACAGCTCTTGCTATGCAGGGCACCCCAGTGAAGTTCCTGTGCTCAGAAATGCAAATCTTTTGACGCAAACATTCTCCTCTTTAGCCGAGTTACGTGCCTAAATCCAAGGAGTGTGTGGCTCTCTGTGTTTACCCTGAGCAACTGCCTTTTATCTCTTTAACTGCCTGCAGAACTCTGCTTTTACCAGCTCTATATTAAAAACAATAATTAACGTTCCTCCTTGGGCAGCTAATGACCCAGATTTGAAAATGGAATCTTCTATTCTTTTTTCCTTCTATTCTCTACTCAAAAGAAGCTCTTTTTTGAAAAGGGTGAGGAATCATAGGGCTGTAGTCATGTCTTTCAGTGCATGAGTCCTCATATTTTTTTTGTGCAGGAGTGGAAGAGTGATGTTGTTGATGGCAGTGCTGCGAAGGGTTCTGCAGCAGGCAAAGAGCAGGGCAGGTTCTGTGCCCCTTCCTGTCCTCTTTGCTCTCCCCCTGCTTTCCAAAGAGATGCTCACCATCACCACAGACCATTTACCCCGTGCAAGTTGCCCACAGCATCACAAAGATAACACATAAAATGTTCTCCTGCCTTCTATGTGATTTCAGTTTGTTTTCTTTATGTCAGAAAATAGAATTGTCTCCTCCAGTGAATTAGATCTGAGTGTCCATTGAGATACAGCTCTGTGTCTTCTGATCTCATATGGAACTGGAAAATGAATCTTTCACTCAACAGGGAGAGGGTTTTTGACCAAGGTCCCTGGGATATATCTGAATATTTTCATTTCTTTCACATCCACTTCACTGCTTTTAAACTGTTGCTCTCTAATGCTTTCTGACGGGCTCATCTTTCTTGTTTCAGATTCTTTTCTTTGAGTCTTCTAAAAGTGCCCTGAGCCCAGGACCATCTTAAAAAATTTCAATGCCAGTGCTAACTTCTTTGTAGTATTCACATTCTCAGCTACTACGCTAGAAAAAGCAGTTTTTACATGCTAAGAGTAAATTTTAATAGAAAGAACATATGCTGTGGTTCTGTAGTTGCTAATTTCTGTCTCTAAAGTGAATTATTTAAAAATGAATAAATTAATTAGGTATACTAAGCATTCAGCACATTTTCATGGCTTGGTTCTCACATAATTGCTACAAAGCTTTACCATTTGCATTGTAAACTTCACAAAAAAAGAGGCTTTTAGAATCTTTCCACAGTCAGTGTCTGCACAGCTCAAGAAATGTTTCTTTGAAAGAAGGCATTATCTAATGCTTCATTAAAAGCAGTATTAAGCATTGATTTCTCATGCTGTCCTTCAGCCGTCAGACTTGTAACTCTAAAGGCAGTGAAGGTGAGAGTCAGTCGAGTGAATGTAGATGTGAACCCTGTAAGCTCCCATCTCCACCAGCCACCCCGGGCTGCCTCTATAAACAGAATAATTCAGGGTGTAAATCTAAGGCCTAAATAGGCATTGAAGGCTGCTGAGAGGATTCATACCCCACACAGGCTTTTGGCACCATTGTCTGGGAAAAGGGAGTTGCTGCATGAGGCTGTAGGTGCAAAAAGGGTAGATGCTTATAAAGAATGACTGGAGAGGTCAGTGGCAGGGACACCCCTCAAGGCAGACAGCTGCAAAGAGAGGCACTCCAAGTTGCAAAGTGTAAGAGCTTGGGAAAGTATTTTGGGAAAGGATGACTGTAAACCAGCTAACTGTGGTGTGTCTGAACTGGCTTTGGGCTACTGAGCCAGGGTAGGGAACTGGATGGACTTTGGGTCTGGCCCAATACAGCTATTGTTATGATCCCAGATATTCCTAGAGAATCATGGTTGTGTGTTTTTGTGGGTGTGTTTGTATGGATCTGAAGGTGTTCTATAATTCCCAAAAATTCCTGGACTTGGGATAATTGCTATCTCCTTTTAAAATATTTATTTAGCCTCAGGCTACTTTTGTACTCTTAATACATAATAATGTTTGTTCATCTTTTAGTTCTTTTCCTTAAATATATTGTTCAGTGTGTTAGAATCACAACTATGCAATAGATAATTTTATTCTCATTTCCGAGTTTCTGAATAGAGGGTGGGAGGGGTAACCAGGGAATTTATATATGTTATGTGAATATTGATAAAAGTTTAAAAAGTTCAACAACAGAATGAGCTCATTATTTGTAACCGTCATTTGTAATTCTTTATAACTTCATTGCAGCTACTTCCCAATAACCTGAGCGTCAACAAGTGCACAAAGGCTGGTGCAAAAATCCTACAGAGTGCTTTGCAGCTCCCATTTTATTTACCAGTTAAAAATGGAGCAGTCGTCCTTTAAGCCAGTGACTGCAAGGGCTTTGTGGTGCCAGTGAAGCGCTGTGAGGGACAGGTGGCTCGGGAGCAAAAGGAGGCTTTTGTAATTGCTTGGCAGGGCAGAGCTGTATTAGAGTGCAGCAGCAGTTGGCAGATTGGATTAACGCTCTCCGAGGGGTGAGAGCTGGCACACGAGCTGTATGTTAATACCTGTGCCCTGAGTTGCTTCTGGAGCTGCATTTGTAACAAAAAGAGCATCCACTGCACTCCATCACAAAGTCATAAATCCTCAAGCCGGCCTTGAAATTCCCTTTTGGCATTGTCAGCAGTGTAAGGATCTCAAAAGTGTAATTTGAAAACTAATCTTTTAATAAAGAATTATTATCATGAAACAACTGAGATAGATAATCAGTTTGTGGAAGGTGAATGAGCAGCATCACCTCACAACACGGCAGCCCATCGTTACTGTGGTGGATGTTGCCATCACACTCTATTTACGGTTGTTTTGCAAACTTGAGATGACACTATTTGTAAAGGACTAACTCCTTGGCTTTGCTGTTTCAGAGACCTTTGGTTTGGTGCTTGGAAAAGCAGCTTCTAATCCCGGCACAGCCTCTGTGTGTTTGTGGGAGAGCTTTACATATTAACCGTGCATGCTGCCTGTGGCACATGACCCCACCGCCAGTGGCTTCAGCTTGTGTTACAAATGCTCCCAAAATGCAAGTCCCCACGGCAGGAATGTGCTGTCCCTTCCTCATGCCACCTTGATGCGAGATTGTTCTCTGAGGAAGCCTCTCTGGTGTGGGTGGCAGGGCATTCACAGCACTGCATGGCTGGAGGGCTGTCCTGCTTGTCCTTTAAACAACAAGGACAGTGATTTAATTTTCAGTCTTAAGAGATCAAATTGTTACAAGATTTGAAAAACAGGGACATGCAAACGCTCTTCCTGGTGATCCACTGCCTCTTGTGTTACTTCTTTCTTCCAAATCAAATGCTGAAGTTTCTTCCTGGTTCTGCAGACACCCAGTTGCTGATTTCCTGTGACACTGGGTGTGAGTGGAGTGATCCACACTGGTGTGATTGAGATGAGGCACGGCCCCGCTGGGTCTCTCTGAGGCACTGACAGGTTAGTGTTGGCTGTGTCACCTCACCCAGGCACAGTTACACTGCTGGGTCAGGATCCTTCCCTCCTCTTTTTGCAAGAAAAGGGTTTGCTTCCCATAGCAACTCTAATACATTCATTCACCAGATATATATCTTCCTGCTTTTTCCCAAATGTTAAGTTAGTTCCTCTGGCATACAGAGTCAATTACAGCACAGGCAACCAGCTGCCAAATTCTCTGTACACTGATTGATTCTGAGACCCCTTCTTCTCATCAGCTTTCTTGCTCAAGCCCATTTCCCCCATCTCTGCCCTCCCCTGAGCCCCCCAGGCTGTGCTGGAGTGTCCCAGCAGTGCCAGAGTGCCCTTTCTGTGGCTGTGAGCGCATCACACACGTGGCTGATGAGCAGGACACGGCGCAGCAGCGCGTCAGAGCAGCCCAGATCAGGTGTTTGGTGACAGCTGTGGGTTGTTGGCTGCCAGCTGAACCAATGCTCAGGAAACGCTCGTTGATAGCATTTCATTATGGGGTTTCTAATTTATTGGAGGCACCAAGAGAAATGGGCAGTGCTCCTTGGAGGGCTGTACAAGCAGGTTGACACACAGCATGAGACTGCACTGGAGGTGCATTACTGGAGAAGTGATAAAGTATAAAGGGATAATTCAATGCAGGCACAAAGGAAAATATGCTGTCTCAGAAGAAAGCAAAATAGGTCAGTATCACAATGAATCAGAAAGCTGAGAATGTTGAAGAGACCTCAAATTATGCGGCTTTATTGATTTGTTTTGTTTTTGCAAGCAATCAAGCTTCACTTACTGCAGGGTACAAAATACCAGTATGGATTTCAGTGGTTTTTCTTTTTTTATTGCAGAGGCACTAAAGGAATAAATAGCATGACGTTTCTGAGAGAATCTAATTCCAAGCTGGTTACTATGGAGTGCCTGTTAGCAAGGAAATGGTCATAATCGTTTGCAAAAATAGTTAGGCTGAGGAGAACACTGCTGACCATTCTGTCTCCACTAAGGGAAGAAATGAAAAGACCATTACCCAACCATGCCTCAGCCAGAGGTAACCCCTTGTGCTCTAAATCACAAATAGAGAGGAGAATGAAAGTACAAAAGTTGAACAAAACATTACACAGAAGTTCATGGTCAGGTACAGGAATGGATTTTTCATCCCTTTGGAGTGACAATTCAACATGTAATGGTGTAGTGGTTTTTGTTCGCATCTTTTAACCTTTTGTGAGATAAGAATTAGAAGTAGGGAAAGCAGACACAAACCTTAGAGAATATAAAGAAGTTTATTACTAACAGGATTAAAAGTAAAAAGAAATAATAAGAAATTAAAGCAAAAACCCTCTTTTTCTCTCTCCAGTACCTCCCACTTTACTCAATTGCACAAAGCATAATAACATATAATGGCAAAAGAATGATTTCTTCTCAATAGAACAGAAGGGTTCAAAGGAACCAACGGCATCATAAAGGATTTTGATGAAGGCAAATGATGGTGACACATTAAGTGAAAATTTAGTTTTTAATGTTGACTTTCATAAAAAATACAGAATATTCTGCTAACAGGTACAGCAACCTGCAGATCTTCCACAGACTACCAGAACAGATTATGGCAGTGTATGGCAGTGAGGTATTTTTAGTCAAATAATTATCCTTTTCTCTCCTGGGAGATCTGTATGAACAACAAAGTTACCCTGTGAAGTGAACATCATATTTGCTTGTTGGTGACTGACCAATGGAAGGATCCATGTGACAGCGTGGTAGTGACTTGTATCCTTTACAAACATGGTATGTCCATGCAGGAGAAGGAAACAAAACTTCTGGCTAACATTTGCTTGTGATTTTCCTCCTGAACTTGTCTTCCCCTCCCTTTCACGCCATTGTGAGGAAACAGGGTACCAAATACATGAGCTATTTGCCAATGCATAGCAGCAGCCTTCCTGCATTCTACTTTTTTCTCTTTTCCCTATTAATCTGTCAGCTTCAGAGCCTGGTTAAATATCACAGATGCTAAAGGCCAAATGGCAAATCATCTTTTACCTCTCTATTTTGCATCACAGTGTTAGTTATTGTTTAAGGGTGCCAGGACCATTCTGAAAGGTGGAATATGTAATTATGTCAAATGTTTGGGATTATTCAATTGGTTTGACATTCATATGTGCATTTGGGGATTTATCTGCTCATAGCATAAGTAGGAAAATGGGATGCATAATCTATTTCCAGCAAATGTCTTTTTAGAGACTCTTTGTGGGAAACCCTTTTAGTGGATCTGGCAGTTCCTCTTTCACCAGCCACTTGTGATATATTTTTAGTGTCTTACTACACAGTGTAGAAGCAGATACATTATCAAGACAACTGGGGTCTGTTAAGAATCCTGAGGGGATCTATTATTTGTTGATATACTTTATTGTTACAGAATAAAAAATGAGTCATTTTAGCCAGATAAATCCTGAGTGCTTTATGGTTAATTACATTAAAATATATTCTTGCTATTTTCAGGCTTTAGCAAACTGTTGTACACTTTTCTTTCTGATGACTATTTAGTGTGTACATTTTTATTTGGGAGCACTGGGGGGACTTTTTGGATTAAATGTGTGATTCCTGAAAAAGAAGAAAAACACTAAACAGTAGAAACTTTGCATTTAGCCTTGCAAGCTGCGAACAGCTTGCGCTTCTGCTCTGCCCTGTACTGGTCCCTTGAGAGCTCTAAGTTTTATGGAATTTTTTTTGTGAGTTTTCTGGGTAATTCTTTAATGTAAATCACGCTACTGTATGAGGGGCCAGGTGGCTCTATGGAGCTATTTAGAAAATGGATGCAAACATGCTTTTTTCCTGTATTTATCAAGTAACAATCATGAGCTCACGGCAGCCAGTCCACCTGGGTTTAATCTCAGATCCGTGAGCTGTTTTATATGCCAGGCTGTAATTCTCTAAATCAGCTGTGTTGGTAGAACAGCCTGCTGGAAGATGAGTGGATTGGGCTGATTTGGGAGGCCTTCTTCTAAGGGCTTTTCACCCCTTTCTTTGTTTGTAAACCTCCTTGGAATGAGGTGCCTTTTCTTTGTACTGATACAGCACCTTGTCATGCAAACATTAAAGAAAGCCTTCTGTAAATGCTGATTATTGCTGGTGCTGGCATCAGCCCACAAAGTGAGACAGAAACCGACAAACAGAGGAGATGGAAGTGTAAACTAAACTCTTTCTTTTTTTCTGATGCTTGTGATAAATCCTCAGCAGGTAGTGCAATCTTTCATACCAGTCATAAGATGCTGAAAACCCATTTCACAAACTTCTTGGATTTGTGTCACACATTTCTGCAGTTACTTTGGGGCAAGACCAAGAGCTATGGATTCTAATTTAAAGTATATGAATAGTCACAATGAATAAATGAGTCCAAATCCATTCTGTGCTTAAATAACATACAGTTTCTATTTCAGCAAGCCCTGCTGGACTAGGACCTGTATCCTTACAGCACTTAAACAACTGCTTCCAAGGAGACATTGCCATTCACACCCTACTTTGCTCTGTAGTAACGGAGCACAGAAAGAGCTTCTTCCACTTTGTTTCTGTACCTTGTTGGAACCACAATTTCCCTGTTCCTTTGGAATGTGGTGGCATGGGAGAGGCACATGCTCTTCTCTGCTGCTCTGTGTGCTGCAGTGTTTCCATTCCTGCTGTCATCTGGCCAGGCCCAGGTTTCTTCTGCTGGTTACATGAAACGAGGTCAGTGGCTTCACAACCAGGTGTTGTCATATATAATTAGCCCTGCATTCTTCTGAATTTTAGAGAGATAATTGCCTTTCCAAGACTTCAGTGGGAACACAAAGATCTGTCTCTCAGTCCCTTTATGATTTCAGTGTAAATATGCACCTGTTGCAGAGCATAATTTAGACTGAAAGTAAACAAGATCTGTGCTGTGACCTGGGGTGAGAAGCCCAGTGGGAGAGTTTCTGGCCCAGTGGTTTTAGCGTAATGACTTTTACAGCACTTGTTGGTGACAGCTGGCATGGGAGCTTCTGTGACCTGATTGTGGTGATACTCAGAACCCTTCAGAGCACTCTCAAACCTGTTCTGATTTATGCTGGTGGGATGGCTCAGCACACAGAGTCTACAGAGCAAAACAATTGCCAAAACCTTTGCTACCCCCAAACATGCCTCTCTGCTGAGAGGAGCTGTAATGCTTCTGGGATCCAGCTAAAAATCAGGGCTGAGAGCATCAAATCAGTCAATGGCTTTTACCACACTCTTTGATAGAAAAGAAGAACACAGAGTTTACATAGCTATTTTTGTTGGCCAAGCCTCAGAAATAGACAGGTTTAATGAAATGTATACTAACTTTTAAGTACTCTCGATTCTCTGAGGCTTAGTTTTGAATTTCAGAAGAGTGCCCATCTCTTCCCTTCACTTTTCCCTGCTGTGGGGTTTTCCTACTGCTAAGTGAATAGCCAAATTCATCTTGACCCCAGCAGAAATTTTAATAGAGGTATTAACCAAACATAGTCATCCTCTCCAAAAGTTCAGTTAACTTCATTTGGTTTGCATATTTAAGAGGAAAGCAGACATTTAATTTCTCAGAAAGACATAAAGTGATTTTTCTCTTGGATTCTTGTCTGCTTAGGAGTGTTGCTGGTGGTGTGTTTTCCAAATAGGCATGAAATTGTTGGCCTGAGAAGGACTTTTGAGCTGCATGTGCTTGTGTCCTAATAATAATAAATACCTGATCCTGAAATCTTTGCTCATACGAGTAGTTCTTTTTCACATAAGCAAACCTACACATTGTAAGGATTTATCTGAGAAAGTTTTGCTCCTGTGAGTGAACCCTTGCCAGCTACAAGCCTTTGAAGACTGTATACTATAGCACAGCTGATGTGGGATATTTGAGAGTCTGGCCAAAGACCCAAGATGATGACAAATGACATTCAGAAAATAAAAGAGTTCTTTGAGTGTCCTGCAACTTTTGTTTTCCACAGTACTAAGCTCTCTCAGCAAAGAAAATGTTTTGCCTCAGTCTCCATTAATGGCTCTAAGACAGCTCTGAACTCTCCAGCACGGCTGTAGGACTCTGTACCACAAGCAAGGACATCAGCAGGTGTCCTGTTCAAGACTTCCCTGGCTGTTTCTCTTCCCTCCAGCCTGCCACATTTTTCTATTTTGCCCTGAAAGCATCTGTTCATGCTCCTTTTGGGGGGCTTATGTCTCTGGTATCTGATAACACAGCATGGCTCATAACCTTGAACAACAGTCCCAGCCTCAGATCAGAATTTATATATCTACATCATTTTCCCCATCCTACTGCCAGGATACTGGAAGACAAAAGTGGCTCAGTATTTAATGACAATGTATTATCAGGTTTTTCAGCTCTGTAGGCAGATTCCAGTGCTTTTTCTTTAAGGAGTTGTAGCAGTTTTAGGACTTCATCAAAGCTGGAATAAACTCTAACGCTGCATGCATCAGCCAGGTCTCAGGTATCAGCATCAGAAGATTCAAGAGCTCTTTGGTGTGATTGGATGAGGATGAGAAGATGGTAATTTATTTGACATCATCTGACACAGGTGGATCTAAAAAGGACACTTGTACTAAAATAAATGCTGGCTTGTGGTGAATTCACTTGTATTCCCAGACCTCCCCTGACATCAACACACCAGAGAATCACCTTGCGTGAAGAGTCCTTATTGATCTGAATGCCTGAAAGGAGATAGGATTTGGGGATGTGACCTCATTATGTCCTTGTAATGAAGGGAGTGAATTGCACAGGGAAGAAGGGAATCACATCAATCCAGCATCAGTCTCTGCCTTTCATAGGCAGAAATCCGGTGCTTTCACCTCTGTGCCTGTTTTTCAGGGAGCTCATGCAGTAGTGTCAGGATTTAGTGTTTGGTTTCAAATTGTAACAGAGAAGTTTGATTTGATATTTACAGGATAATGTGCCTTGTGTTTAGTGATGTGCCTCGTGTTTATCTGCCTCTTCACTGAGACCCCAGAAGTTGCAGAGCTGTTCTAGACACCACTGTGCAGGTTTGCCCTCCTCTGGAGTGGCAGGGAGTGAGTCATGCTTACTTGTGATGCTAATGATGTGCTTGGGATGGCCCTGCTGGGGCTGGCAGCATCGTCCAGGACATCTCATGGTTTCTTGGCATAAGCATAAAAAAAATACTTGTGCAAAAACACAGGACCCTAGGAAAAATAATTTTGATCAAACTTGCTTGGTGAAGTAAGTACTCGAGAAATTTCTTCTTTGTCCTCTGGGACAGGATGCTTTATGAGAGCTGCTGGACAGCAAAAGTGGTTTAAAGATTTAAGTAGAAGCCAAATGAAATGATTGCTAGGAGACTTATTTACTTATTTATTGAGGAGCATACAGTAAGAGGACAGAATAGCAAAAAGTGATTCCTGTATAAATTTGTATAAAAGGATTCATATTTAGACCTTTCACACTGGTGCCCTGACTTCTGATCACTGTAAGGGACTGTGCTGTCACCAGTGGAAAATCACCACCTCTTAAATCACTGACATTGACTCTGGTGTTATTATTTACTGCTTAGAAAATAAGTAATAAACTGTCCCCTGTGAGATGAGCTGCTGTGCAAGCTGGCCAGCTCCTCCTCAAGGCCCAAAGAGCACAGATTGATATGAGGATGCAACTTAGCAGGTCACAGAAACATGAGGTCAGCTTTATGCGTTGAGTCAATACAGTTTTATTTCCTGACTGACAGGGGCTTGACGACCCGCTCTGATATCACCCAGCACCACTCCCCGTTCTATTTATGTGGAAATAAAGCAAAAAAGCACGTGCTGTGTCCCTGTTGTGTCTAGTTATAATGATGGAGAATGTCTCCAGCTGACCAAGGTGTCCTCATTAATGGCTGTTCTATATTTAGCCTTTGCAGCACCCGTGTGCCCCCAGTTTAATCAAAGACCTGGTAGCCATGGTAACGACACCGAGCATCTGGGTGTGTGCAATCTGCCAAACACCGTAATAAAGTGCAGGATGAAAGGAACACACAACAGCTTTAAGTGGATTAATGCATTGTTCTTTTCTGCTAAAGATTTTGAAGTGTTTAGAAGAGCTTCTCAGACACAAATGCTATACTATTTTTGCAAAAAACGAGCCCTATTAACACAGGTGACGGTTACTAATCTCTTTTTTTTTGTTGTCTTTCTCTTAATTTTGTTTTGCAGGTGTATCAGCATTCATATACAGCATATTATGTCCTCAGCAAAATACCTCATGGGTAAGCAATTTTTCAATGTCTTCATTTAAAAACTCAGCCATTAAGGATCCTGCAAAACAATGTGTATTGTGACAAATGGTTTCCTGTGACAGCCCTTTGCAATGGCCTGGCTTTCAGCTGCAGCATCCACTGAGCTGCAGCATCCACTGAGCTGTGTGCTGTGCAAAAGATGACAAAGTCTGGAAACAGAAGTATTCAGCTTCCCTAGAGAGTCAGGCTACATGATTTCATATTCCAGATTTCAGGGTTTTTGTCTAGAATATAGATGTGGTGGTGTCTGGCTGAGAGCCATGGCTGGCCACTCACCAGAGCACTGGAGAGGAGAAGGCTCTGGGGACACCGTATTGCAGCCTCTCAGTGCCTGAAGGGGGCCTGCAAGTGGGCTGGAGAGGGGCTTTCTGCAAGGGCATGGAGTGATAGGACAAGGCTTCAAACTCAGAAAGGGCAGGTTTAGATTAGATATTGGGAATAAATTTTTTCCTCTGAGTGTGGTGAAGACTGGCACAGGATGCCCAGAGGAGTTGTGGCTGCCCTACCCCTGGGAGTGTTCAAAGTAAGGTTGGGTGGGGCTTTGAGCAACCTGGTCTGGTGGAAGGTGTTCCTCAAGGATTTGTCTCAGCATACCAGTCCATGCACACACACACACATACAAACAGAAAAATGAACAGGAGAAAACAAACAAACCAACCCACAAAAAACCTGGAACCCAACAAAACCCTCAAACAACAACAACAACAAAGCTAAAATAATTCTTTGTCTTCTACTTAGCGACAGACGAACAATACTTTGTACAAAAAAGTGTGTACTAGGGACATATGTGATTTAAAATCTTTGAGCCCTGGAGCTTGTGCAGCTTGCTTCATTCCAGCTTGCATCTTGTGATCCACTCACCACAAAAAATCATGAGTTTGATGTTAAATTGTTTCCATGTATGGTTGAAACATGGAAATTAGGAGATTTCTCACCATCAACCCTGTTAAAGCTGTAGTGCCCATGTGACACACTTCAAATTTCTTCAGTCTCTTCCCTTCCCTGCCTCAATCTGCTCTTTATCTTTTGCTTTCCTTTTTTTCTTGGTATTTTTTTTTTTGTGGGTGTGTGTTTTCTTGTTTGTTTGGTTTTTGGTTTTTGTTTGTTTTGGTTTGTTCTGTTTGGTTATGTTTGGTTTGTGTTGGTTGGTTGGTTGGTTGGTTGGTTGGTTGGTTGGTTGGTTGGGCTGGGGTTTATCTGGGAATTTACTCAATATGCTTAGTTTTTGAGAACTCCATCTTTCTGGCAATGTATCTGAGTAGTAGCTTGTGGGCTGAAAGTGTTCAGCAACAGGATGAAGACACAGCATGAGCACATAAGCTTTGTGTCTGCAGCAAACCTGGCTGAGAGCAAAAAAGGCTTGACTGACAGCACGGTTCTATTCCAGACAAAACAAAGGTGGAAAAAATAGAAGTATCATGCATAACGTGTATTAGAAACGCTAAAAAATATCAATACAGTGGTCCAAGCAGTTTTCTACTACTGCATGATCTTTCTTTGTCCCTGACAATGAGCTCCCTGTTCCCCTCAGCTTCAACTCTATTGCACACCTAGCTGTGGTTCCCCGTGCTCTCTGTGTCTGGTTGGGCAGTGCTGCAGGAAACTGAAGGGTTGGATGTGTCAGAGGAGAAGTTTCCAGCATAAGGGGGAGATCTGGAAAGTGAGAGCACACCAGAAGGCACACAGGTGTGTCAGGCATTGGTGTCTGGTGTGGTGGTGGATCAGGAGACCACGAGCCGAGGAAGGGCTGGAAGGATCATTGAATCTTGCACTGGTACAGGTGTGGTTTGCAGAGTTTAGGCTTTAGATACGTTCACAGGTGTTGTGAACTATTCTGTGCAGTGACATTTTCATTGATCTTTCAGGTGATCATGGTGCATGTGAGTGGTGGAAAGGGCAGCACACTGCCATTTCCCTGGAACGTGGGTGTTTCTCGTTCCTGTGGAGCTCTGTGTATGTTTTAGGGTGGTGCATGAAGAGAGAGGACAGGTCTAGCAGGTGAACATGAGGTAACAGGTGAAATACATCAGCTGAAAGTAGAGCCTCTGTTGGATGAAGGGGTAAAAATCTTTTTATCACCTATTTCATATTTAATACAGGAATATTTCTCTGATGGATATGTGTGGATGGAGGTTGCTGAGGGCAGGACACAGCTCACTGACACAGCACAAGGTCCGGTTCAGTTTGACATTCCAGGTTCTTTGGTGACGATGGAATTTGCAATCCACAGGCAGCCATCCTTGCCCTCCACCCGTCAGGAGCAGGAGTGACCAAATTCTGCACTGAGCAACGACCCCTTTGCCACTGTTACAAGCTGTTCTCAGTTTTTCCTCCTGTGCAAGCAGGCACAGCTTTACACGCTGCTGGTGTGTGCCCGTGGCCCTCGGCATCTCTCCAGCTCAGCAGCCGAGGCAGTGACTGCTGGGGAACAAACTCACTCCCCTCCACAGTATCCTCCTGCTCAGCAGACAGTCGTTCCTGGAAACAGGCTGTGACAGTGTCACTTTCCCTGTGCTCCCTCTCTCTATCCTGTTCCCCATCCTCAGCTATGATCTGCCTCATCAGGAAGGCCAGGCAATTTAGGATTTGCACCCACTCATGGCCTTGCTACTCCCCTGTTGAGGCTAACTAATAAGGAAGCCAATTAACCTAATCTCTGGCATCACTTTTTAAACAGCATGGCATTAATCTGCCAGCATAAATTGTTTTTTAAAGGGAATTTTCTAATTATTTTTGCCATGTTCTGCAGGCTCTCCAGATTCAGGTTGCATCTGAAGTCAAATGGAGCTCATACCAATGTTTTCCAGATTTCATTTTGAGCTCTCAGTAAGTTTGACAAACCAATTTGGGAATGTCCTCAGCACATACGTTCCCAAATGGTATTTTATACAGGACTGCAACATTTTTCCACAAGAGCTATTGTCAAAGTAAACTCCCCACACTGGGTCTCTACAGGACAACCAATAGATGCCAATGACATAGACTCAAAGGATCTGATTTAAAAATTAAAATAAGCCCGAGGCAGAAGAAAGAGATCATGCAGATTTAATACCTCCCTTCTTGTTACGTCAGCTTTCTCACAGCCTCTTGGTAAATTCGGGGTCGAAACCCCCGCTGGTTTGGCTCATTTGCGTTCTGCTTTCAATGGCCCGTGGTGTATGGTTTGCACAGGGGGAGCCGGCTGAGACCCGCAGCTCCCGTGTTCCTGGCGGGGGTGTGCAGGGGGTTCTGTTCCGTTCAGCTTTCCTTGGTGTCACCTCTGCTCCTCCCGCTGTTCACCCAAAACCGCGGTGCTGGCGCCGGGTGCCATCTAGTGGAACCAGCCCCGCGTTCCCTGGGATGAGCATCTCCGTCCTGTCCCATCTGCTCCCCTCTGAATGCTGCTGCTTTTCAGAGATGTCTGCTGATAACTGCTTGCCGCTGTCTCCAGTATAAATATTTTTGCGAGGCTCTTCTCAGGACCCCACAGTTGCACTTGCTGCGCTGCAGTTGCCAGCTACTTGTAATTTATAGGTACTGTGATAGCATCTGCAGGTCCAGATATGGAACAGGGAGCTCTCCTGCAAGGTGCTGGGGGAATGTGGAACTCCAATAGCATATACAGTTATTTCCTAATATTGTTTTTGAAAATAAAAATTTAGCAGTACAGGCAACAACCTGAGAAAAAGGCACTGAAAATTGTTTTATTCTCTTGTGGGCTTAGTAATGTTGCTCTTACCAAGTCCAGTATGAATTATCTTAGTCATTCACATCCTTCACTGAAGTAAGGGGAAAAAACTTTGTTTCTTGGGGGGTTTTATGGTCAGGCTGGGGCTGGCCAGAGTGTTTCCCTAACCCAGTTTCAATATTTCCCTCACCAGAATTAAAGTGTTTTCACGCCAGTGCATGCTGCCGGACCACTGGTGTGATCTGGCACTGCAGGTTCTAAGCAAGAGCTAATTTTGGATAGCTATCCAAGGGAGTACTTCTGTATTTAATCTTTTGCTGTGGCCAGCAGAAATGTTACACTTTTTTCCAGTTGTGTTTGCATTCCCCAAAGTAAAGCCCAGCACAAAACATGTTTATTCAGACCTCCTAGAGCTCACCCAGTTCTGCGTGAACCGTTTCCCTCTGGACACAGCCAAGTGGCGGGGATTAGTGCTGAGCCCTTCGCAGCAGCTCTTAGCACATCCAGCTGGGACATGTCAGTGGGAGCTTCCAAATCCTTCTTACCAGGATCAGGGAGAAAATCAGCAGTTATTCCCACTCCTCACTGATTTTGCATTTGAGAAGGAAGGAATTGTGCACAGTTAACTCCTAAGCAGGATCCACATTTCTTACCAGATTTATGTGTTGTACTCAGAGGAACATGGCAAGCACATAGCAGGAGCACTCTTGGAGCTGAGTGCAGCTCTTCCTGCTGACACTGCCAGCATCTGTAAAATCCTGCACGAGTGCCTCATGCTGAGCCCCAGTAACTTCAAGAGAAGTCTCAGGAGTGGAGTGAGCACACAAAACGTGCTGGAGATCCACAGAAGTGATAACAGGGAGAGGAACTGAGCTGGTGCTTCACTGTGGGTGAATTTTCAAAGCGATGTCTATAGATCTCTCTGCAGAGCTCTCACTATTCTTCCTTTTTTCTCACAAGCCACGGGCAGAAAAGAAATGGACTTTAAAGTTAATTGAGAAAACTCAATCAGTTTTGTACGTATCCTATTGTGTATTTCAAAAGACAAGAAGTTTACCCTTGCACATGTACCCATTTTCATATTCTCAGCAAAAGGAAATTGTGTTTCATTATTTTAAATCATGGATAAAAGAACTTCAGGGAACTGAGTCTGCTTCAGACACCTGCCCATTTGACCAAGACTGCTCTATGTTATTTTGATTTGGCCTGTTACACACCATTTCTGTAGTATTAAAAAATCCTGTGCCTCAGTGTCCCCATCTGCAAAGGAAGAAGAGGAATGGTACCTGCCCAGTGGAGGCAATATGCAATAATTGTTGTACAGACTGCTGCACAATTTCACTCCAACATTTATAAACTTGTACTAGTGTCCACATTTTATTTTAAGAGGAGAAAGTACAGTATTTAATACAACCCATTTTCAGCTAATTAAATTTTACTTAGAGCAGCTGAATATTTTCCCTCAAGAATGGTCTGTAGAGTTTGAAATAAAATCTTTATGAAAAGGTATGTAAAACCATATGAAAATACGAAATTTTCATTTTTCAAAAAATGTATTCTGCAGTTTATGAAGAACTTGCTATTTCTACTCCTTCTCTCTCCTCCCTCTCTAAAAATTATCATTCTATAGATTTTATCACATTTTGAGATAGTTTATATAATTAAGGCACTTTTGCACAGTGTGGTGGCTTTTATGCCAGACTATAAATAAGAACAGCCTCATGATGTCAGATGCTTTTTCAGTTGCTTTTGACAACAGAAAACTGGCCCTTGGAATGGTTACATTTGGTAACTTGATCATGGAGCCTGACCTTACATCCTCTGATGTGGACAGGAATTTTTCATCTGAGTTCGCTGGCATTTGGCTGAAGCCCTGATGGAACTGTTTGGCTTCTTGCTTTTTATAATCTTCCGAATTAAACACTCTGTAAATCACTGGAATAGTGGTTAAATCACATACCATGCTTATGAATACATTTTGGGCCTCTTTGAAAAGAAAGAACCAGCATTTCATTAAGCAAAGCTGCTATTTGAGCATCACTTACTTCCAAGCTGTGGCAGGTTGAAAGCAGCTCAGCCTGGAAGGCAGTTCAGGCAGGGCTCTTGGCTGTGCTGGTGGGAGGAAATCCACTTCAGCAGCTCAACACCATATCATTTCCCGGGGGGATTTGCCAGTTCCTCACCCATGTTGGTCACTGCACAGCATTTTTTTTTTTAATTAATGTGAAATGTTCCTTTCTTGTGTAGGCAAAGCAATTCCTACCACATGCTTCTTTCTTCCAGAATCAGTTGTGATGTGGGTGGACACCTTAGAAACCACGTATAGCGATAATAATAACCAGTGGTCCCCTGAGGGGAGGATTTGATATTAAGAATTATAGTAATGACTGGAAAAAAAAAAAAAAAAGAACTTAGGTAATTAATAGTTAGACACAAATGTTAGCACTTTGGCAGAGAAAAGCCCAGCAACCAACCTCCTTATATGTTATGGAAAAGGTCAATAGCTTATGGCTCATCAAAAAGAAAAAAAAAAAAAGAAAAAGAAGAAAGGTTTGAAGCAAACTCTCCCATTGTGTTTTTCTGAGACAGCACCCCCTGAAATGGAGGCAGGGTTCCTATTAAAGTCTAAATCTTGAATAAAATGTGCTTCACTGGTGAGAAACATGTCTGCATTTGGAAATGTTTTAGTGCCTCAGGATGAATGAACTTCCTGTGGACCCCAGGCTGTGGTCAGCCTCCGAACCACAGTCACTGCTGGAGGGTTTATGCACTTCCTGACACTGCCACCACCAAAAACTGGTTCCTTGGCACGGATATTCCTCCTTTTTCATACCAACAAGGTTGAGTTAGTACAGATTTTTGACAGAAAAGGGAGATAAAGGTGGATGAAAGAGAATTTATGAAATGATGGTGCATAGCACAGACTACCCACAGCCTGTAAAATTGCTGCTTCCATGCATCACCTTCCCAGGAATAAAACTGTAGGTGGATTTTCATAGTGGGAATCAGGAATTTTTGTTTGCATTTTTGCCCTAATGTTCAAGGTCCTGGATGGGGTTTCCAATAGGACAGGAACAAGAAACACAGGTTTCCCCGGGGCGCTGTTTTTGCTCCACTGCAGTGGGTCTGTGGAGACACCCTGTGGGATGAGCCTTGATTATTCGTTGCTGTGGTTGGGTGATAAGCTCTTTCAGCCCACCAAACTCTCAGTGCACTGCTGTTCGATTACACAGCACAAAGAATGTGCATCCTACAAAAAACAAACTTGTTTTGTTTGTGGGCATCTGAAAAAAAGTCAGTTTTGAGGACCCAAACCCACAAAAAAAGAAAAAAATCCTCACTGTTGTGGGGTTTAATGTGTCCTGGGCTCAGGTACCATAGAGAGGGCTGTATAGGGACCTGTGCCAGCCACTGAGAATTGTACATTGCCCCCACTCTGAGAAATATGTAGAAGTCCATGCCACAGCTCTTGTGCACCCCAGCTGTGTCCTGGGGCTCCCTGTTATCCTTGCTGCTTGGTGCTGTGACCCCTCCACAGGTAGTCACTAACCAAATTTAGTAGTCTAAAAATGCCTTGTTATCCCAAAATGGGCATCCTGAACCCCTAGGGAGCTGAAAACATATGGAGAAGAAGGGTATGGGGATATTTTGGAAAGCAAGAGAGGATCTCTGGGTGGAGAATGGATGCTACAGACAGGTTTTTCCTTGGCACAGTAACCACTGAGAAAGTCTCTTTATGGCAAAGGTGATAAAACACCTGGCTGATAGCCCAGACTGTGTCACTCCAGCCCTGGTGCCTCTTCACCCCTTGCCCTAACATTTACCCAATGCTCCACTAGAAATTTGAGGAGATAAGACAGGAATAGAAAAGGTTTCTTTCCCATGTCACACATGAGAAGGAGATAAGAGGAATGAAAGGACCTTCCATATGCAGAGCCCTGAAGGCAGATGCTGTACCCCCTTTCAGATGCAGGCATTCCCTCTTGTGAGGGTACTTCTTGTGAGGGTTATGGGGCAGAAGTGCAGATCTGGAGTGGTGGTTTTGTCCTTTGGATAAGGAGAGATTTTATTGCCACCCACTTTTAAACCGTACCCGACACCAGGCCGGCTGTGGTGGTGTTTAAAAGTGATCACATCACTGTTGATAAAAAAATGGAAATAATGGCACAAATAAGTGTATGCCTTGTGAATTTTAACCAATGATGACACAGTCTGTGTGGGGAGAGGCTGTTTAGAAGTGTGTTTCAATTCTCCTGAGAACCTACACAAACCTCCAGGATCTCCTTATCCTGTTGACATGAGAAGAAATAAGATTTGCTCAAAGACTTAGTTTTCAAAAAGAAAACTGAGAACACTGAGTCATCCTGGTTTGGTTGGAAACCAAGTAACACAGACTGTTAAATTATTTTAGAGCACAAGCCCAAGAATCAATCTCTTGCCCAATTAGAAGTGTGACCTAACAGCCAGTGAATTCTTATTGTAACGAGGCACTTCTGCTGTCTCTGGTGGTAGGAGATCATTTCTGTATCTCATTTTATGTACTAATAATCCCATATTGCTCTCTGCAGGCATCACATCATGCTGCCATATTTTTATTAGTGTTTGAAAGTCAGACAAGGTCAGCTGGATGGAAAATGCTCAGATTTCATCACAAACATCCTTTCCTGTAGATTGGCAGAGTTGCTCAGAAGAACCACATTCAACACAGGCTCATCCAGAAGATCTTCCCAGTTCATTCTTAAACCAGTGCTTATCAAGTTGTTTCTCTTCAACCTGCATTTTTTTCCCCCGTGTTTTGGACAGCTGATCTTTGGCTGGCTGCAGTTCTGACTAGCCTTCTTGATAGCATTCAAATATTTAGATTTTCATTTTCTCATGTCTCTGTTGTAGAAAAATACTCATGAAACCCTTGTAAATCCATTGCCTTACCTCATGCCTTGCATAGTGCTGAGGTCAGAGCTGGCTGAGAGAGCTCTACAGGGTAAAAGAAAATTACATGAGTAAGAGAAAATTGTTTTTAAGTGGTTGCGTTTGTCACCTGAGTGCTATCGCCTCTCATTGTCTCCTTAGGAGACAAAATATGACTCCAGGAACAAAAGTTCCTTTTAAAAATACTGTAAAAATTCAGTCTGTCCTCTGTGATTTGGAGGGGTCCCATGACAAACATGGTAATGTCATCATTTTAAAAGTAATGTTGCCAGTGTCCAAGGTCCGTCTCCACTGTTTGCTTACTCGAGGAAATGCAGAGGTTTTGATCCACGCTTTGCAGCCCTCCACCCTGCACCACGGCAACCCAGAGCTGTGTACCAGCCTCTGATGCACTTTTAAATCAGTTTTTTTAGGCTAGAAAGGCAAGTCCGTGCCATCATTTACACCATTACCAATGGAAGTTGGTGGCTCCTTTTCTGACGAGTGATTGATTTTTGTGCCTTTGTCCATGCCAGGGGGGCTGGAACTAAATGATCTTTAAAGCCCCCTCCAACCCAAACCATTCTATGATTTTAAGGTGGTATTAGTAAAATGCAAGGTTTTGCAGGCTAAGTAACAAATATTACATTGATGGGGGGTTACAGACTCAGGCAGACCTCTGAGCTCATACTGTTGGCCTGAATCCAAAAGAATTGCCAAATTAGAGACAAATGTTTTAGATTCTCTTGCTTTTTAGCTTTTATACTCTAAATCTATGGAATTCATTCATCTTGGAAAAAATGATTGGTGAGCGCTGATGTTTTTAAGAGCAGCTGAATGAATTGATGTGCATCTGCAGTGGAAATTAGTAAGTTCAAATTGCTTTCATCACCTCCTTCTACTTTTGTTCATTGAAAAGAGCTGTAAGGAAAATATGTGTAGTTGTGAGTGTGTGAATTAAATATTTAATAGTGGATGAGCCTCGATGAATGGAAGAGCCTTTTCCATCTAATTAAACACTTTTATTAGAATTCCAGGAGGGTTCTTTTAGTTGCATCTTCTAACAGTCTGATTTCTTGATTATCTGTTCTGGCAAGTCTTTATTCCCATTTGTATGATATTTTATTCTGTCTCACTGTGAGTCTCAGCAGGGCTCTGTATCTCCTGGGGAGAAATTTTCTTGATGGCACCTGTCTTCCCTTCTCCTTGGTGAATTTTGAAGTAAACAAGTCATTTAATTGTGTCAAGTCATTAAAAACAACTCATTAAAATTGTGTGTTTTCTACTCAAGGAATTGCATTCCTGCCTCTTAAAAATCTTTCCCTCTTCCTCCATGTCCTTATCTATGGTTCTTAGTACATTTATTAATTAACCTGTATGTTTTACATGCTTTTATTTGGTTTTGCAATTTTTCTCCTGTTTGCTTTTTTCCCTCATTATGCATCAAGAACTCTTAAATATTAAGAAGTTTCCAGTTCTTTATTGCCCTTCCAGATTCATTCTCTATTTTATTCTCTCTTTTCTTTACCTCTTTCTAAGGAAGAAGAAATCTGTCTTAGCTGCTGTCCGATTTTATGTTATTAGAAGTTGATGTGAAGACATTGAGTTCTGGGGCTGAGACAGATTGTTTAGATAGATAGATAGCTTTTTATAGTTAACCATAAAAAATGCTTAAAGTACTGTGAGCTGATGTGCTTAGGACCGTTGTCTTTCAAAATATTCAGTGCTGGCTTGATGCAGATAACAAGAGGAGATATTTCTGCCTTCCTCACATGTTTTTGTAGCTGTCTATTTATTCAACTTTTATATATTACTGACATCTTAACATAATAATTATATAGTAAATTTTTTCCAAAATTATGACATAGTGAAGCAAGGAGGTTCAATTTTTTCCCCAATAAAGCATATATACATAGTTTATATTATTTCCTTAGAGGCTGGGCATATCAGAGCAGCCTTTGGTGCAAATTGTTGCATTTTTGTTTGCAGTGGCAGCATATTCAAAGAATTTCCATACCAATCCTGTTGTTCTGTATTTGAAATTAAAATTAAGTTATGAAAACAGACCTTAGAACAACAGCCTATACCACACCCCAGAATTTGACTGCTTTTATCAGTTTCAGTCTTTTTCTGTCTGGCATTGTAAAATATTCTTGTTGAAATAAAGGGAGCCACTCCCTCAATTACAGTGGAAAATTTCTGGGTATTTTTTAAGTTGCTTTTGAAGAACTTTATATAGAAGAGTTAATCATGTTTGTGCTCAGAAGGAGAACCAGTACCACGAACTCTCTGAGGGAAATTTGCCTTCTTTAGAGAAAATGTCAGAAGAGAGAACACACAGATACAAAAATTTCAGCAAAAACCAGTACAAACTCTTTCAAACAAGTTCCTCATTAATCACAGTAACTTTTATAGTCAAATGCAAGTAACACATGATTGATTAGTTTGTTTTATTCTGCATACTTGTTCTGAGCTCAATTGCAAGCAAAGATGACTTGGCAGCCAGCACTCTGCTTGCACTTGGGAACTTCTCTTGTTTGGAAATTTTGAGGGGAGACTTTTTGGCAAAAAACTTCACTCAAACGAGCAAATTTCTCAGTTTATTACTTCAGTAATGTTTTTTGAACATGGTGCTGAAGTCACGCCTGTGTCTGGAGCAATTTAACAGCCTCTGGTCCAGACAATGTCATTTTAATATGGAAGAGTTTATGTGGCACCTGCTCCATCTTCTGTCTGGCCTAAAACATATTATTCCCCTCTTTCCCAGGCTATAAGATCAATCATTTTAAAAGATGAAAGAAATAATGGCAACAGTTTAATAAGGCCTTGCCATTTCTTTGGCTGGAAATTAAGATTAAGGTTCTTTTTTGTGAGAAAATAGTGAAAATATTGTGGGGATGCTGTGAAGCTGGTTCTTCGTCCAAACCAGGAGCCAGAGATGTACAGACTGCCTTCAGAACTGCCCATTTCCAGGACAGCATCCTGCACAAATGAGCTCACAAGGGACAGGCCCAAATCCAAACAAGCCCTAATTATCAGGGTCTGTGAAGAGCACTGGCTCTTTGGAGAGCCTGAGATGACCCATAATATTGATTGATTCAGGAAAAAAAGTACAGAGGAATTTTAAGCAGGCTGTTTTGGAGGAGAAGGAAGGGTGTAGCTATGGAGGACTGTAGCTTAATAGGAATAACACACTTCCCAGAAGGAGTTGACTGGCATGAGATCCCATTTATGCGATGGATGAGTGGCCCTGGGGCACAGGTGTGCATTTGGTCTGACCCCCCCTGCAGGAATTTCACAAAGGAGAGTTAAAGGTCCAGAATAGCACAAAACAATTGGAAATGTGTTTGATAAGTGCTCTGCAGAAGGGTTTTTCAGTTTGAGGATCACTAAGAGCTTTCTCAAAGAGAGCGTCAGAGAGTTGTGGCCATCCTGGCCAGAGCAGCTGTGTAGACAACTCTCCCTCCTCCTTCTCTCCCTAGATGATACAACAGCCCACAGAAGTTAACTTATAGTTAGTTAGGACATAATTTGCCCAGAGAATACCCTGTCCCTGGAAGTGTTCAAGGCCAGGCTGGATGGAGCTTGGAGCAACCTGGTCTAATGGGAAGCATCCCTGCCCATGACAGGGGGCTTGGAGTGAGATGATCTTTAAGGTCCTTTCCAACCCAAAGCAATCTGTGAATCTTTGAAAATGGGTTTTCAAAGGGGTTGCCTGGGGCTTCCAGGGCAGGAGTCCATGCATATTCCACCATGGACCGTGCACCCAGTGTAGCCCAGGTAAGTGTGTAGGAATCTGATCTTTCACAGTGAGGTTCACAAGTGAGTGGACTCTGTTCACCTTTGGGCTTGCTGGTGGTGCAGTTTTTCCTGGCCACTGCTGGTGCAGCCCATCTCCAGGTAACTCCTGCAGTTTCTCTGAAGCCTGAGAGATCAGGCTTGGCAAGGAGGGATGTCTTCTCAACCCCCTTGCATGTGGTACTGAAGTTTGCTGCAGGTGGGTGAAGGAGTTGTGGCTGCTTCAGGGAAGAAGATTCTCTTCAAAAGATGAGGAAGAAGCCAAAATATACCAAGATGAATATGTCCATCTCCCGGGAGCATTCGTGGGGGGAAGCTAGGATCTTAGTCTGCTTTTGTAGCCTGTGGTAGAAGGGAATAGCTCACAGCATGAGGATGGATGCAGACAAGATTTTGCTACAAAAGAAGTTTCCCAGCCATACCAAACAACTTGAGAAAGGAGATGCAGTTCTGTTTTTCCTTGGTCATACCCAAGAATGAGAAGATGACTTTGCTTTTTTTTTGTCTGCAGCACAGCTCTCTGCTTTTCCTTCTGCTTTATCATCTACCAAAGCTGATTTATGCAGCATTTCTCATTGCATTAGAGTTTTCCTCTTCTCAGAGATGATGCAGTGAGCAAAACCGACAGGACTTGTCTGAGCTCTGGTCTGAATTATTTGCTGTAATTGGCAAGTCTGTCCCTTAGCTCCACCTGTGTTATCTGAAGCATTACAGCTTTAAATTCTTACAATTTGTATAATCTGTTTATTTATGGATGGTATTTCCTCCTCCATTTGTAATTTCTTGCTCTTCTTCTCACCATGGGTAAAATAACCCAAGAACTAGATAGTTCATTTGACAAACAGTGAAGTGCTATTTTTTTTTCCCAAAAGGGGTTTTGATTTGATTCACTGATTTTCTCTTTTCCTTCTACTCTCAGAGGTTACTCTCTGTTAAGATAATCAAGATAGCTAACCAGAGAGATTGATTCCTAACAGGAAGAGCTGACTGGAAGCTTAAGTAGCTAACGCACACAAGCTTGAAAAGATCTAGAAATCCAGAACAAGTTGTAGGGCTCATCCTTTTGCAGGAAAGGGAATTTTGTGGCTGCTCTCAGTATGAGCATTATGTGTTCTCTTATCCATACCTAACAAATATGAATTTAGGCTTCTCACAAAGACACCTTCTGGGTAAAAAACATAAGAAAATACATTATTTTGCTCTACAAGCAGCTGCTGTGGATGACATTTTGCATGTAGAAACAAAAGCTATCTGGGCATCTTATGATACACTCAGACTTGAAGTGTCAGTGCACCAAAACCCACTTTGCCCCTCCACATTCTCATCTCCATCAAACCTGTCAGCTTTACTGTGAGGGTTCCACCTGCAGGAGTAATGGAAAGGAGAGACCACGGCCATCGGGGTCCTCACCTTGGGTCTGCCCCGATTCTGGCTGGCCTTTGAACAGTTCACATGAAATGACAGTTTTTTCACAGTGGAAAGATTGCACAGAATCAATTCTGAACATTCCTCTTGCTGCTGTGTTTGCCCTTTTCGCAGCAGCACCAGTACCGAGGGAATTTGCAGCCCAGGGACTGACAGAGCAGAGCTGGAGCGTAACTCTGGTACTGTACCAGGCCCCAAAACAGGCAATAAAGAGAATTCACTTAGTGTCTAATTATTGCATTCAGTTTTGTTCTGTTTTGAAAATATGGCCTGGAAAACCCTGTGCAAGGAGGCCTTTTGCTTAAAGGCCAGGCAGGATTTGGCTCTTTTCTCTGGTTTTCGGTGATGTTGGCCTCAAATTGCCTTGTTATTCCTGTCTGTAGACCAGTGATGATAATAGTCTTACTTTTTAAAGCAGTTTGAGATCTTCTAATGAGGCATATTTTATACAGGCTTTATTAGGGTTCTTGTTTGTAGGATATTACGATACACAGGGTTGTTGCAATGTGACTTCAGAATATGTAATGTAATTATTTGTGCTGAGTATAAATACAGTTAAGGCAATGCTATCTGTGCTGGGATAGAATGACATTATGCTGCTTTGACATTTACCAAAAAAGCCTCCTTTTTCTATATTGCATTTGCTGTGTGTCGCTTGTGTTCTGCTACAAAATGAAGGTAATGGATGAGAGAACAAGAAAAGCATTTTGATTTTATTTTCTAAAAAATTAGATATTTGGTATTAATAGCAGCTTTTCCCTTTGAAGCCAGGCTTCATATCAGTTGTCATACAGCTGCTAATCTTTTTTGCCATCATGTTCAAAGGAAAATTACGAGACAAAAAAGCCATTGGGTGAAGAAGACGAAATTATATTTTCTTGTGGCAGTAGGATTCAAAGACATAATTATTGTTTATCCTTTGTGGACATCATCAGTGTTGATAAATACAATTACATTGTTTGCCATCCCTGAACTAATTCTTAAGGCTTAGGCGAGTCAGCAGTGGAACCAATATGTTTAGCTTCTTATTAATAAGAAACAGAAATTGTCACTTAAATGCTTGACCTTACCAACACTTGCTAGTGGTGTAGTGTTTACTGTTAAAAATGTATACTGAAATCTGGCTGAAAGGCATCTTACAAGTTCGTGGTGTATTTCCAAAGCAGGTGTGCAGCAGCTTAAACAAGGACATTTCTGAAACTGAAATCTTATTTTTCTCTTTTTGCAGGGATCCCCAGAATTTGTATCCTCCTGAGGTCAGCAATGCAAAGCTTCAGTATGCTGGTTGGGGTCCAAAAGGGCAACAGCTGGTAAGGGAAAAAACAAGTGTGCAAACACATTTAGAGACCATGCTGCTATTGCTTGGAAGTGAAGAAATAATAATTCGTTTTTGAATAGTTTCTTGAAACCTGTGTGATAGCTTCTAGCATTTATTTATGATTGTTCTATCATGTAATTTATTTATAAAATTCCCAAATACATCCATTCACAGCAAAGTAATCGTGTCTAAAAATGCAGAGAAAGAACACTTTATAAAAGCTTTTTGAGAGGATGCACCTGCTTCTCCCGATGTTGGACACAGGACAGATTATAGAGATAATAGACAGTTTGATTTATTTAGCATCTCATTGCTTCACAAGGGCATCTTCAGACTTGCAAACTTGGCACTGGGGATATGTTAATATTAGCAGCCTGGTTTGGAGAATGTATCTCTCTAGAACAGAGATGCCCTGAATTTGCCCTGTGGTTGTTTGCAAAATAGACAGAATTAGAAGTGGATCCCGGAAAGTTTTCAGAGCTGCTTAAAAAAAAACCAACCACACCACTTGTCAGGGATTCGTTATATTTCATGGAGCTATTCATACTGCAACAATCTTAAAATCTCCAGTATTTTACCCCTCAGCCACTGCCATCCATGGGATGTGGCAAATGGGCCATGGGATGTGCCCATTTTTTCAGAGCATGTATTTCCTGGCCAGATCCCCTGGCTTCATTTCCCGGTGCAAATCCAATAGTAAGTTTTTTCCGTATTCCAAACACTCTCTTTCTACATAACAAGAAATGAAAAAGTGGCAGCATCTTTTTTGATATGGAAGCTTTATACCAAGAAATGAGCTTTGAAAGCTCATTATAAGAGAAAATCTGGCATATGTCTCCTGTTCCCAGTCCCCTCTTGGGGACTGTTTGTCTGTGTCCTTAACTAGATTGTTTTAAATTCTGTAATTTAAAAAACAGCAATAGGAGTCATTATAATTGCAAGTCTGAAAATCGGGCTGGAGAAAACATAACAGATACAGGAACAGGGAAGTCTCTTCCTCTGCTCCATCAGGAAAATTGTGTTTGAGTCATTGACCTCAAATCTGATCAGAGAGGAGATGCAGCAGCCTTTACCTCTATGCAAAATGTCTTCTGAGGAGCTCTTTGCTTTCACTGCACACAGTTGGAAGGGACCTTACACATCATGTTGTTCCAATCCCCCCACCACGTGTAGGGAATACCTTCAGGACATACCAAACAAAGCCAAAACATTTTCTCCTTCACTGCTCACTAGCTCTATTTTAAGTCGAACAGAGTTTCACAATGTGTAACAAAAACTACATCTGCTAATTAAAAGCTGATATTGAGTGTCATTAATCACGTTCTCCACCCCACAAGTGGATCTTCCTTCCTTTAACAGAGTTTTGCTGTGAACTTGTGTGCCCTCAGCACCTGTGGTCCCAGCTTGTTGCTGACTCACGTCCATGCTCATTTTTACCAATTGGGGAGGGCTGTACCCAATTTCCACCTTGGAAAGAAGATCTAACGAGATCATATACCAAAGCCAGGGTGACCAATTTACTGCCTCCACTGCCTTCTCTGCCAAAGTAAAATAACCACTCAGAAAGGAAAAATGTTCATATCAAAACAGACAAATTGTATCTTCAACACGACAGTGTATGCAGTCCAGGAGAAGAAAAGTCCTTTTTACTCCCAACTTTATCATTTAGTGCCGAAGTAGCTGATACCAATTTCCACCATATTTTATTAGGAAATTTTTGGTGAAAACTCAAAGCCCTAAGAATTCCTGAAGACACCAAGTTTCGTACAAGTTCCTTCTGTGGGGTACATGTTATATGTATATATATATATATATATATTTTTTTTTTTTTTAGGTACCTTTAAAAATCGTTGTGGCTGTTGAATTCCATGTGAATCTTGGAAATATCTTGCTACTGCAAATTTGTTCTGCGTGCTTATTTTTTCTTTTTTCTTTTTTCTTTCTTTTTTCCTTTTTACTTCTAAATATGTCAAATTATTGGCCCATAATTGAGCTCTATTCCCTGTTCTTGCATTTGAAAACAGGGTAGGTGAGAAGCAACTCGCTGATAGTTTAAGCATTATTTTTTCATACTTCTAACACATGTGCCTTTTTGCCCTTTTCTTTGCCTGCCATTTACCTTGAAATAAAATTATAGCTGTAGTTTATAAAATAAACATGCTTTTACATACATCAGTATAATCTATTTATATCTAATAATTGGCAGAGAATTGCCAGAGAAAAAAGAGAAGCTTTTAAAATAAAAAAAAAAAACAAAAACCAAAACTACAAGCATTATAAATGAGATCTGGAAATATATCATGTTCAGTGTTCTGTATTTCAGGACTAATTGGGTTACTCAGAATATAATTGCCAGTGAAATTTGTGTCACCTTCTGCGGAGATGCAGAGACAGAGAAAAATTAAAGCCTACTAAAACTTGATAGTGGGAATGTGTTTGCTAAATGTACACCGAGCTGTGTTGCAGGAGAAGGAGGGAAAATGTGTGGAGTGGGAGGGAAAGGAGTAACTGGGAAGCACAAGTCAGCTCCCCGGGTTCCAGGAGGTTCCTGGATGTGTTTGAGGGGGTCCTACAGCAGCAGTGAGGAACCCGAGTGTGGCAGCCCTGGTGCTGCACGCAGCAGCAGCCTCTGGGCACAGGCTCAACCCAATTTCATGCTGCATCTCCCAGGAAAGGTGGGAGAGAAGGGCAAGTGGGTTTTGCATCACCTTGAAGATACCCCAATTTTCAGGAAATAGAAAAGCTTTCCCCTTGAAATCTCCTGGTTTGTTCTTTCTTGGCAACACAAAGGAGAGGCAGGGCAGGAGAGTGAGAGGGCTTGGTTCCAAAATTTTTATTCTCTTTGTAGCTTCTATTTCATCCTTCCTAGGGGAACTTTGGGTTGCTGTGCCTGACCTCTTTCTCTCTTGCGTGTCTAATCATTCAAAAAAGAAACAAATCTGAAATAGAAGGAGCCTGAATGATCTGCATTCTCCACAATTAAAAATATAGTGGAATATTCCCAGGACAAATTTTCTATTTACCTTGCTTTATTTTGTCCTTTCTCATTAAATTATATGCCAGTTTTTGTATGATTAAGTCCTCAGAGCAAGATTCTTGACTTCTTAGTAGCCTGCAGAATGCCACACATGCCAACTGAGCTGTTTAAATAATGGCAGATACTGGATCTGAGAAAATCTGTCAGAAGATCAGAATGCAGAAAAGCTCTCACTTGTGGCATCTCAGAAAAATGCTTCAGCTTTTCTCTGATCTCAGCCAAAGTCTTGACAAATTAAGTCTCACAAAGCTGTTGGAGGAATGGGGCCCTCACCCATGTGACTTCCAGAGTCATTAGAAAGAGAGCCACTAATTTCAGTGCGAGAGGGAACACATTCCCTGAATCTGGCTGCTAATAAAGGGCTCATTCCTCTCATTTGTCCTACAGCATGAGTCATCATTTATGCTTTTATAGAATAAGTGAAAAACACTGTTAACTTGGAATAGCCTGTGATATATTCACTATTTGTGGGTGTAAATGACTATGCAAAAGGCCTGTGGGAAAAATCCATCCTTTCCCTGGTGCACCTGACAGCCCAAAGTCACACTTAGTATTCGGTTTCATCAGCCCACTGGCCTTCAGCATGGTGCTTGGTGCTTTTTTAGTGAACAGACTGTACTATCCTCAGTTTGTGTGATACTTTCCAGCAATATGAGGCTGTGGGTGGCATGACAGGACTGCAATAAAGTGTTATTCTGTACCTTTGTCCTGTTCTGGGTGTGCTTATCTGCACAAGAATCTTCACTCCTTGGATTTCTTCTCTTTTTCTGATCATGCCATCTATGACTCAACAGCTACCCACTTCTGATTTTGCCACAAAAAATAAAAACCTTCTGTTAATTGATCTTATTGGAATATTTTACCAGTTTCATCATGTTCCATCTCATGTTCCAAGGCTCTGCCCACATGCCGAGAGCTCACGTAATGTTCCTGTGGTACATTTGCCCCAAAAGTATCTAAGAAAAGGTTAGCAGTGCCTCTGATCCTGAACTCAGCTTCATAAAACTTGTGTGGCTGACAGGCCTGGACCTGTCTATTTATCAGGAAAAGTAAGTGCAGTGTGAAGAGGTTTCCTTTGCTGTTTTGCTTGGCAGCACAGCCGAAGTCAGGGAGTGCTTCAGGAGTAAGAGACTGTCCAGTGCCTGTCTGTAACTGAGGTGCTCAAGGAATCCAGTAAACCCAAAGCTTTCAGGAGGTTTTTATCTAAGTTACCCCAAAATGAGCACATCCAGGTTCAAAGTATTTGTGTTAAGCACAAGCTGGGAATATCCATGGCCCCTGTTGCCACAAGGAAGGAGGAAGCAGGAGGCCTGCTCTAATAAAATGCAGTGAATATTTGTCTGTGTTGACAGCAATAAATACAGTTCACAAGAGCTGTTGAACTCCAATTTCAAAAGCAGAAGCACTTCTGCTGTGCTGCTATTTTCTTTTTTTTCAAAATCAGAATCTGTAACCGTCCTGACAGATATTAATGGTAATGGTGACACATCAGATGCTGGGGGAAGCAGTTTTGCACAACTTCAGAGGCAGCAGTTATAATTCTAAAAAATACCTCTCATAGATCATAGTATTTATTCTTCTACAAAGAGAAACATTTTTTTTTAAGGTTCTCCTGACCAGTCAGTCTTTTACTGTTTATGCAGGTTTTTTAAGTACCAAAAACATATAGAAAGGGGATTGGGGTTGCTGTATGCCCTTGCACTTACTGCAGCCCCACAGAAGGGTCAAAACAGGTTCTTCCTGCATTCATAGCCAATAAGCCTTTTCAGTGTTAACTCTTTTTGGAGCAGGAACTAATTCTTATTCTTGTATTATTGTGCTGCAATCAAGTTTATACTTGGTTCTAAGGTAACACAAGTTCAGTTTCACAGCAGGTGCAGAAGATGCAATAAGAAATCTCTATTTCAGGGAAATGCAAATGTCAGGAAAAAAAAGGAGGAGTGATTCTTTCAGCCTCTACATGTTAGGGGTTTTCAGGTGCCTTCAAGCAGTGAATGCTGATGCTGGCAAACAGCTTATGTTATTGCTGTTTTAAAAATATTGCTGTTTTAAAAAGTGCAATACGATTAAGAGAAACATCGGGGTTTTTTAATGTATAAAACATTTGAATGATAGATCCTGCTGCACATGACCAGAACCTATCCATCTCCCTTATCATTATTTTTTAATGCTGTAGTACAGTATTTTTCCAACTAGGATATCTAGATGGCAAAAAAAAAAAGCTGGTTAAGTGATGACACCTGGAACTAAACCAGAGTGACTCCTCTAATTAGAAGTTTTTTCCTTGCCTGAATTTGTGCCTGTCATGCCAGCTTAGTTCCAGGCAGAAGGGCTGCACAGATATCAAGGGAAGAGGACCATTTTCACAGGAGGCACTGAATCATCTGCTGTTGTTCCTATTCCAGCAGGGCTTTTGAACTGCTCTGGGTATAATTGCTGTAAGTCCATTTGTCTTTACCATTCTTTCATAGATTTTTGCATCATTATTTTCAAGCTGCTGTTCCCTCACCTTTTCTTTTTTCCAATGACATCTGAATCAATATTTAGCTGTGGTCTGCTGTATGTAATTATTCTGGCTTGCTTATCTTGCTAGTTGCAAGAAAAAAAACTTCTGTCCTGTTTCCCTCTCCCCACCACCCCCCCCATCCCCAAAGTCTATGTAAGCCCTATTTAAGCATAGTGAGGGATATTCAGACAGATTTTAACATGGTCCCTGCATTCTGGAAATGCAAGAATTTCAGCATAATAGCGTGCCATCTCCTCATCCCCTTCTCCAGTGTCAGAATATGAATTTTTTTAGGGTAATGTCAGTAAGATATATTACATATGCACTGAGCACCTGGACAGGTTGCTCCTTTCACCTCTCCCCTCGCTTTATTCAAATAATTCCACTGGAAAAGTGTTGTGTTTAGGTTTTGTTTTGTTTTGTTTTTTGGGGTTTTATTCCTTTGATGCTCTCTCTTTGGTTACAGTGGCAGCAGTGTCCTATTTTTAACTTTGCACATCCTTGTCATTCCTTTGTCACCCCTGGGCTTGATGTTGGGTCCTCGTTCCCCAAAGGGAGGCTTTGGCAGAGTCAGTGTTATGTTCTTTGTTGAGAAATGGTCACATCCCTTCACCTCCCAGCACCCTTTGTACTGCATCTCCATCAGTGGCAAAACAGCAAGATATTTAAGATACTTGAAGGTGCTGCAACAAATGTTACTGAAAGGAGATATAGGTGATTTGATTTAAAATAAGATGTTGCTCTTTCTGCGGGCGTGAAAGATTTCAGAGGACAAAATGAAATTGATTATTTGCCATAGAAGTTTCACCAATAAATCAGAAAGTAACTGCCCTTACAACCAAGTATGAGACATAGGATGATGCAGGCATTTCCCCTGGGGGTGAGACACTGCCACAGGTTTCCTCTGTGATTTCTTATTTGTCACTTTGTTTTCTGGTGAAGTTACAGCAATAGATTCCTACCTTTAAATGGACTTACAGAATTGATGCATTAAATGTTGCAGACATTCACAGTCTTCATTAGGAAAACTGAGTTTGTACTTACAAGAAATGCGTATATCCATGGATTTACTAGCTTAGAGCAACTCTTCCTCTACAAGGGAGTTACTGAATCCTCTTCCTTTATATGGTACCACATTTCCTCACCTGCTGCTGTACAATATTCCTAGCAGTAAAACACTCCAGCACTGGGTCAGTTCCACTGAAAGTAATTCCCTCCTATTACAGAAATTTCTTGAATTTCATTTGAGATTTATGGATATTGAACAACTGTCTTTTGTTAGGAGCAGTTTTCATTTCAGAGATCTAACTTCCAAAACTATCTTCTTGTCTGTGCAGAAGGGTTCCTGGCATCCTACAAATCAGCAGTTGGTGGGTGATGTCCATTGGAATACGTGCTTATGTAAAGAGTTGTTCTTGAAAACTGCCATGAGAACAGTTACCTTTTACTTTAGATAGCAGCAGTTATTGCTGAGATGTGGTGAAGTGACAGACACTGGGATGCCACGAGCAGGACAGAGCAGTGCCACCCAAGGGACCGTGGAGTGTCCCACCTTGGCTTGTGGTGCTGGTCTCTCCTTCCCCAGAAACTGCCATTTCATGAGGAAACTTCATGAAAAATTCTGTTAGCTCTACTCCTCACCTGCTGGAATAGGTGTTGAGTGTTTCTACAACCAAGCTTCTAATTAAAGAGGAATATTGCAGTGACCGGCTCACTGTCCAAGGTCGGACGTGCACCTGGAGGAATCCTGAATCCCAATTTCCAGCTTCTTCATGCTGACACAAATAATCTCTGTGCTCTTCTTAGTCAGGTATTCTTTCTATAACACAATAAAGTATTTTAAATGGAACAGTGTATCATCTCACATTAAATAATCTAATTTATAGTCATGCCCTACATAACCATCAGTGATATTAGGTTATAGAATACAAGATAATCCATCAAGCAGAACTTAAAAGCAGAATCAGAGTTCCATACTAAATGGTACATTTACTATTACATTCTTTTATATAACAAGGCAGTTATAAATTAAAATAACCCCATTAGAATACAGGGCAATGAAATACAAGCAGACATGGTTCTTCCTCTTTGTTGAGGTGAAACAAATCCTCTTTTCTTCCCTGAAGAACAAAAAATAGGACAGCACATTTTTCTTGAAACTTCTATTTTTAAATCTCCAGATTTGTGATAATTGTTTATTTGGCTGTACTTTGGCAGATCCTAGGTGTGATTAGAATCTGTACATGTTGTGGTCTAACCTGCTCACAGAATACAAATGGAAATGCACAGCATTTGTAATGATGCAATGTCAAAAATTTAAATAGCTTGTAGAAAACTGAGAAGAATATTACTGCACTGAAGGACTTAAGCTGGGAGAATCAAAAAGAAAAAAATCTCCTCTGTACCCAATTTAAAAGGAAAAATTTTGGGAATGTGTCTCCTTATAGAAATCTGTCATTACTTCTATAGTCCATTACATGGGACTATATCTCGAGTATTAGTTTTGACAATTTTGGATTGTCTCTAAAGACCTTTAAACCAATGAGGTCTTACAAATTTTACTGACTTCCTAAGAGAGAATCCAAGTGGGATACTTTCAAGCAAATTTCTGAACAGGCCACAGTCTGCTCTCCTGAATTCCAGGGCTTAATGCTTTTTTTGCCATATTTCCTCTTGCAATCCTGAACTTCATCACCTCATGGTGTGTGCAGCATCAGCTGCTCCCAGCTTTCACCTTGCCCTGAAATTTCTTCTGGTTCAAAAGTGTGAGGTGCAGCAGAGCACCTCCCTTCATCAGCTCCTTCATCCCCTGTGTCAGGACAAATGCCCCCCCCAGACCTCCTGGCTTGTTGTGCTCGTGTTGTTGACTGTCCAGGAGATAAAGGTTAAGGTCCCCCACGAGAATCAGGGTATTTGAATGTGAGGCTTCTTTCACTTATATGAAGAAGGGAGCATCTCCTTCTTGACCAGCTGGTTGGTATCAGATGCTCCCCTTGCTCTTTTCCTTCCTCCTGCAAGGTGATCACCTCCCCCAGCCCCAGAGAGAAGGCACCTCCAGACCTGGAGAGCCACATCCTCTCTCGGGAACCCTTAAGACTCTGTTCTAGAGCTCTGGGCACTGTTCACAGATATGGGAAATGTTTCTTTATTTGAAGACATGAAGGAACCCTTTTTCCATTCTCTCTGACATTTTAGTCGCTTTGTCGATTGCATGCGATGAAAACAAAATTAAGTTCTTAATGTTTATTTTACAAGACAGATTGGCAGTTTCCAAGCTGTGTGGCTAAAATCAGGAGGTTTGCATGATTTATTAGTGGTGACTCTTCTACACTTCCTTTCCCAGACGTGCAGTCAATGCCACTGAAGGCAGCAGACTTTTTGTTTGACTTTTCCAGTGACTGTGGTGGTTCCCCTTGCACAAACAGTTGCATTTCTTTTCATTGCACAGATTTCCATGCAGCTAAGCTCTTGCACCACTGGAATCAGATGTGTTCAAGTCTTCCAACCCCAGTGAGAAGTCATGAATATTGGTTTTGATGTGCTCATGGATCAGCATGATTCTTACATGCGTCAATCTGCACTACTGTATTTTCTGGCTGCAGTAGTCCCCTGGGTTATTTTAAGCTGTCCTGAAAGCTTCCCTGCAGAATTATTTTAAACAGGCGTAGTCCTCACTTTGATGTAAACATTAACTTTTCCTGTGTCTGAGCAAGGTAAATTTGAATTAAACTAAGCTTTATCTCTTTATGGCATACATTGAGAAGCTGCTATGTCTTCTAAATCCCTGGTGTCTTAAGGAGTTAGCTTCTTACTTTGAATTAAAACAAAGATAAACCCTGGTATAAAAAACAGAAAATGTAGCCTTTTCTGTCAATTATGTATTAAGAAGTGATTCTCTGCAATGTGCTGATTGTGTGGAAGGGTTTCATTGTTTCATCACTGGTCTTAATAATGACATTTTCATTTTCTGATAAAAAAAGGTGATTTAAAAATTCTTTATCTCACTCCTCCATCATAATTGCTATCTGTCTCCTTCCTAAATTAGGAACACGAACCAATTGATGGAGAGAATGAAAATATTTTGATTGTTTTTGTCTTGTATCTTTTTTATTAGTGCTATCAAACTATATTTAAATGGCAACAAGAAAAGTCTAATTAAAATACTAGATCTTATTATCTAAGCTCACTAGTGGGGAGCAGTTTATGGTTTTATTACCCTTTTTGAAGAACTGATAAGAGCTGGTGTAATCACATCACATGCATTAGGAAAAACACTAATGACAGAATACATTAATGACAGCTATTTGAACATCAAAGTCTGCATTTTGTGAGGCTCAAAAGAAGAAATTGGCAGAGGATTCATTAAATAATGCATTATCAATCAGCAACAAGCTTTAGAGCTGATTTTGAATTGATCACACATTTTTGTGCTGAAGTTGATGTAAGAGCAATAACTGCAAAATGCCAAGACCTTTCCGGTACAATGCTCGTCACACTTCCTTGGTATCACGAAATGAAAACACAATTATTGTATCCGCTTCAAGATGCTACGTGGATGAGGACAGGCCCACGCTAACTGTGTGTGGTACAGACAGGTTTTAACTTGAACAAACAGCAGGGAATCTCTCTCTCTGCAGCTTTTCATTTTCACAGCCCTCGCCTTCCAGGTTTCATCTGGCAGCGTGAAAACAAAACCAGCTTAAGAAGGGATATCTCCAAAATATTTGGATGGAATTAAAGAGCGTTAGAAATGGTAGAGGGAAGGGAGAGGTCTTTCTGTGTGTGCATACCAGGAAGTGTTTGATCACGATCAAATCTACTTGTGTCCGTGATTTGACATTTCCAAACCCCATTTACAAGCTGTGGCTCTGTTACAGACCTCAGCCAGCTACTTAGCATATAAATAAAGACATAATACTTTTCCACTTCCTGAGCATATTGGTGAGATAAATCTGTGTATTTTCCAGAGGCTTTCTGATCAATGTGATGAATAACACAATATAAATATGTAGATAGTTAATATAGAGTTCAGCACAAAACATTCCTATCATTGAAACCCAGTAGAAAATGGACAGGAGTCAGACTATTCTAAGGAACTATCTGATGCTGAAAAGTTTTTTAAAAAGTCCTTGGTTAAAGGGCTTTAAATCTCCTTGTGGGATTATTGTGGTGGGTTGCCAACCAAGCTGCTCTATAACTCGCTCTCCCCAATGGGCATGGGGGAGAAAAGTCTATGAAAACATCATGGGTGGAGTTAAGGACAGGGGGATCACTCACCAGTTGCCACTTGGGCAAAACAGACTCGATTTGGGGAAATCAGTTTGATAATTTGCCATTAATTGTAACAGAATTGTGACAGTGAGAAATAAAACAAAATCAAGCACACCTTCCCTTCCTACCCCTCTTCCTACTTCCTACTCCTCCACTGACTGTGGTGTCTGCAAGGAGGTTTCTCTCACATGTTCTCCCTCACATACAAAACCAGCATTTTTACCCTTTTATAAATACGTTTTCACAGGTGCACTAGCAGTGTCCCTGATGGGCTCAATGGGCTCAGCTTTGACCAGTGGCAGGTCTGTCACTTTTCACAGATTTTTTTTTTTTTAGCTGATTTTGCAAAATAAATACAAGCATTTCTGGGAGATGCAAAAAGTTTTAAGATTATTCTGTTTCTTTGTTAATTATTCAGAATATGCTCTCAGATAAACGGGTTTTCCATCAAAATAGCAGAAAAAGAAAAACTAAAAGAAAAGTTTAACATATAAAACAAGAAACAATGAAGTACATCGCGTTGGATGAAAACAGTGTGTTTATTTCTAGTTCTATTTCCTCACTCACTGTGCCTTCCGTCTTGTGCCTGGTCTTTTTAAGCCTCAAAGGAAGCTTGAACTGATTTTGAATTTAAAACAGGCTTTTGTGGTTTAACCCCAGCCAGCAGCCAAGCCCCACGCAGCTGCTCACTCCAGTGGGATCAGGGAGGACCAGAAGAGTAAAAGCCAGAGCACTCGTGGGTGGAGATAAAGACCGTTTAACAGGGAAAGCAAAAGCTGTTCACACAAGCAAAGCAAAGCAGGGAATTAATTCACTGCTTCCCATGGCTGGGCAGGTGTTCAGCATCTCCAGGAGAGCAGAGCCCCATCACACATGTTGGTGACTTGGGAAGACAAACACCATCACTCCAAAAGTTCCCCTCCTCCTCCTTCTTCCCCCCATTTTATGTACTGATCATGATGGCACACGGTCTGGGATACCCCTTGGGTCAGTTTGGGCCTGTCCTGGCTCCTCCCAACTTCCCAGGCACCTCCAGCCTCCTTGCCAGCCTGGCAGCACAGCAAGCAGAAAAATCCTTGGCTCTGTGTAAGCCCTGCTCTGCAATAACAAAATATTTCTGTATTATCAACCGTATGCTCGGCACAAATCCAAAATACAGCCCTGTACCAGCCACTGGGAAGAAAATTAACTCCACCCCAGCCAAACCCAGCACAGTGTCAAGGCAAGACTTTGTGCCTCTCTGTTCATGAAGGCCAGTTCTTGTTGAGCAAACTCTCCATGTCAAAGGGCCAACCTTTCCTTGTTATCTGTTGTCTCACAGATAAATCCTGTGGGCTCACCTTGCAGTGTGGAAATGTGCATTTTAATGTGTAGTAAACATTTAGACTTCTCAATGTGCTAATAATTTAAAGTAATGAGCATCCAGGCATTAACTTTATGCTAAATTTGAGTGATGCAGCTCATTCAGTTGACAAGTTATACATTAGAAATTGTGGGGTAAAGAGAACGTAAACTTGGAATGCCACCCTACAGCTGGAAAATAAATAGGAGCAGTAAAAATGCAGATTAGTGCACATGAATTTATTTTCTTTTGGTCTGTGGAGAAATAGGAATTTCCCACACCTCTTTGTCTGGAAGGAAGTTGGGTTGAACAACTGTAAAAGGAGGTGTAGTATTCACCTACTCAAAATAGTTGGTCACTGTGATTTCTTAAGTCTTAAGGAGATTATTTTCATTATATTGCTGAAAAGATCCGTAAATGAATCCATTTAGAAGTAACAATATTTTAATTAATGCAGCAGAATTACTGAATACCACTCTGGGTCAGTTTGGTAGAGGGTATTATTTTAGAAGCCCTTAAGCAGTTGCAAAAGCATTTTAAATAAATCCTTGAATCAATCAGTATCGTTAAGGCTCTTGTATGTTTGAAGTGAATTAAGTTTAATTTGTTGTTAGATCAAATATTTACCTTACTGTATAAATTTATCTTACTAGATACTTAAGCTTTGACTTTTCTTCCTGTCTCAGGCTTGTGGTCCAATCAGTCTCATATTTTTTTCTCCAATTTTAGTTGTGTCGTGCAAGGATGTCAAATGGTTTGAAGTTATCAGTTCTAACACCAGTTGCAAGCAGGCAGAGATTTCTTCCCAGACCACAGGAGTTAGTGGTGTGCTGATACCTGAGGCTAAAGGGTTATATCTGAAAGTTTCAGGTGACATCTTGAGCCACATAAAGCCAACAGAAAAATCTCCATTGATTTTTATTATCCTGGGATTAAGTGAATGCATTTGAAAAACCCCAAACTTTCTCTTAATCCCCTCAGATGTTCCAGTTATTTTTGTTAAGTGTTTAATCTTTTGGGCATCTGTTAAAACATCCAGCAGAAAGCGAAGTCTTCTTCTAGATCCAGTGGCAAGAAGTTCCATGTGCTAATTCTGTCTTCATTCGGAAAAATATTCTAGGTTTCATTGGTTTGCCTGTTGTTTTGGAGAAATAAAAGGGTGAAAATACATCTTTCCTTTTTTCTGTGTCCTGTCCATTATCTTGTAGAACTTATGTCTTCCTTGTTTTTTCTGTAGGGTTAGCAATTTCTCTTTCTTCAATCTGTGCATGGAGGTTTCCGTTCTTCTTACTTCTTTCAGAATATCTCCTCTTTCCTCTGCATTGGATGTGCCATGATGAAAAGGGACATGGTATTCAACACAGGGCTCTTCCTGACTCAGCACAGCTTGATTTTCCATGCCAGTAGTTGTGTTCAGCGTTGGATTTTAAGGCCCATATATTGCAATAAATTCTGGGGTAAAGTCTTGCTCAAATACGCCCACCAAAAGAGAAGACATCAGAAATTTGGGCTCTGCTCTTTGTCTCCTGTACAGAGAGGCATAAAACTGAGCTTGATCCCTTCTGTCCTCATTTCACATTTGTCTAGGAGTGCTATGCAAAGCTGGCTAAAAAGTAATGTGAAAGTGATGTCTGTACATATTTTTAGTATTTTTCTTTAGTAAAATTTCTCACCATCTAATTAGCTGACAGGATTGATCATTTGACAGAAAGCACTGCTTCGATGCCATAAAACCAAAACAGTAAAAATTGTTACACAGGTATTTCACAATAACTTCAAATATGTTTCTAACATGGGATGTGAAGTAATCCAAAGCCATTTCTTTCTTGATGAATAACAGAAGTCCAAAAGCTTTTTCTTAATTTATAAGATGCATTACACAGAAATCTTCCTTGTGCTGCTTCAGTTATCTTTTATCTTGATTATGGTTGACGTTTTTAGGGTACAAGGCACTGTAGTTAGGAGGATAATTTTTAAATCTCCATGAGGTGCTGCAGTTTGGCTCTGAATTATATGGGAGACAGTTTGAAGTCAGAGCACTATATTATTTTTCCACTGCAGCTACCAGATACCTCACGCAGCCCAATGAGTGCAATGAAGCTTTGAAAGACCCAATAGTGAAGATGGAAAACATTACAGTTCTTTAAAAAGAGAAGGGTGGGAACAGGTTGTTGATCCACCTTCTTTGTTTTTCCTGTAAACTCATATAACACTGAATATAGTACGAAATATTGCAAACCTTATTTTGCTGGAAGAGTCTGGGCAAGGGAAGGGTTGCATCACTTGACTAAATCCACTTGATTGTGTGCCTGTCACAGAAGAGCTCTCACCCAAGCACTCCCTAGCACGTTTAGTACTCAGACACAGAGATTTGGATTTATTTGGACCCATAGTATCTTATTCTGCTTAGTTTTCACAATTTTTATGCATATTTAAGCTTCAAAAACTTCCCCATATGCAGATTAGCTAACACGTGGAATTCTTTACTTTGAATGCCTTATCTGGCCCCTCTGTTTACTAAAATTCAAGGTAGGAAAGAGAATGTAGTGTCTTCCACAATGTATTTTTTACTTTCAAAACCTATTAATTGAATGAAGCTCTTCTTAGTTTAAAAGGAAAAAGGGCAAGCTACAGTTTCAGTAATAATTTTTACCTTTAGGCAAACCTGCTATAACTCCTGCCAAAATTAAATTAAGATCTATACTTTCTTCTGGAATCTTTCCAGCTCATCTTTGGGTGAAACATATACTGTAATAGGATGTGAAACAGAAGATGAAAGCAAATATTTTTTCCCAGTTCTGTCTTTTCATAACGTGAGAAATTACATTCTAGTAACGTGGTAAAGATACATAACATTTATTCCAATATCTTCAAGTATATAAAAAACCATCTTTATATGTCTACTAAATTATATTAACAGTTTGCATTTCAGTCTAAATAGCTTATTGATACATCTTTTCAGCTTGAATAGAGTTTAAAAATGTGTTAAAGACAGGGATGGGGAGTAGAATAAAGCCCCCATAATCCAAGGTGCAAGGGTCAGTGACCTGCCACACCTGTTAGACCCACACAGGTCTATGGGACAGGATGGGATCCATCCAAGGGTGCTGTGGGAGCTGGCAGAAGAGTTCTCTGAGACATTTACCAGCACTCCTGTCTAACTGGGAAGGTCCCAGTTGGCTGGAGATCAGCAAATGCGATGCCCGTCTACAAAAAGGGCCAGTGGTGTGAGGTTCAACAGGGCCAAGCGCTGGGTCCTGCATTTGGGTCACAACAACCCCAGGCAGTGCTACAGGCTGGGGACAGAGTGGCTGGAAAGCGGCCCTGCAGGAATGGACCTGGGAGTGCTGGTTGGCAGCAGCTGAACATGAGCCAGGTGTGCCCAGGTGGCCAGGAAGGAAGGCCAATGACATCCTGGCCTATATCAGAAATGGTGTGGCCAGGAGGACCTGGGTAGTGATGTCCCCCTGTACTGAGCACTGGTGAGGTTGCACCTCAAATCCCGTGTTCAGTTCCCTCCCAAAAAGAAAGACTTTGAGGTGCTGGATCATGTCCAGAAAAGGGCAGCGGAGCTGGGGAAGGGTCTGGAGCTCTTATGAGGAGTGGCTGAGGGAGCTGGGATTGTTCAGCCTGGAGAAAAGGAGGCTGAGGGGGGCTTTATCACTCTCCACAATTACCTGAAAGGAGGCTGTAGCGAGGGGGTGTTGTCGCCTAAAAGGCCAACCTAGAAACAGAGACCGGACAGGAGTAAAGGAATAAAGGTGGATATTTATTGGAAAGGCCTTCAGAGGCACACCCTGGGCAGGCCAAAGGCTGCACCCAAGGTGGACGACAAGTCACAAGTTCTTCACACTGTTATAGGTTTGGTCCATTTGCATATCAGCATAAATTTGCCAATTAAACTTTACCTAACAATGTAACCGCCCCCTCAACTTGCCCCCCTTGTCGAGATGCTGGTTTACACATTTTGGGCCCTAGGATGGTCTGGGTATCCTTGAAGAGCAAAACTGGAGATGCTTTGTTATGCCTATCTTAGCATGAAAGAACAGCAGCTGACAGGCTGCAAGACAGATCAGAGTTACACACCAGGAATACAGCATTTTGAAAAATGTAAAAGCTGAAACCTAAGGCATCAGGGTCAGTCTCTTTTGCCAAGGAGCAAACGGTAAGATGAGAGGAAATGGCCTCAAGTTGTGCTGGAGAGGTTTAGGTTGGATTCTAAGAGCAATTCCTTCACAGAAAGAGTTGTCAAGCATTGGAACAGGCTGCCCACGGTGGAGTCACCATCTCTGGAGGGGTTTAAAAGATGTGTAGATGTGGCACTGGGGGACATGGTTTAGTGGTGAACTTGGCAGTGCTGGATTAATGCTTGGACTCAGTGATCTTAGAATCATAGAATGGTTTGGGTTGGAAGGGACCTTAAAGACCCTAAGTGTCTTTTCCAACCAAGTGATTCTGTGATTCTGTGACTCTGCTTAAAGCAGGACGTGTTTCACTTTGGGGTGAGGGGTCAGGAACTGTGCTGTCGATGGCAGTGCAACACAGAACAAAGTATTTAACCACATGATAAAGACCAGTGCTGTGGAACGATATTTTTATTATGGGCTGGCTAAAGCTTTACTTCCTGATCAGCATTTAAGCACATAAATAAAGAGCCTGATTCACAGGAGCATTTCACAGCAATAGATCTAACAACTCTCAAAACCTGAGCAATGGCATTCTTCATCTCATGCCCTCTAAATGAACTGTTCAATTTCTGAAATGAAGACAGGACTGAGAGAAACAAAGCTTGTATCACAGCAACAAGGCTTCAGTTTGTTGTAAATTAGCATCTTTCTATTAGCTGATGGCACGGGAAGCAAGCTGTGGAAATCCTTTTTTTGACGAAAGATGCCATAAAACTGTGATATGTGATTTTGTACTGCCAATTATTGTAAAAGCAAAATGCAACATTTTATGCTGGAGCCACTGCTTAATGCTGTTCTCTTTTTCTTTTTTTCTTCCCTTCAAATCAGATATTTATCTTTGAGAATAACATCTATTACTGTGCCCATGTGGGGAAACAAGCCATCCGAGTGGTCTCCACAGGAAAGGAAGGTGTTATTTTCAATGGGCTCAGCGACTGGCTGTACGAAGGTAGGACACGATGTTTAGGCCAGCAGTTAGTTATGAGTTTAAGTTACACTCTAGAATTACAGACCTTGATGGAATTAGACCTCCAACATTGCATTTCTGGGCACTGGTGGACCATGGAGCTGAAAACCTGCTATTCTAACAGCTGCCTGATGTGCTGGACTGGAAATAATGTGAAATGATGTAAGAATTCTGTTTTCAGGCTGTTTTCTTCCCCTTAATCCAAAGGTAATAAATCCCTTAGTCTGAACGTAATAAATCACTGGGCTTTAATGAACAGAACTGCTTCATTATTTAATGGCACCTGCAATCACTCATGGATGTGCCAGTTTTCAAATCACAGAAAAGGACAGAAATGGGGAGGGAAAAGGGTTCTATCTTAAAGGAAAAAGCGAGGAAACAATTTTACTTGATTAGCTGTTTTCCAAAGAACTAGGTGGGCCTTGGAAGCTGCCCAGATCTTGCCACCTAAAAAAAATTTCTAAAAGCAGACCCCAGTAATTGGCTTCTTTCCCGTGAAAATGGGCCTGACAAGGGTGGAGGGTCATCTCTGGAGCACTGCTTTTCTTTGATCCTTTCAGCTGGCAAATGGCCATTTAGGTGTCTGTGAGTAGCTGCTTGAAAAGTGATCTCAACTGCTCGTTAGCTTAGGAGAGGATCCCTACCACCCCCCGTTCTTCTGGGGGTTGCTGTAGGCTTTTAAACTTAGAATTTTGATATACACCCCCTCCTCTCCCCCCCACCCCCGCCACATACATATATTAAAAAAAAAAATATATATATATATAAAAAACAGGCACACCACGTGCATCCCTCTCTCTGTTGCTGACTAATGCTGCTGCCAGCAGTTCCTTCTAACAAGGATCCTGACTTTGGGACCTGGCAGTGCCTCTTTCCTGTGACACAGCTTCCCTCTAAAGTCACACTTCCTCCTACAGGTCCCAGCATAGTGCCAAGGTTTTCTTGCCTCTGCAGAGAGAAAGTTTCCAGATACATCTGTTGACTGTGTCCTGTTGGCTGGTCCCGGTTTTCTTGAGGCTTAATAGAACAGAATAAGTTGCAAAATGCCATTAACAGTTAATTGGTGTAAAAATACGAACCACTACTTAAATTGGTCTGTATCACAGCTAGACTGGGGCCCTGGGACTCAAAAATGAGGGAATTTAAAGAAATTAGTTTGCTTGCCCCTCCCAAAGAAGCTGATCCCATAAATCAGTGTACAAACTCATCAAACACATCAGTGGAAAAAATCTGATAGGGGTTTATTACTTTTGCTGTTTAAATATGTGTTTCTGCTGCAATAGAGAATATTTGCAAGTAAATGTCCTCCTTGTGCTCTGAAAGCACTTTTTAACCAGAGAAGAGGCTAAGAAGTTACAAAATGCTAATTTTCTTTCACTTTCCTTTATTTATTAATTTGCTGGTGAAGTTGTGGGCGGGCCTGTTTGACTCTGTAGGTCAAATGTGCCTACTACTACCCATATTTTTCTTATAAACATCATTTAGTACATCAGGTCTCCTCACAGATTCTCACACACAGCACCACGCTGAGAGGAGTTTGTCAAGCCTGTGAACTCTGAGCACACCAGCAAGCCCGGGATGACACTTGTTTTGCTGACACATATTTTTATTCAATTACAGGATTGCTCAGGCAATTTCTTGGCTGACATTGACTTTCAGGTTTGCCCTCTGTAATGAATTTGCTTGTTAACTTTATGTTAATGTACTAGGATAAGAAATGGATGTGTGATGGAGTAGAGTCTGGTTATCCCACGCTAGGTTCTGTAACCTGTGAGGCACAAGGCAGGTTGGGACCACTGAACCTGCTGTTCACTGGGAGTATGTTTGGGAGAAACTGGGATTTGGAAATGTCACTTTGTGTCCAAATACAGTTTATATTGAACTAAATGATTCTCTTATTTCACAAGCAAGGTGTAGAAGGTCGCACAGGAAAACCTGATTTAAATGTTCCCAGCTAATGGGAATCCAGCATCAAATCCAGAGCTGAACTGTGTGAGCCGAGCTCCTTCTCTTGTCATCACTTGTGCAATCCTCATGGAGGTAAACCTGGGACCAGTGTCAGGACTGAGGACTTGTGCCAAGTGCTTGAGCAAGCTGTGGGGCCATGGTGTCGGTCTGCAGCATTCAGATGGCAGCTGTCTACATGCATGGATGGATGGAGCAGGATCCAGAAGAAGCTGGATATTCCATGGGGATGAATGGATAAGGACAACTGAGAAATGAGAGACATCTCCCCAGTGGAGTCCAAGGGAATCCAGTTATGGTTGCCAGTGAGGCTGAAGCTTTAACCTGGGGTGCTCTGCCAGCACACTATCACCAGAACCTTTGTTTTTCCAAAGCCTCTCCTTTTCTTGGATGCCACCTCTCAGTGGGATAAACTTGGACAACGTTTTAAACCCCAACTTACCTGACTGGAAATGCTTGAACACATGGCAAAGACTGAAATGTACCACGTCATGACTATTTTTGCTCTTCACCCATTCCTGCTGTGGTTTGTAGCCATGCCTTCCCCACCTCCCCAGCCGAGCTCGGTGGGATGCTCAGGCCCATGTTTGTTTGCTGCTGTCTCAGCGAGCTACCAGGATGAACGCTGAGCATATGCAGAAATCTCCCTCCATCTGTGCAGCCAGCTCCAGCAGATAGTCTGCAAAGGATCTGCGAGAATCAGGATCACAGAGAGTTCAGCACACTCCTCTTCCCTCCCATGCTCTTTTTGTTGCTGGAGTTCTGTGACCCCTGGCAGCGCCAGCGGAGCCTCCTCGCAGGGCCCGCTGGGTTACTGTGACAGCTCACAACCTGCTTCTCACTTCCCCTAAATGCAGCACAGAAAATAAAACTCGGTGTTTTCTATTTGAGGAAGATGACTTTTAAGGACTTTTATCTACGTAGCGAGAGCACACCAACAACAATCCCCCCCCCTACCCTTCTGAGAGCTGTTTGTGTTTGTTTCTGTGAGCTCTGCAGATGGCAACCCAGCAGTGCCACCCTTCGGGGTAACTCCTGACACTTCCCGTGGATGGCAGACCCGGGGGGACACTTTTCTTCATTATGTCGTCGCTTTTGTCACGACAGAATAGATGCACTGCACTATTAATCACAGGTTTTTCCTAAGTCCAGAAGCACAGCAGATCCAGAGTAAATTTGACAGGCTTTTTACCCTGGAAAAATGCAGACGTTCATTTCAATTCAAGTTAAGCTCTGCTTTTGTAAGTCTGCCAAAGGAGAAAAAATTTCTTCGAGGTATTTATGCTGATCTGTAGACTTTTGATAATATAGTGAAAAACATTTCAAATCAATCAGAGCTTAATCTACTTAGTGCATTTAGCTGGAAGGTTATAGATTGATACATAGATTACTGTAACATGAAAGCATAGATTAAACATGGGGTTTATTACTAAAATAAGCATTGACAATGTTTTCATAGTCTGACTTAACATTTTCAGAGCTGTGCCTGATAGATGCTTATACTAAAATCGAGTGATATCCTATAAAAGAGAGTTTAAAGTTCTGCAGCTGAAATCAACTACACATTTAAATGCATAGCAGCAGCAAAGAGTGGTTTTTATTCCAGTTTGCTGTATGATCATTGTTGGTTTGAGAATATGTTTTAGCAATGATAAGTCTTGCAGATAATTTTAAAGCAAGTACTGGTATAGGAAAAAGGACTTCCAAAGCACTAGGGTAAGAGTATTTATATGTTCTGTACATAAGTAATAATATCTTAAAAATAAGGTGCATTTAAAAAGTAAATTGCAGGCAGAATTAATTTAATTCATGCCCTTTTTTTAGAGTACTCTTCCACAGAAGTTAATTCTGTCATGGTGTAATTAAAGTGTCTTAATTTGCCACCAAGCACTTGGAGAGGCTGTTCAGATGTTGTGAGGAAGTGTGGCACTCTGATGGAGGTCACCTCTGTGATTCTGTGAAGTGAGAAGGAGCAGGCTGACGTGTTCCTGTGTTGCAGTTCAGGAGCTTGTTGGTTTTGGATTTGTGTGATTCTCAATCCTGAGGAATGGGGCAGGAGGACTTCCCTCCACACTGGCACGTTGCTGCCAGACCAGGAGCAGCCCATCAGGGTAATTCAGGGTCCCTTTAGCAGGACAGGGACCTCCTCTGGGCTGCACTGCTGTAAAGTCCTGGTGTGGCCTCCTTTGAGCAAGTCTGTGCTCACAGATAAAGGTGGATAACTTCTGGCGTTACGCTCTAAGTGCATGCTTGGAAATCCTGGGGGAGCAGGATGTGACACAGTGGTGTGTGCTACTGTCACTCCTGGGAGGGGAAGGAAGGATTTTCACCTATAGATGGTCCTATGCCATGCATAAAGTGTAAAACTGAGTGTGAAACTTGCTGCATGCGTCTTCAGGTACAAGAATAGAAACTAGAAAAACATAGGAACTGTTTTGCAGCTTGGTCCATGGGAGACGTGTGTGGTTATTGGGGACTTTGGTAAGAATTGCAGGTGAGTAAAAAAGTAAGCACTGAGTTAAAAAGTAAGAATTGCATGTGAGTTACTCCCTTATCTCGTGTCACTGTCAGAGGATCAGGGGATCAGAGGTTGTCTCTAAATTTGGAAGTCTCTAAATCTCAAGATCATCTCAAAGTGAGAATCCCCATTCCAGACTTTGTCCTGACACCATGGTTGTGATGTCTTATCTGGACATCTCCTCATCCTCAGACATCAGAGGGAACCACTCCTGGCAGCCAAGCCGCAGCCCCAGCTCCCACAACACACATTTAAATCTCTTGTGTAGTGTGAGCTTTACGCAGCCATCCCTTAAAACCGATGCTCTGCTTTGCTGAGCTTAACGCACAGTGGTGTTGCTGTGTCTCTTTTTTGGCTAGGAACCAGGAGGAGGGGGAAAAAAAGACTCTTTTTCAGAGATGACTCCTATGCCTTATTAATCTTCATTTTGCCTGCGTCTTGCGTGATCACAACTGATCCTCTTATGTGACTTCGCAGTGACACCTGGTGGGAGAGGCCAGGATGTCATCACCATTAAGACAATGAAACTGCAGAATTTTTTGCTGCAAGATCTAAGAAAGGCTCCCAAGTTCCCCTCACATACGTTTCCCTGAAACTCTCTCTGAGCTTATGGGAACTACACATCCAAAGCCACTGGCTGATTCATGCTAATAGTGCTTCTGTTCCTTTTGTACACTTTATAAAGAGAGGAAAGAGAACACAGTAATAAAGAAAAATCTTCTCCATAATTTAATCAGCATCTCACAAAAAATATCAGAGGGTATATTTAGAACATGTATGACTGGTCTCGGAAGTGCAGCGCCTGGCAGGAGCTGCCAAATCAAATATCAGTTATTTTGAGCAGTGTCTTTTATGCCTATAGCATTTCAAGCAAGTGAAGTAGACATATTTCTTATGTTTAGAAATATTAATTCTGTTTCTCTGGAAGTGGTCTTAGTGCTGAGAAAACACTCAGTAAGTCTGCTGAAGCAGTGCCTTACCGAATTCGTCTGTGTGCTCAATTTTTCATTGTATAAAACGAGAATGCTGAACTTCTGCTTGGAAACAGGAACTTTGATGATCAAATGATACCTGAATTTGAAAAGGAACATTCATAATTAGGCTGAAAGCAAGTATGTCCTAAAGTTCCTGTTTAGTGCCACCAGAGAAGGAGATGACATATCCTCATATTTCACAGGCAGGGCTAACCTTTCCCAGTAATTAGAAGCTCCAAAACCTGGTGGGGGAGAATGAGATGGAGAATTAGACTGACTCATCACTGCATTTTTTAAGATACTCTGGATAAATAAATCTCTTGCCATGCAAAAGCCATTTCTGCAGACAGTAAAAGAAACCAGCCTTAATGGGACTACAAATTATTCCTTTTTGACAAGGTATGTGAAGAATCATTGGGGCAGAGAATACAGATTTTACTTTGTTTTTAAGAACTTTCACATTTTCAGTCACAAAAAAATATTCCATGGTCATGGATAAATTTGCAGTTCAACACAGCTCCTGTGGGGTAACGGGAATTTGGGAAACATTTTGAACTGGGAAATGGCATGAGATAGTGCCAGAAATGCAAGTCTAAAAACCATTGGTTTGCTCTCAGGTATGTGCTGATAATTTTCAGGGTTTTGGGGGGAAGCTGCATGGAATTGGTTCCCTCATTTGTGTGCTTGCTCAGGTGAGGGAGCAAAAGCAGTGTGGTGCTTCGGTGACATTGCCACCATAGCAAAACAGGAAATTCTCCCCTGTCTGGCATTTCAGGCCTCATTCAGCGTTGCCCTTTCAGTACATGCAGCTGCTGTGCAGCTCGTGGGGCCGTACAAGTCCCAGCCAGCCATTACTTAGCTGCCTATTGAAGGTGACTGTATTTTTGTGCACTTCCATGTGCACACTCATTTATACCAAATGTGCATAAAATCTGCCCAGTTTAGTTGCAGTCAAAGGAAGAGCAGCTCTTGAGCTCAGCCACGTGTTTGAAGTGGGTATTTTGCAGTGGGTATTTCCACCATACATAATTCTGTTGCAAGGAAGGTGAACTAGATGCCACATTATTTTGCCTTCCCATGTTAAAGCAGAGGGAAAGAGAGTCTTAAGCTTCACCAGGTGATGTCATGAAAGCTTCTGTAGAAGTTCCCTCACCTCCTTGCTTTGGCAGACGTTCTCCTGTCCCAGGGAAGCTCCCATCACTGGGAGTAGGCTTCTGGCCCCTCTCTGCTGGCAAAGGTCAGGGAAAATTGAGCCATTTAAAATGCACATTGTGAATGCCTGCCTAGAAATCAGCAAGCTCCTGAAAACTTTAAAATGTGCTGTTACCTGGACTGGCTTCAAAATCCAGCACCGCACTGTGAGAAACCCTGCCAGCTCTAGCCCAGTCCTTAACCTTCCCTTTCTGCAGAAGGTTGTTTGGAAGGAGGATGCCAGCCAAAACCAACACCTGTCATCCTCTAATTTTTGGATCACCATCACTCAGGCTTCACGATGGCTTTTGGAAGGAAAAGAGAATATTATTTAGTGTGGTCAGTGATCTCCTTGGGGCAGTGGAAGGAAGCCAGTTGTTCATCCTGATGTCGCAGCTCAGCCAGCAGCTGCCGGTACCTTAAGAGGTGTTCAGTGAGTGAAGTTGTTTTTGTTTGCCCTGAAGCCCTGTTAGGTATCACAAAATAAATGTTGTATCACTAGAGTCAAATACTTCCAAAAATGGTGTACTGTGAGTTGTATAACAGAGCTGTTAGGGTTTTCTGCTTGCACACAATTTTCTATTTCTCTGCACCAATTTTATTTCAGTGGCCTTGGGTTAAATTGCCTATTGGAGAGCTGTGTCCTCATTTTCTGATTATGCTGGTATTTTTAATAACTAATTAGTATACTAGCACTTTGGATATTGCAGAACAGATTTTGACCTATGCCACACTAAGTTGAAGTCTGGAATAACTCCATGGAAGCTGACCATGATGCCCTGGATCTGCACCAGGATGCTGAATGAAAGGGTCTTGCTGTGATATTCATGCTTTATGTCCACTATCAGGGTTTCAGAGGAAATATCTTAAGACACTGTTATTCACAGAAAATAAAGAGTGGTGTGTTAGAGACTATTTTTAAATCAAATCAAATTTAAAAGCCATGCTTTTCCTCCGTAGAATCATCTCCGTGGTTTGAGAGTATAAAACACAGAAAATGTGTTTGGGTGATCAGGTTCACTGCGTGTAAGACAAAAATGCATCATTTCTGTGTTGGTAGAACTGAGCTTGGGGGCTGTGACACATGTAAGAGTCTTCCAGGCTGTAGACTGTTGTAAGAGATTAAAAGAATTTAATTAATTTGTACAAAAATGATGTACAGTATTACAGGGTGGAAATATAGCTGTTAGGGCATGTTTCCCAGGGATACTGCAGGGATCTCTGTCCTGAGGGATTTTTAAGAGTGAATTAAACAGATTTTTGTCATGGGTTGTTGAGATAAACATCAATTCTATTTCAGTGCAAGGAGAGGATTAGATGACTTCTTTGGGCTTCTTCTAGAGCTAAAATTTTATGATCTTATGTATAGTTTTGATGTCTTTTTCTGATATCTTTGCAGTTAGACATTTTGGCTCTGGGATTACAAAGAATGCCTGCTTTATATACAACAGGGTAAATACACATAAACTGCTTTTACATGATGGTTGTAGGGAATGGAGCTCTCCGTCATAATAAATTTATATGTGCCTCATTATTTCCCTGAGGAAAATTGGTAATTTTCTTCTGAGGGTGTCCATGAACTTTTATTTGAAAAACATGTTGGAAAGAAAGAAAGAAAGCTTAATGTTTTTAAAGTGCTGCAATCAAGAAGTGATTACAGAAAGAACAAAGAAATTGAAAGATAGTCATAGAAATTTGATGTTAGTGTGTAGTTCCATCAATTTGACCTATAAAGTAATTTCCTGTAGGTTTTTTTCTTGGTACAGCCTTGCTTGTGGAAATTAAGGGGCCAGTGCAAAAGCTACAGGCTGTTTAAATAGCTTTCCTATTTGTCTCACTGCTCCCTGGCCTGAATAAAGAGTATCTGCCTTAAGAAATAAAAAAAGCAAAAATGAATGTACCCTGTCCAAATTATAATGAGTGAAAGCTACATGAAAGGATGAAAATTCTGCTGAGATATGTGATTCTCACTAGAGAGCTGGCTGTCTGTTGTATAATGGGAGGGAAATCAAAAGAATATCTGAAATGATGACACAAGTCAGCTTATAATGTGTGTACCTCAGCTTCCCTAATTTAAAGGGAAAAAAAAGTTAAAAAGGACACAGAACCAAATTGAAGCACAGTTTAAAATACACAACTCCAAATCCTAATGCCATCTGGAAGCAATCAGAGGTCAGAGTGGGTCTGTGACTGGAAGAGCAGAGGAGTAATGGCATGTGAAATGCAAAGGGTGAATCACTGCTAAGGGCCAGCTGGGGACCTGGGAGGCCCCCACAGAGCTCAAGTTCATGGTTTCCTCCAGCAGAGATTTAATTTTGGTATGTGAAATAAGCAAGAAGTTAAATCTTTGTATGTGAAAAACAACCTTCCATATTCCTGTGTGTGCTGCCCATGCTGGGCACTGTGTGGGGCATGATGAGCAGCATGCTCAGATCCTGGGACTGGCAAAACGAGGCTGTGTTTTCCAGCAGTGTCCTGAGCTACCAGCTCTCCACTGGGCCTCAGACCTTGAAAACATGAGGAATGTGGGTGATACAGTGCAGGGTATTTTTCAAATTGTATCAAAGAAGCCCAGTGGTGACTGCAATGTTGATACCAAGCAGGACATGGAGCTGACTCTGGCTGGGCTCTGCTCTGTGTCAGGAGAACTGAAGAGCTAGAGCAGATCTTTAAAGCTATCAATTGACACGCCAGCAGTTCCTGAAAAATAAAACATCCAGGGATTATATCACCCTCAACACTCAATTAGTTTACATTGCTATAAGTAACTACCATATGGTGTAGCTTCTGCACCAGCTGCTTTCCAGTCTTCAACGAGTACAGGTCTAAAGGGAAACTATGCCACGGAGTTAACAGTAATTAGAAAAGTGGGGGTGTCGTGGTTTAGAAATAGCAGGTTTTAAAGATGATCTTAAAGCTTTTGGATGGGTTAAGCAGTAAAATATAAGTGGCCAGGGATGCATCGGCTGCTGTGTGCCAGGCTGGGAATGCCAGGTGCCTGCAAACACCATACACATGTGCACAGCAGCCAGTGTGGGACAGCAGGGACCAAATCCAGAAGGATGGCAGAAACCTTCAGTCCTGTCCTGGGATGAGGACTGCAGGGACCAAGCAATGGAGTAACATGTAGGAGATGTTCCCTTCAAATCCACAGCAAACAACAGCAGGCACTGCTCAGACCTGCTCTGTGCTCTGCCTCTCCACAGACCTTGCCCACATCCACTGGGGTTTCTGAGAGTCTGGAGATGGAGGGATATGTATTGAGCCAGGTTTCATGGCCCATCAAGGCAGAGCCAGACGCTGCAGGGGGGATAAGACCAGGAATAAACCCAGGTCGTGATGTCTGCTCAGCTCTGCAGCCTCCAGCAAGAACAGCGTCAAACACTTCTGTGTTGCCCAGCCTCTTTGCCTGCTTCCCTCTCTTCCCATTACAAATTGAGTTCCCTACTTTAAAAGAGCAGGATTTGTTGCCATTCTTCCCAGTTCTTCTCTTCTAAAGGGATTGTGGTTGTTTTCTTTGTTCACCTGCGTCCTTCTCGTGCTGAATGATCCCTCTCTCAGCCAGTTTGTGCCACTGTTCGCATTCCAGAAAACCATGATTAGAATACCTTGTTTACTTTAGGGGTTTTTTTTATTTTTAATGACTGAAAATTTGCTGTTCTGTATTCTCCAACCATAAGAAGTTTTAAGACCATGAAAGTTCTCAAAAGTCACTCTGCATTGGAAAAATTTATTCTATTGCTTTGAGTCACATCAAACAGCACAGGAACACCAAATGCTGCTAAGGGCTAAATACTGTGTTTTATTTGTAGTTATTTGAAATACTTCTTAACAAATTCCTTAACTTTGGATTTTGAAGGGATGTCTTTTCACTTTTAAAGTATTTTTCAGATTTTAATGAGAGTGGATGTATCATATAGTACAAAAGCAAACTATCAAGTGCACTGTGCTTTTATTCATAAAATTTCCTGCCACGTGGCAAGGTGTCCTAGGTGGTTTTCCAACTGTACTGGCCATATGGATATAAGCTACACCAAGAAATTATTTACTCTTCATCTCACCTGGTACAGATCATATAGCAGAAGATCACTGCAAATACTCTGTTGGGCAGATTATTTGAATTTCAAACTCTTAGCTGAGAAATATTTCCCATAGTTCAGATGAATTTGCCAGAAATTCAGGTGTAAAATTCACAGTTGCAATCTCATTCAGTATGCACAATACCTTGATTTATATATTAGATCCAGGTCAGAATTATACAGTTAAAGAAGAAGCTGATACCTCTAACAAATGTACATGTTCTTTAGAGTTCTCTAAGTTTTGCTTCAAGAATTTTTGAGTGTTTTCACTGACTTAAATAGTGTTGTATTCTTGGCTATCATGAGTTCAGCTTTAAATCTGTGGGGCCTGGCCTATGAACCAGAGAATAAAGCCTTTTTTCTGAGGCCTGGTACCATTATATTCCAGTCTGAGAAGCATCCACACTTTTTCAAAAGTGCAGCAAAAAATGTTTACATTGAAGATTAGATGTAGACTTTTGATGCATACTAATTTTAAAAGGTAGCAATAAACAGATCTTGTTTTTTCATTTTCTCAGTATCACAATCATTTAAAATGAAGGTTACAATTCTACTCTTTAGTGTGATTTTAAAAGCACGATCTCTCCCGGATCAGCTTTTCTTCTGCATCTGTAATTCCTTTCCAGGCTGTGTCTTTTACTGGTTTCTGTTGTTGTTATTGTTTTGTACGTATTCCTAATTTTTCTTTTTTGCATTTCATGCATTCCTTTTAAGATCTTTTTAAATAATTTGAGACTTTTCTCTTTTTTTCCAATTCCAATTAGGCAACAAATGCAACATAGGCTAAAGAGGAGAAGTACTGTCTTGAGAGCAAAGGGTTAATACTGAAGGGCACGTGAATGCTTGCTGGCAAAAGGGAACAGTTCCAGAGTGGTCCTCAAAACTTCATTAGAGATCAGAGTAACATGCAATATTGCATTAACTGGAAGAAAAACTCTTATATTACAGGGTTTAATGTCCTTAGAAATGTTGCAGAGTTTATTTGAAAAATAAACCCAACAAGCCTCTATTAAATTTATTGAGGAAATGGAAAGCAGAAACTCAGAAGACTGTAATTGCCACCTACAAATATGATAATTAGAGTGAATAAGAAGTAATGAAGGAGGAAATCAGAGACAACTCACCTCCTGAGCAGGAAGGTGGAGGTTACATTGCCACCATGTGGTTAAACTATGGAGAGCTGGAGCAGCTCCTCTCCATCAGGATTCGAGAGGAGAGCTGCAAACAGACAAAAATCTGCATGATTTGCTGGAAAAAATATAGTATGCAAATGGCATCCTGATTGGAAAGAAGCAATGTGAGTTGAAATCCTATTTTGCTTTTGATTAGTGTTTGCGGTCGGTTCTTTGGTGGCGTGTTTGTGGGGGTTTTGACTAGAATTTTAATTCAAAATGCTGTTACATAAAATATTCAGTGGAAAAGTGAGCAGAGTGCAGAAAAGAATAGGAAAAAAGTTCTCTTTTTAAAATGATGTCATTTATAAGCTTTTTTCAGTACAAAAATCCATCATTCTGCTGGATGTCTTCTTGAAATCATATCCAAAGTTTCTGCATTAATTTTGATTTTTTCAAATTCTTCTGATAATCCTGGGATGCTTCCCAGTTCTATAAAATTTAGAAACGTGAGCCTTAGTGTTTCACAAGGTACTTTTTAGAACACACTCTATGGAAATGTATTTTTTTGTATGGAAATGCTTCAAGTTCTGCCTACAGCAGGATTTTGGATTCACAGAAGTGTGTCAGCTTGCTTTTCCCCCCCGCCGCCAACCTCAGCTCGTAATTCCTCATGGTGTGACAACTGGTTGCTGCAGAAATTATTAGGATTCAAGAGCATGATTTCACAGTCTGAGTCGGATGAGCTTTTCACAATCCCTTTTTTGATCAGATTAGTGCTGACCCCTGAGCTGACCATCAGCCGAGGGGAGCCGGGCAAGCCTCTCCTCCCAAGGCAGGGATTGCTGACGGCCTCCCCGGCTTTCCCTTCAGACAGCTCTGTCCTGCTCCACTGCAAGGTCTGTTTCTCCTGACCCTTTCCCTGATCTGTGCACTACATCCCTTGCACAGGCCTGTTTGGGTTTATAAAGGGCTTTAATCCATGCTAAAGACAGTGGCTGCCTCTGTAAGAGCAGCTCCCCTCCTTAGCACCCCCGCACTTGTGGCTAAAGTGCAAGAAAAAGATTAAATGACCATCACAGATGACGCTCAGATCTCTTGGTACAAGTCTAATTATGACCTCTGCTGAGGCAATTATTCTGTCTTGATCTTAATGCCTTTTGCAAGCGTCAATTAATAAAACTTCACATAATGTCCTGGTAGGACAGGAATTATTACCATCTTTTTAGAAACAGGCAAACTGAGGCACAATTATTGACCTGGTTTTAGATGAGATGAGAGAAATTAGGACACTAAACTGAGGTGTGAGTTTCACCGTAGTCCCTAGAAACCAAATAAAGTGCAGAGCACAGCGTGAAAACCCAGATCTGGTGTTTTGAGCACGTCCCTCGGCTCACCTCCAGCACAGACCCCCCAGCAGGTGCCCTTCAGTTTTTGTCACAGGATGTGAGGGATGCACAGCTGGAGAGATGTGTCTGTGAGAGTCACTCTGCAGGAAGCCTGCACCGGTCCCTAGTGATTTCCACAGGAATAAGAACCTCTCCAACCCACAGGGCACCCTGTGAGCAGAAGGCAAATGTCTGTTGTTAAAGCTGCCCCAGCTCTGTCAGGCTGTTCTGCATCCCGAAGGGACTGATGGACTCTTACCTGCCTTTCAAATCCCAGAAAAAAGGAGTAAATCGCTTCAACCCTTCCCTTTTTACCCAAATGACTCACAAGCATTTGCCTCCTACATTAGTTTGGCTTTTGCTCAAAGTTGAGTCATTGTCTTGTATTTGATTTAACAACAATAGCAGGAGAAAAAAAGTAGCCATCAGTAGCTACTGCGTAAGACCAGATCAAAAGCAATTCCTTAAAGGAGGTTTTCATGACTGCTAGATTAAAGATTTGAGAAACTGGTAAGAAATAGAGCTGAAGAAAAACAGCTCCTAAAAGCAAAGCATTATGTTTTTATGCTATTGTGCTTTTAAAATTGAAGGCAACAGTCTGAAAACAGGCATCAAAATAAATCTTACTTGGAGGGAATTATCTGGAGATCATTGTATTTATTGCATTTGTTTTGATTTTCCAGCCTCTGCCTCAGACTGCAGGCATGGACATGACTTAAAAGATTCAATACCTCATTTTAAAAATTAAACTTCACTTGATTATTGAACTGACCCATCCTAACCCTTAAATTGTCATGTATTATTCGGGACTATCACCAGCAGGCTAGAAATGGTGAGAGTAGGACAGGAGGCAAGAGCTGTGTCCCCAGCAGCTGATGGATTTCAGATGCAATAGCTGAGGCGGTGCTGCCCCTCGGAGGCACAGCTCAAAGTTGCATGACTACACGAGGAGGGAAAGGATTAATTATGGTGCTTTTAAATGATCTGGTTTTTTTAACTCTGCTTCCTCTCTGCCCTTCTCCCCCAACAGTCTGTGACCTGCCCAAAGGGCTGTAGGTCTGAAGGCTCTTGATAAGGGTCTAAAAGCCCTGTGATGTAGCAGTCCTTGCCCAGATTATATAGTGTGTGATGATAGACTGGATAAAAAAAATTCCAGCTAAATGTTGGTATTTTAGAATGCTTTCGTGCTTCTCATCCCTTTTCCCTAATATTTGACATCTGCTATCACTGTGGGTATCTCAGCAGCTGCTGAGGATGGGCAGTGGTGGGATGGGAGGGTCAGGAGAAGGTTCAGGGAGCTGATGTGATCATTATCTGGCTCTGTGGAGCAGGGAGTAGATCTGGGGATTTCCTTCCCTGTAGATTTCTCCATTTCAGCAGTGTCAGTGGAGCTGTGACTTTGGCTTGTGAGCACTGCTGGAAAACACCAGACCCTGAGCCATGGTGGGAGAGGTTGTCCTCCTGCTTGTATGGCCCCAGTGTCAACACACTGGGACGAAGAAGCAGCTCACTTCTGCCCACTCAGGAACTCGGGATCCTTTTAAAAACTCTCTCTGGGGAATGACCCAGTTAAAATATTATGTTGTTTGAGAAACAACAACACAAGGCTGCTTATGGGACACCTCTTGTTTAAGAGCTTGCCTATGAATTTTGGGCATCTGCTTTTGACCTTGCAAGTGAGAGTAATTTGGACTGGATGCTGACCTAGCAGGCAGTGAACCAGGAAAGCTGGGCATGCATCAGGTATGTTTCAGCACTTTTGGGAGATTTAAAATTATTCAAGACAGAATAATAAACCCCAAAAGGAGAAATGGTAGCTTTAATGGAGTTGTTCTGGCCGTGTTAGCAGAGAGCCTGTGGCTGCAGGTGAGAGGTGGGAGCTGCACGACAGAAGGGCAGTCCTAACAACAACTGAGCTGCCACGTGGAAGGGCTGTAGTGCAGGGTCTCCCAGTCACTGGGGTCCAAGTTCATCTTCAGTGAGCAGATCTCTGCACAGCACTGCAGACTGGCACTGCAGCTGAAGGGAAGCTGCAGGAGGAGTGGAGAAGCCAAGAGGTGTGTTCTCCTTCATCCCACTGAGACTTCACAATCCAGCCCTGGCAGAGCTTCTTTGCCTGGGAGAGGAAGAAGGCAGCAACATGATGGATCCAGCCACATTGCTTGAAGCCCAGGCTTGCCCCTGACTGAGAAAATTGCGGTTAAAACAGCCAACTTTTTGTACCCTCCCAGAACTGATGTTCACCTGCATGAACTATTTGCTTGGACTTCGTAGAACTTTCAAATGCAAGTCCACTGAGTGCAATAAACGCCAGATCACAAAGAATTTGGCTTTGGTTCCAACAAAATAATTTTCCTGGGACATCCAGAGATGGTTCCTGAGCTCCCCTGTCCCATGTTTGACCTGATCTTTTCCTCAGGAGAAAGTGCACCTTTGAAAGCACAGCTGAGTTATGGTTTAAGGGGAAACAGCCCTTTGCCTTCTACACAACAGCTAAATTGTGCCTGAAAATGGAGAGTGACTTCTCCAGCGTGACTTTACTTCTTTTCAAGCTTTTAGTTTAGCTTAGTGGAAAGAGTGTGTACTTTGCTGACCACTTGAAAAAGGAAAGAAAGCATAAAATCATTGTTTGGCTGCACGGTTTTCCTGAGTAAATCTATTTTTAGTTTCAAGTAGAAAACAATGAACTGTGAGTACATTCACAGAAATTAAAGGAGTTGATTTGGCTCCTTCAAACACATCAGCCCTTAGTGGACAAACCTTACAGTTACATTTACTTATATCACATTATAAAATAAGAACTGGATCCTTAGTAAGTGTGTATTACTATTTGTACCAGCTATGAATTTGGACTTAAAACCACATTAAACCATCTCTCTGAGTACAAGAGGCACAGAAAGGTAATTTACAGGCAATTAGTCAGCCAGGTGGTTGTGTTTATAGCAGTATATCATGGTCCCATTTTCAGTTTGGGAATGTAAATCTGCAAAACAGAAACTAGATATCCTGCTCGCATTCCTTAAAGAAATGTTCTTCATGCTAAAAAAAAAAAAAATTATAAAAATCTGTGTAATAATGATGCAACCATGCTTTGAGTATTTTCATAACCTGGTGGAATCCTGCTAAGCCCGATGAAGATGAAACCTTCCACCCAACATGCCAACAGCATAATTGGGATTTATAGCTGCAGGCTGGAGCACACAATCTTCAGGGACTGGAGGAAATGACAGAGAAATATCACTTGGAAGCAGCCTGAAGAGCGAGTCCCAGCCTCCCTCCCTGCTGAGCCCTCCCACACAGGAGTGTTTGTGCCTGCAGGAGCAGGGCTGAGCACCCACCTCAGGCACTGCTGCAAGTGTTCAGCCAGCCCAGACCTGCTGGGCTTTCCAGGAGGAAAGTTACCAAGAAAAGATGAAAGGCAGCCAAGGAAGTCTTGGAAAGAAAGGACAATATATGCATTAAAATTGGCACCTCTGAGTGTAACCCACATCCAAATACTCCAGGAATAACCTGACTTTAAAAACTGGGTTTTTAGTGATGAGTAATAAATGGCAAAGAGTACAGCTCACCATTTCTGGTCCTGCTCAGCAAGGACAATGGTATTTTCTTTGCAATTTCATAATGTTTGCCATCTGAACATTCTGAGGCATTTCAAAACCTCCATTTCATAGTCTGGTGGTGGGAAGGTTCTTGCCAGCTTGCTGTATCCTGTGGCCTGGCTGTGCCTAGTGCTCAGCAAACACCCCACAGAAAAAAAAAAAAAAGAGCCAGTCCCCAGACCACTGCAGGGAATAGTGAAATATTGGTCAGCCACGTCCTCAGCACAGCAGCACTGCTCATGCCATGGATCTCATGGTAAACATATACTGGTGGAAAAGGAGGTGCTATAATCAGTCTGCTTATTTTTTTTCTTTTTTTAATGTGGGAATTGTCCTCAGTGCTAAATAGGAAGTTTCTTAAGGGCAGAGCAGGCTATGATGACCTTGGAAATTAAGATTATGCTATGTTAGGTATTGTGATCTGTTGGGTAGATAAAAATGGAGCCATCTCCATCCTGCCAATAAGTGCAACAGATAAAGAGAGGAAAGGAGGGTATTTCTTTCCAAAGCCACCCTTAATCAGCAAAAAACAGCAGACAAAATTATCTTTGGTAGATGGGGATTTGTGCAGTATGGGTTACATTTATTATCTGGCAGGTTATAAGCTGTATTTTAATTTCCGGTATTTGCCTGCTACATCCGAAGGAACAATACAAGCTGGATCCACTGCATGTCATTTATAAGTCTGTGCATGTCATTTATATGGTAATGGGGGAGTTCCCCCTCGTCCCCTGTGATTTCTGCAAAATTCTGCATGCTGGTTCTCAGTATATTTAGCTTTCTCCAGCGTAAATTAAAATGCACATTCATGATCTCTGAACAAAGCGGGCAGGGATAATTGGTAATTTGAGCCTGTCCTGTACAATGCAATTCAAAGTAATACTTATAATTTGCAGTTAATTAATCAGGGCTTTTTTTCCCTTAAAATTCTTAATTGCCTTTCTATGATATTGATTTTTAATAAGTTTTATTCCTACCAGTTTTAGAGCCAATTATACAGGCAATTTGTTGTCACTGTTACTGCATGGCTCTGTGTGTGTTTATGTGTACATTTCCGTATACTTTGGGATATTTTTTCAGAAATTTTTATATGCTGGCTTATAGAGTTTTTTTCAGATGAAATTAAAAAGTTGAAAATAATGAAATCAGTGTACAGCCAAGAGAAACAAGGTACAACAGGGAATAGAAAACTCAAGTCAATACAATGAAATTTTTTAAGAATTTTAAATATCTGGAATTCCATTGCCACTGTGAACAGTCAGACTCATCTGGTATTCAATTCACTGTCCAATTAAAACTCTCTTTAGAAGACTCTGATTGTTGTAGCTTTAAAGCAAAACCAGCAATCATTAGAGACACAAACTTTGGAGTCTCTAAGGAAATTAAGATGGTCATAAATTCAAAAATAATAATATTAGTGAATGTAGATGTATGTGGGGGTGATGCCTGTGATGGGAAATGTGCCTTGGGCACGGAGCACCCCGTGCCTGACCAAGCCCAGCCCCATCCAACCTGACCTTGGATGACCAGGGATGGGGCACCCCCCACTGCTCTGGGCCACCTGCGCCAGTGTTTCACCACCCTCCTCGTAAAAAACTTCTTTCATATATCTAGGCTACCCTCCTTCAGTTTAAAACCACTGCCCCTTCTCCTGACACAACTGGCTCTCTACAAAGTTTGTCCCCATCTTTCTTACAGGCTTCCTCCAAGTACTGAAAGGCTGCAAAAATTTCTGCCTGGAGCCTTCTCTTCTCCAGGCTGAACAACCCCAGCTCTCAGCCTCCACAGCAGACGTGCTCCAGCCCTCTGATCCTCTTCCTGGCCTCCTCCGGACCTACTGAAATTTTCCCATGGGGCATTCTGCACACCAAACCCACTGGGGTTTATTTCCTACCTCACTTATGGGAGTTTCTAGGCTGTCCCTGACAACCAGAGTTGCACAGATCTGGTTGGTGCCCCTGCCCCAGGGGCACAGCTCTCCCTTTACTTCTGTCAGTAGGTTTAGGGTTACTGCACAGGAGTGAGTCTACAGCTCAAAAATATTGATAAAAGAAAGTACTTCCTGGTAGCAGGGATAAAAGAGATTTTGATGGGTGGGCATTATCCTGGAGGGATGTTTGTCTTTTCTTTATGTTTACCTGAGTCCAGAGTGGAGGACCTTCAAGACACATACCTAGGAAGAACAGAATTCTGCTCAACATGCAAGTGCCACAACTGTGATAAACACAGTCAAACCCCACTGATCCATCAGTGGCATAACCTGATTGCATACCATTACCTTCATTAATAATAAATGTTCCTGTTATTTTATAAGAACATTTTTTCTGAAATATTGTGGTAAGCTAATTTGAATTCTGATTTTATCCAGATCTCTTTTTTTATTATTCCTGGGTGACTCTATTGATCTCAGCAGTTCCTCTGGCTATTCAGTCTTGTAAAATCAGATTCATCTTCTGAGTCATTATTGAGCTAAATCTCTCAGTTAGCCAGGTCCTGAGTCACTGTTCAAGTTGAAACCTCTGGGAATATTGCCATAACAGGGCAATATATACCCTGAGTGGTTTTTTAATGGCTGTTCAATGACTTCAGCAGTTTAAACCAGGTAAGGAATTAGGAGCTAAACTAAATTCAGTCAATGTGCTCCAGTTCCCATTTCATAAAGCAGGGCTGTATTTTGCAATATTAACTGACATTTATTAGCACTCAGACTAGGTGACTAGCAGGTGCTGCTCAGAGTGAATAAATCATGCAAGCAATTCACATGAAAGACAGCTTATGCAAGTGCTGATAAAAGTCCATGGGGTTGAAAAATCAAGTTCTTTAATAGCAATGTCAAACTCTTCAGTCTTCTTATCTCTCATATTTCTTTATGAAACATTAAAAGAGATTGCTTTTGGGCACTTGTGTTCTTGAACTATTGCAATCGTCTAATGAATTTTTGATTCAGAGGGTTTTGTGATCACTAACTTTCTTGATACATCTGTAGCTGTTGAAATGGATCCCCTGTGTCAAGGCTGGCTGTCCATCTTCCTCCTATCATAAACCCCATAGATTCGTTAGGAAGAACCTGTAACTTTTAATTTAAAGGAAAGGTGAAGTCAAAGCTACTTGAGCAGGTTTGAATAGAGTAATATTCAGCATATAATGAAAGCCTTGATTTGTCTCACTGCACTGCACTGATAAGCAAATTGCATTTCCAGCCATAGCAACCTGTTCAGAGGCACCAGAGGGGCAAAGAAGAAAAGTATTTGTCTATAAGGAATCCTACTGCATTTGGGCCATGTGAATTCTGTCTGGTCTGGGTCCTTAGCAACTGAGAAGGTACGACAGGACCTGGCAGTGAGCGTTTACCCACGTCAGTGAGCTGCCCTGAAAATTGCTCAGAAGACTTCTGCCAGGAAATGTTCAGTGATTTAGTGCCTTCAGCTAACAGGCTTTCATGAAGACCTGACAACAGGCTGTGGGTTTAAGTTTGTGCCAGGTGATGGAAAAATACATTGTTATTATACATTAGTGGCAGACAGCAGTTTGCCACTGCGGATGGGCTTCCTAGATGCATTTTCTGTTTGGAGTGAGTGCTGGAAACAGGAATAGCTGAGGATAGGATCTCTGATATTTCTCTTTTCATAATTCAGGCCCCATTTTCATTATTGCATCTGGACATCCTGACAGATCCCAGACCTGCCGGTGTCTGCGTGTCAGTCTTGTCATCGTGGTCCAAAGGTGGTTACTGACACTGAGAGTGACTCACACAACCAAAGGACACCTACTAATTGTTAGGAGCTGTTGTGAGCATTAATCATTAATGCTTTTGAAAACTGAGGATTCCTAAGGGTGGGGTATGGGTGACAAAGACCCAGAAGCACAGAGAAGGAAGCTTCTAAAAAGAGGAGAGGAAGGATGTGGAGGCAACTCAGCATTTTTCTGGTGTATTTTTTGGAAAGAGGACAGCAATTTTTATTGCAAATCAGGCCCCAAAAGACTGATGTGCCAGCAGGATAGCATGGCTTTGTGTATGACACGTGGTAACCCTGCCTGCCTGCTGTGCTTGCTCTGGAGAGGTGCCAAACCTCCTGGGTTTGGGAGCTCATTGCTCCTGCTGGACACCCAGGGTCCATGTGGAACCAGAGGGACAGCTCCTCTCCATGGGTTTTTGCACCTCAAGTGAGATTTGCAGAGCTGAGTGCACTCAGTGTGTCACGATGTGAAGGTGGCCTGGAGGAGACATTCTGACTATTTTCAAATAGCGGAATTCTTCCCTTATTTGTAAGAATCCACCTGTACATCTCAGATGACATCTCATACTTGTGTGTATCTGTTTTGTTAGGTGGTTGATTGGGGGTTTTTTTCCAACAAATCTATTTGTATGATTGAGGGAGATTTTAAACATTCATGATTTCTTAGTTATTGCAGTCTGAGCTTGGCCTCCTGTGTGTATTCTGTAGGGGCTGTAGAGGTGTATCTGAGGATAGGATCAGGCTGGTGTTCAATAAAACCAGCCTTTGAAGCCCCCAAGCACTCAAACAGTAAAGAAGGTCTGGCAGCTACTTGCCAATAACCTTGTAAACAACATCCCGAATGCCCTGACTCATATGGCAAACACAGAATCCTTTAGTGTTGGAAGCACAACGAATTAGAAGAATCAATGGGTCAGGGGAAAAAACAAACAAACAAACCAACCACAAACATTAAATCAACAGTTTCTAAGTGGGGTGAAATTAGTAGCCTCGGAAAGTCTCTCCTGTCTGTCAGGAGCTTGGTCCCATGCTAACATGATCTCATCCTGCTCCTTGGGGATCTGTGTCCTAAAGATTGTCCTAGAGCAGCCCTGGTGGTTATTGCTGGTAGCTAGGGCTGTGATGAGGAGTCCAGGTTGGAGGGGTCAGGATTTGGCCAGGCTGGCCAGCAGAGTTGCCTCTGATGTGCACTCTGGCTTTTCTGGACACTGCTCTTCATTCCCATGTGTTCCCTCAGGGATCCTGGCCAGGTATCAGCAAGCATCCCACAGTGACTCGTCTGCTGCTGGAGCACTGCAGCTTGTGCTGCTGTCACCCAGAGCCACCTCCATCTCCCAGAAGTGAAGGTGCACCACGGCCCGTGTGTGTGTCCAGGTTTGGTGGGGTTTGCCTGTTTGCCAGGCCTGGAGTTGGCTCAGGCCTCGAGGCAGCTCTGGGGCCCACGTTAGAGATGTGGAGGTAAGACATGACCTTGCTGACCACACAGAACACATGAAGAGTGGTTGTCCCCAGTGCCCAGCATGAACCACCCTGCTGAAATGAGCTTCTCTCCCAGCCCTCAGCATCTGGCAGCAGGGAGGTAAAACCACTGGCCAAACCCTCGCCTGCTGCCTCGACACGATGTTCTGCAGGAGCAAGGGGCTGCCAGACTGCATGAGCAGAAAACAACGTGTGTTCAAGCAATTAAACCAGATGACTGAGAGGAACTAATGACACTTGCATCCCACACCTTCCCCGTGCTTGAGGAGATGCACAGCTCCTGGCTGGGCTCCTTTCCCTGAGCTGAGGGGCTGCCACCTTCTCATGGCTGCCAAACACACGGGAGCTGCCCACCCTCCACGATGAGATTTTGGATCAAGGATTTGGTGTTTATAAAGTGCTCTCTAAAGCACATCCTCAAGAATGCCATGAAAGCAAGTAATAGTTTATTCTTCCTAGGCTTGTTGCCTGTCAGTGGCAGAGGAGGCTCTGTGTTCTGAGTAGGAATGAAGGGTCACAGCGGTGAGCATTGCTGCTCATTTTTCTTAAAGATCTCTTGGACAATAGCACAAGCAGCTTGAGAGGGGTTGTTGTTTGCGTACAGATTCACGGAATATTCTGAGTTGGAAGTGACCCACAAGGACCATTGAGTTCAGCTCTTCAGTAAATGGCCTGTTCAGGGATCAAACCCACACCCGTGGTGTTATCAGCACCTTGCTCTGGCCAGCTGAGCTAATCTCAGGGTCAGGACCTGTGGAATTGGGCTGAACCCATAGTTTGCCCTCAGCCACATAAATTTTTATATTTTCTACAAAAGGCTGTTGGATTGTTCAGTGGACCTGCAAAACTGCATTTTTTTTCCACCTGATTCAATTAGACAACTGTGAAAGAGGATTAATTGCCCTGAAATCAATAGTGCTGCAGGGCTATTGCTGACATCAGCACAAAATAATGTCAACACAGGAAAATGTAGATTGGATATGGTAATCTAAAACAGTTTTATACTATTTGCATACACATAACTACTCTTACACTCATTTTATAGCTATTACAATGATTTAATGGAAGTCAGTGTAGGCCTACACTATAGCAACTGAGAAAAAATTTGGTTGTATAGAATAAAAGGTCATTTTCCACAGCCATCCCTGAAACACGTGTCAGTAAAGGCCAGTATGAACAATGAGTTTTCCCTAACTGGCTAAAAATACTTGCTTTCACACTGTACAATAGTAATCGATTTGGACATGTGGTTGGTGCTTTGAGATGATCTAGTAATTGATTTTAAAACAGATGGCAGCTGTCAAATAAGCATTTGTATTTATTTGATGTTTCTATGAGAACCCTTGGGGTTTCACTATCTCAGTAGTCTTTGTTTTCTCCTTTCCTAGACCCTCTTGCTGTTCTCTGATCTCTCTTCCTCTCATGTTCTTTTGATGCGTCCTACTGACAATTTCTTTTGAGCTTTCTTTCCCAACATAAGCCATGGCCCTTCTGTCAGGCTTTAATTTCATTTTGCTTAAAATTCCTTTTTATTAACAGTTTTACTAAAACAGCAAAATGTCTTCAGCACATCAAATACTTCATGATCTGAGCATCAGCTACAATACATCACACAAACAGAACCATTGGCTACAGTCCCCAGAACTGCTGTACTTTACCACATCAGCAATAAATAACATTGGTCCTTGAGAGCTTTTGAATCTTAAACTGTTAATGCCTTCTAATTATTTTTCTAATTTTTTTTAAGTGATACAGAAGAGTTGCAATGGTACCTGTCAGACTGTCAGAGGACTTGTCTGTCCAAGCATCTTTGTCTTACTGTGCAAGTCTCTGTTTCTGTTAATTGATACTAGAAAATTACAAGTTATTTGTGTCTTCTAATAAGAAGGCCCAGGGAAAATATTTTTCTTCCCTTGAAATTTATTTCTTTTTCTCAGTTCTTTTCGCTTGATCGTTTTCCTTTTTTTGTCAACTTCAAAAACTGGAAGAAATCTCTAAGCTACCAGTGGATTTCTCAGTCAGTCACTGGTGAAGATTTCATCTTTTTCCAAACAGCAAGACAGAACTTTGCCACCTTCAGCAGAAAGGCTAAATTCACAAATATGAGGATGGACAAAGGCTGCAGAACTAGTTGGATTTTTAGAAAAGCATGAAGAAATGCCCATGGCCATGGCATTTACATGTGCTTATTAGCAAAGAGGAGCTCTAACCATCTAGAGCTCTGTGCAAGCTTGGGAACTGGATTTGTCATGGAAATGTCTTTAGAAATGCCCCGGTGGCAGATTATGGTTCAGGACATTAAAACCATCTCTGTGGATTTCCAAATGTGGTGCATACAACAGTTTTTTTCCAGAACCTTCTGGTTGCCACTGAGATACAGGCCTGGTGCTTTTCCCTGCACTGAGTCTGTCAGGGAAATCAGAGGTCTGAGTGCACTTCAGTGGGACTGTTCAGTGCTTAGACAGAGGTGGACATGATAATTGTAAGTGTTTGAGTTCTGTGGCTAAAGGTGCTATACAAGTATTAAAAGGAATAGCCAAATCCACCCATGAAGATTTTACAGGATTGGAGTGGGTATTGTCCATGGAGGAATGAGCTAAAGGATTTTTGGAGTCTCTTCCAGACCCATTTCCTATGATTCCTTGAGAAGTTTATTACCTCAAGTAAGATACAAGTCTCCCATTTCACTGCTCTTGCAAGTACTGCTGGAATTAAATTGCAGTTTGCAACAAGCAGGTGGCTGCTTAACTTTATACACATGCTGGGCTAATTTTTGATGACACACCTACTAGAAATGTCCATCTAGAAACTTCTGACTGTTCAGTCTTTCCAGGGATTACCCACATGGTATCATAGCTGAATGCTGCATCCAAGCCCAGACTCACCACAATTTGTTACTTGGCAGTTGAGAACCAAAGCAGGGGGCTTCTTGTTCTTCTCCCTGATGGGAGCAGGAAATCATCTATCAGGAAACACATCCTTCAGGAGAGATGGCATTCCCACTCTGGGCAGCCTGGTTCATTCTGGGTGCTGCTCAGGTCTTGATTCCAAAGACAGCCACCCATGTAATGCACTAATGCAGCAACCTTGAATTCAGCTCAGGGAACGTTCCTCTCATCACACCTCTGTTACTGCCTCCAGTTTCTTCTCTCCTCCAGTGATACTGAAGTCTCTAAGATGGATATATACCCAGTTGTCACTGAATGTCCTCTGACCTAGGACTTCAAATGCTCCTCCTGAGGGTCTGTTAATTTAGAAGAGTCTTCGTTTCACACAGCTTTGGAATGATCATTCAATTGGGCCTTAATTCAGCTACAAGAAGGATTGATATACACGTCCTGTAACGCTCCCTGAGCACAAACACATCACTGGCTAATACATGGCCCCACTGAAGAGTCACTACTCATGAGCAGGGTCACCCAGCTGTTCTCAGAGTGATTCATTGCTGAATGTGCTGACGTGGAATAAGCACTGACTTGCCTCACACCCCATGCTTGAACCCAGCCAGCAGGTCTGATCAGCCCTTGTTCAGCTAAGGCAACCACACACTTTATTCTCACTATTTTTCAGGTTTGCATGCCCTGTTGGGGCTGGCAGGCAAAACTGTTGAGAAAGAAGGAGCACGGGGCCATGAGGATCTGACTGTGAGGAATCTCTGCAGCTCACTCACAGCATCCTGACATCAAGTAGCACTCAGCGACTGCAAGCTCTGGGGAAGAGGGCTAAAGTTTTGATCAATTACCACTTTATGCTCTTAGTCAGAAGGTCATGATCTATATATGTAGGGGGGCTTCGGTGTTTGAGGAGAACCTGGTTTTTCATATACATGAGGCAGAATCTGAACTAACTTTAGAAAGACACAGCACTATTGAATGCAGCTGATTTTCAGAGCATGTGCTAAATGCAAATGCAAGGAATACACTGTCCCCAAGAACAAATTGTCTGCAAATAATTTTTTTAATTCAGCTGAAAGAACTTTCTGGTACTAATCCATTCTATATTCCATAAGAATGTTCTCTGGTTTGCTAAAACTGACTGATCTCCCTAATAACAGCAAGGTCCTGGCTTTGTTTCAAGGCAAAGGTTCACTCAATTAAATCTCATTAACAGAGGACCACAAAACCTGCACTAAAACCTTTCTGGATGTGTGACCTTCAGCAGAACTGCTTCATTAAGTCTGAGATCCTGGAGAAAATGTTTGCTGAATAAAGTCATTCCTAATTAGTGTTAAAATGTCAATGATTCATCTGCCATCCATCTTTACTCCTTTTCCTTTATGCTCTTCATTATCTCTTTAATAGGCAACCAATATAAAAGTCAAAAGCAGCATCTTTTAAATGTACATATAACAGGTGGGACAGTGCAGCAAAGCAAATTTGCCAGATGTGCTTTCCCATGAAATATTTCTAACTTCCTAAATATCTTTCCAAAACCTCACTTACATGCTGCCATTAAGCATTGATTAATTAATTTGTTATTTGTGAAAACCATAAGTATTGAGGATTAATTTTCTCTTGCACCCTCTCTGATGTTACCTTGAGTTTTATTCCAAGCCATATGCAAGCCTTGATTAACAAAGTGTTTACTTGCCCTGTGATGAATAGAATTGTCTATTCTCCAAGGATTGCTCATCCAATTTTTTTTTTTTTTTAAATTAAACCTTCTCTGGTGAGTTCCTACTCATCAGACCAGGGGAATGTCCTTGTTGGAATGGGGGGTTCATCAGAGGGTGGTGTATAAAGCTGGTGGGTCTGAGCTCAGAAAATCCTCATCCATTTTTCCAGTGACCTGTGGTGGCAGCAGACACTGGAGCTGCTGGGACCTGTGTAGCAGGACTTCATGGTGAACATTCTGCGGCCTCTTTAATTTTTATTCTCACATTAAAGTAATGGGACCCATCTTCCTGCCCATCAATCTGTACAGCATATGCAAGCCCTTCTGGTGGTTTAAATAGCAATGACTCACATGATATTAAGCCTCTTAATGAAAATGGGTTACGTTATTGTCTTTCACAAAATGGGAGGTTTAAAAAGCCAAGTTAATATCTTCCAAATGTCAGTAACTGGAGACACTTTGGACCAAGAGTGAACTTTACAGCTTTTCTGCAAATCTGTAAGATGAGTTCATCTTTACAATGAAGGATATTAGATTATATGAAACGTATTAGAAATTATTTGAATTTGAATTTAATGAGAACTAGGTTCTGCCAGTATTAAAAATAATTTCATATGACGGCAATATTGTTTTCTCCTTACATACCTGAACTCTGACATGTTTGCATTGGCATCTTTCTGAGTACCTTTTCAATGGCAACTATATTACTGAAATCTCAAAAATCCCAGAAGTCAGTGGTATAAAGGATCAGGCTCTAACCCTGGCTATTAATGGCAAATTGCCTTGCAATAGTGATTTGAAAAATGAAATAGGGATAAAAGTCAAATGGTATCCAAGGCATAGACTCTAAGGCCTGGTATCTTGTTTTGAAGCTCCAGCCTTTCATAAGTTACAGGAAATTGCTGTATTTGTTTATTCCCAACTGGAAACAGAATTTAGGAATATTTAAATTGTTGCTGAAGCCCTTGCATAAACAGTTTGAATTGATTGATATGTGTCTAGTCTGATGTTGTGAACTCTAATCATGTGCAGGACACATGGCAGGAGCAGCAGGGCCTTTTGTGCTGTCACGAGTGTGTGTACTAATATGAATAATTTGATGTTTCTTCAGCAAAGGTAATTAAGCCTAATAACCTATAAATACAGAGTAATTGTTATCAATTGTGTTCATTTGTGTATATGGCATAATTTGATGAGTATTTTTGATTGATATTCCTGTGGCATCCTCCCTGTGCTGTGATTAGACTGGGATTTTCATATCTGCGCTGTTTCATTTATTGCTAACTAGTAATTTACCTCTAATAGCCTTTTTTTTTTTCTGTTCTCTCTCTCTTTTTTTTTTTTTTTTAATTAGAGGAGATCTTGAAGACTCACATTGCTCACTGGTGGTCTCCTGATGGCACCAGGTTGGCATATGCAACAATTAATGCCTCTAGAGTCCCCACCATGGAGATCCCAATATATACAGGCATCATTTACCCTACTGTTAAAACATATCATTATCCAAAGGTAAGGGAAAATAAAACAATCAGTCCTGCTGTTCTATCAGAAATAAATAATTGTTTCTTTCCAGTAGACTCAGACAGGAGACTAATAATGCATGCTCATAGGAAGTGAAAATAAACATATCCAAGGGAAGATCAGCTGTTCCCCAGTGAGTGTGGTCTCCATCACTCTTTAGCTGCATTTGTAAAACTGCAGTTTTCTGGTTCTATGAGAGTCAGTAATTCTATATACGAAGAAAATAAAATTTAAAATCCTTGCTTTTTATGCACACAAAAGCAATTTTGTTTCCGTGCTGGAATGGATGGAAGGTGGATGGTGCCTGGGGGTTTGTCTCCAGGATGGGGTTGTTGGTGTCTGAAGGTTTGGAATTTCTGTATTTCTATATTTGGATATGTTTCTATATTTAGATATGTTTCTATATTTAGATACATTTCTATATCTAGATTTTATATTGATAAACACATACATACAAACATACGTATGTTCTGTATTTATAGATTCTGTTCTGTACAGAAGGAAAATGTAGTATTTGGACTTCCTTAGAATATCCAGGGTGGCCTTATGTCAGCAGAGACATTGGTTAGAGATTTTCTGTGCCTGAAAGAGAGAAAATACTTAGGAGCCAATCTCCCCTTGACTGCAGAGACCTGCAGGGAGCGCGGGGCACGGACACAACTCTCCACCAGCACAGACTCACTGCTGCTGTTACTGCTGTGATTCCCTGCTCTGCAGCAGTACAGGGGTGTCTGCTGCAGTCATTCCTGCTGGGTTTCTTGCTTTAAGCACTGATTGCCCAGGACCTCACATGCTGGTCCAAACTGAACCATGATTTAACAGGAGAGCTACCCACATACATGGAAATCACGATGGTTCAGCCAGGGATGCCCTTTCCTACAGTACAAGATGAATCAGTATTTTACTACATCAACCATCCTCCTGTTAGACAACCTTCTGTCAAAAGGTGCAGGAAATGGCAAAATTTCTAGCTGCCATGAAAAGTAGGATTTTTTACTAAGGTTAGAAGTGTCCTGAGTAAAACTGTGCCCCTTGTTTGTGCCTACCAACCTCTCCACACCTCTGTGCCACATCCCCAGATTTGCAGTCTCCCTGTGAAAGATCACAGCAGTGCAATCCATATCCCTTTCAATGGGAATGCTTTTTGTAATCCATGGGGATATAATAAATCAAAACCATTCTGTGTTGTATATGATATGGTAATTCATTCTTTTTTTAAAATCCAGGCTGGAATGGAAAATCCAACTATTTCTTTGCATGTGATTGGTCTGAATGGACCCACTCATGACCTGGAAATGACCCCCCCGGATGATCAGAGAATGAGGTAGGTGCTTTCTCACCCTGGGATGCTGGCCCCAGTTCCCTTGGGGTTTTAGATCAGAGTCTGAGTTTTTTCAATATCATTTTACGGTTTTTAACACTGGACCTTTCTCTGCTGCTATCAGAAAGTTTCATTTTGTGTAAATCTGCTTAATTTTTTTTCAAATTATTTGTCTTTTTACCTGTATTTTATAGAACATTATATTAAAACAGGTTTACACTCAATAACTTTAAAATAACCCAAACCCATTTATGCAAAAGAAGATGTATGACCTGTGGCCAAACCAAATGGTCAAAAATACAATTTCAGGCCTGTGAACAGCAGGTAGGAATTCAGGATCACAGTATTCCCATCACATTATCAGAATGGTGGCTCCTGAACAATGTAATTTGTCTTTTGGTGGCATTCTCTGTAAACAGAGAGACTCACAAAGGTTTTAATTACAGCAATAACTTCCGACTGCAGGATCCAAGTGTTGTTAATAAATTTGTTCTATATGGTTATGGGTGGCCATAATTTATTTGGTTGCAATCAATATTCCAAAACGATGCAAAATACATCATAATTAATTAGTGCCTGTATATTTCATCAAAACCACAGCAATTGCCATCTCTAGGGATGACAAAGTAGTGCTGCTAGAGCAATAGGGGTGCATTTTCATTATGCATATGTTTTCTGAAATGAGAGGATTAGTGTGATAAAATTTCATTAAAATAGGCAAGAGGGATGTACTGTACACTGAGTTACAGAAGGGAGTTTCAGGAAAGCAGGGGAAGCTGGTGATAAGGATCTTCCAGCAGACACATCCTATCTGAAGCACTTCAATGTGCTCAGTACAGATGATATATGGACAGGGTGGTATTTCGTGTTCTTTTTATCTGGAGCAAAGTGATTCAGTACAATTAATAAAGCTGATAATAAAGTGGAGATATGCCACAGCCTTTTTCTTTCGAAAGTGAAAGAAGCCAGAAATTTTCCACAGAAATTGGGTATTTTTCAGTTAAAAAAAAACCCAAAAGCAAAACAAACAAAGCAAAGCTGATGATGGGAAAACATATTTTGGTGTGAAATGTACAATATTGATTTGTCATTTTTAAATACCTTTCATTCTGAACATATTTGTCAAGTTTTCTCCAGTGCCATGCTTTTCTGTGAAAAAAAGAAAGTGAAGGGAAGGGGTTCAAACTGAGGGGGGAAGTAGTAGTATAACATTTAATGCCTGACAGGCATTTTTTATTTTGGTGCAAACCACTGGACCTCGAGAGTTTCATCAGCAGGTGGTCAGAATTGGATCATGATGCAGCTTATTTCTCATATTTGCATCTCTGGCGGCAAATTGAGGAATGATGTTATCTCCCTCAAGTGCAAAAATCATCCCTGGCCCTTGCATGGCCCAGAAACAAATAAATTATGGAAAAGCTCAGACAACTCCAGTGTGGATCTGAGGCGGGAGCTGTCTGTGCCCCAGGGACCATAGGCTGGGCTGCTGCCTGTCCCTTGGCCTGTGATCCATCACTGTCTGTTCTTTGTGCTGTTTGTGGCTTTATTCCCATGGTCCCACTGTAGGTATTCATAGTGTGGAGTCGTAGCTCATGGTGGGGATTCCTGCCTCCAGGAAGCAGCCATGGAAAGCTGGGGCGTGGGCAAGGTTGCTGCGCCATAACCAGTCTTAGATGGTTGCAAACCAAACCAACAATGTCGTTCCTGGGGTGGGGAAATCCATTGCAAACTCAGGATGGCCTCACCCTTCCTGGCAGGGCTCAGACAAGGTGTCCCTTCCCTTCTGCTCTGATGTGGATGTCTGTAAATGCAGTGGTCAAGTACCTGCTGGTGCAGATTTCGTTCTGTGGAAGAAACAGGTTCTCCCTTAAATCAGCTCCATATAAAATGTGGGACAGAGAGGGCTTGGGAAATGCACTGACTTCCCATTTCTCTCCACTGGCTGCTCAACCAGTGCAGCTGCAGGAGCAGCAGATGTTTAAAATTAGCTGAGATGAATCACACCTTCTTGTCTCATTTTCCTCTGCAAAATGGGAACTGTAAAACTTGGTTGTCCTGTAGAAGAGATGTGAAGGGAAGTAAATGAAATGAAAAGCTCCACACTACTCAGGAACTGGAATAATGACTATACAGGTAGCTGCAGTTATCCATGGGCTGGGTTATCCATGGTCTTGATGGCCGGGAAAGGCTTCAGAGAGAAACTGAGACTCCATAACCTTCTGTGGGGTTGTAGGGAACACCCTGATTCATCTAAACTAATAATTAAAAGTTCCTGAGAAAGAACTGTGGCTCCTGTGTTCAAACAGCAAGAGAGATGTAAAAACTGAATATATGTCCTTGAAACTTGAAATTGGATTTATGGAAAAAATGCTCCAAGCCACAATAAGTACTAAAATCACATTCCTTTTCTGGGGACACTGAATCTGCTCAGTTCATTTTGGAGAGAAAGAAGAGACAGTTATACAGTTTAATTTTGCTGTGTTGTTTTTTTTCTCTTAGGGCCTATGCTGTTGCTGATAAAAAGTAAAATTACAATTTTATTTCAGGCTCTAAATTTTCAGACTGCTGTTGTCTCACCTGGGTGTATCCTTCCCCCCAGTGCAGTGGATGCAAGCACTCAGGCCTTTTGTTCCTTTTTCCCCCAGCCAATTTCAGGCACTAAATATTACTGAAAAGCACAAAATCAATTTCCAACTTGTTATTTTTCTAGACAAACAGGCCTTTGTGCTATTTCCCTTTCTCTTCAGTATATGCAGGAGCTCTTGCCAGAACACGGAGGACTCTCCAGTGACACAGCGCATTATTTCCAATGAGAGAAACAATTCCTTATACATATTTTATAGCAAACAAATTAACTAATAAATTTTTTACAGACTGTATGCTGTAAAAAGTCATATTATACTTTAAGGATGTCTTGGCCTGCAGAGCCCAGCAGTATATTCTAACATCACCAGCTTGGACAGTTCAGCCAGAGCTGTGCCCTGCAAATGGACTGGTGGAGCCCTGAATTGCTGCAGAGGTGGACATCTGGTAGCACCATGCCCTGGCTCTGAGAAGGCAACCACCAGTGAATTTATTCCTGTGTTTTGCAGCCCAGCCTAAGTGGTTGCATCCCTCACTATTGTACGGGACTTTTTCTGAAGATATCGATTACAGGACTCTGCAGCCCACACCCACGATTTACTCCAAGCATCATCGCAACCTGGATGTGTCCAGCAATGGGTGCAGGGAGTGTGGGAGGGTGGTTTTGCTCATGCAGACTATCTCTGCTGATGTCTTTATGACAACCAACTGCATCTGCCTTACAGAAACCCTGTGTCACTCCAAACTCTATCATTCTTACTATTTGTCTTTTAATGCAATACTCCTGGATACTTTGGTGTGTAGTTGGAACACTCAGAGGCCATCAACTTTTCATAAGCATAAAGAACCCAACCACTGCTAGTGATGGGTCTGAGTCAGCTCAGGTTAGTGTGCTCAGAATGGAAATGGTTTGCAAGTTCTTTTCCACCTGTGCATAAATTTGTAGCTCCAGGCAGTTCAATCCTTCTTGGAAGACAGAATAGCTCAAAAGATTCTTTATCTCTGTATTCATCTCTTCTTTGAAAATAACTTCCAGAAGTGGCAGATAAAACACCTGCACAGCCCTAAAAATGTCATTTTTAGGGGTTGAAATCTATGCCTAAAGCAGCCTAGAGACATCAGGACATAATGTTCTTTAAAACCACAGCTCTCTCTCCTGGACTGTTTGCCTGCAGCAGGCCCCGACTGCTCTGCCACGTGGCAGTTCATTGGGATGGCAGCGTTGTGATTTGGTTTGTGCATGTCTGTGTTTGCAGGGACTACTACATCACCATGGTGAAGTGGGCCACCAGCACCAAGGTGGCAGTGAACTGGCTGAACAGGGCTCAGAACGTGTCCATCCTGACGCTGTGCGACGCCACCACGGGGGTTTGCACCAAGGTAGGAGAGATTTGCACAGTGGTCACTTGCCATCAGTGTTCGTAACCCATGCAAGGAGAAGATATTTAAGTTATTTTACATGATGAAAAGTCAGCTGGCACACATTAATTTGGGCAGACAGAATGTAAACAGTGTTCACAATTTTTAATTCTTGTTCAACACGTAGAAATCCAAAAACATTCTCTGTGTGTGTGTGAGGGAGAGTGATTACCTGTCTCGAAACACCTGTATCCTCACACAAGCTCACACACCTCAGCAGTTTGCAACCTAAATATCTTTGCAACATTCTAGCTGCATTATATGTATTTAATGGCATTAAAACCAGCTCATGTGTATCTACACATGCCTTAATTTTAGTTAATTAGTCCCTTCTATAAATGCAGTAATACAAATGGTGTATTGATATAAAATCTGGATTAGCAGATTCCATCATTTAAACTGGCATATGTTTCCACTGTATAAAATTGTTCTGATACACCCATCCCTTGAAAAAAAATAATGCAATTCTGTGCATAGAGCATGGTGAGAAGTTTTTTCTTAATAACTTTCATTTCAACCTTTACTTATTTCTTAAAAAGCTTTATTTCTTTGGGGAATAATATGTCTTGTGAGATATCCATCAGGGAGAAAAGTCAAGGATAGCAGCCACTGGATTCCACTCCAGAAACACATATTTAAACAGTTTCTTTGTATTTCTGAACAACCTTTCAACTGCAATCCAGCAGCTTCCTGCATTCATAGGCGAAATATAATATGTGACAAGTATGTTATTAATGACCTTTTTTGTTTTAGAAACATGAAGATGAGAGCGATGCCTGGCTGCACAGACAGGTAAGAGCGATCTTCTCCTTGAGGTCAAGCTTTTGATAGGATTAATGTTTCATTGAGATTTTCCCCAAAGAGAAATACTGATTTCTGGTCCTGAGAGAGATACTTGGAAGACGACATCTACTCTGGTAGGTCCCATAGTTCTAAGCCTGCAATTTACTTGTATTTAAGAGATGAAAAGCTGATGTTGGTAGAAAATCACTCACTGGCAGTATCTGTATAGGACTCATCAGCCTCAGGGACAATCCTTCATACCCCGCCCTGCCACTGATGATGGTTTAAACACTATGGTCATTGTTTTCTAGTCATTTTATTAAGAGAATCTGTGTCCATTCAGAGACAAAATCATGCAGGTAGACTGTTAAGTCACTTAAATATTGTATATAACATTTGCCCAGCAGTCAGTTTGTGAGAGGGCCTCAGATTGGATAAAGCTGTTCTTGAGAGAGAAGCTGTGATCTCGATTCAGCCACAACACTGAGCTGTTTCTCAAGCCTTGTGTGAGCAGCAGACAGGGAGCAGCATGTCCCATAATATCTTGTACTACATATTTTTCCAAGTCCAGGTTTAAAGCATTTCAAATTTTCGTCACAGCTTGCTCAGAGGAGCCAAGAACCTGTAGAAATGACACTACATCAGTTCACAGCAGGAACAATGCTCTCCTCTCCACCACTGGCTGTCCTGCAGCAATAGGCTATGTGTGATCCAGATGAAAATTGATTGTATGGGGAAATAGATTTTGTGCTCCAAGCATTTCCAATGACCTTTTGCTGATATAGAGTAAAAATGATGCTGAAATATTCTTTACGTTCATAAGGACCATATTGGCTTGAGTAGGAAGAAAAAGCTTAAAAGGCAAGCCAAATCAAGGGAAAATTAGGTTATCCAGATATTGTATATTTTAAAAAAATAATAAAAAATAACAGGATTTATTTATTGTTTATGTTTATGTTTATGTTTATGTTTATTTAATTATATTTATTGTTTATTATATTTTTCTTTAAATTTATAATTTTTAGGGCAAGAGCAGTAAAGTAATCCTTTTGTTGCTATTTACTGCAGTATAGCAGGAATGTTTTATAATATTAATACAATATAGTGGAAGTTGTGGTTTTACACTGCTGTGGTTATTTAGTCACCTACCACGTGGACAGGCATTAAAAGATGGTGCTTTATCCTCAATATCTGAAGTAAATGATCTGTCAGTCCCTAATGGGCCTGCTCCAGGGAAATACATTTTGTTTTACTGCATCTCCAAAAAGCATATACTTAGTTTGAGAGCACATACTTAGTTTGATGTTAGAGAAGGATGTTCATTACAGCCAAATGAGTCAGACATCTCAGTGCTAAACTAAAATAACATTTTCTATGGACTTTGGAGACATTTGATAGCACCCTTCAAAAGCTTTTGTAGGAGTCTGAAGAATTATAGAACTCTTTTGCCTGTATTTCTGACAACAAAATTACTTAAAATTCTAGTTTTGACTGAATATGATTACTGGGATAATTGTATTTTCTATATTTGCCTTTTATTCTATGACACATTCATCTAGATAACTGGAAAGGTATTTTCATGGCACGTGTGTCTGACTATGAGGATGATGTGAAAATGTTAAATGCTAGTTTGGGTCCAGTAACCTCTTCAAGAAGGAGATGAATTGCACACCAGGCAGCTGCTGAATGAGCTCAGGAGTGTGGCTCAGCTTGGGATGATGATTCCTTGGTTGAGACCTTTTAATATAAGTATTTGCAAATGAGCCAGGTGCTCTGTCCCCTCTGGGGACAGCCGGGGTGGTGGCAGTGGGGTCACACAGTCGAGGGACCCTGGGCAGCGTTCAGCCCACCCCAAAGAGCTTCTCTGAGAAGTGTCCCAATTTTAAATCAGTAGGACCAAGGAATCCAACTGCTCGCCTCATGCTTTAAAATACTCCTTCAAAATTCTCCACATGCGTGCTTTGAAAAGCACACACGGGTTTTACCTTTTTCCCATTAATTTAAGTGCATCCTGGAACAGGGACAAACAGTCAGCTGGGAGTAGGAGACAAGAAGATACTCATCAGAGACTTGAGGGAGTCTCTGAGGATGCCAGGGTTGACTTTTTTCAGCTGTCTGAAATCCTGGGAGTTCTGAGATAAAGTGTAGAACCCATGAATTTGAATTTTGTTGTTGTAGTAGTTTGGTGACTCAGTGGCATTTAACAATCCGCCTTCAGAAGGTTGTAGTAAACAATCTCGTTTCCTTCTGGGCTTAAGTTCATGAATACATTTTACACGAGTCCAAAACCTTTAGAGAGCCTCTCTCCAACATAGGCAAAGAGAAATAATGCAGCCACTCCCTGTGCAGCTAAAAAATAGGATAAACTACCTAAAGTATAATGAGAAATGCACAGTATTTAAAAAGGATTTGCTAGAAAGCATCTGTCACTCTTTGTCAGATGAGGTGGCACATTCACGAAAACGGTCCCAGGACTCTAGAATTTTATACTGCCTTTATTTATATACTTGCTTGTGCACTTCTGAGCACAAGAGCCAGACTGAACTTCACTCATACTGTTGCTTAAATACACAAATTGTTTGAAACACTAATTATAGCTGTAAGCAATTTTGTTTGAATTTTTGTGAGGAAGCCATTTTCCAGTAGTACTGGGGATGGTCATATCCGGGCAATGAGTCAGCAAGGGAGAAATCAGGCAGTTTCTGAGCACCTGCTGAAGATAAACTTTACTGGCATTTTAATTGGTTTATTTATTTAATTGTGAGTGTGGCCTGAAAAAAAATTTAATTATAAACCAGGGTGCAATTGCAACTCCACCAACGGCTGCAGTCTTTGACATTGATGTTGGCAGGACCAGGAGATTACCACAAAATTGTTTAGAGACCTATAACCTCCAAAACTGCCTACGTGGGCTGGCTGCCCTCCCCTGATAACAGTTTCTGTGGGTTGCATTTTTCTTTCCAGTCCTCCTATTTCCCCAGCGTTTCAGGTGACCGCAGTCTGAAACTAAGGACTCGCTCTCTTAAAAGGCTGAGATGTTGAAAACCTTGCACCATTTTTCTTTTACTACTCCCTTGCTTTAATCCTGCATGATAACCTAGAAATTATTCTTACATGTAATTAATAGGAGGTATGAAAAGAGATTTTGAAAATAAAAACAGAGTTTAGTGGAACTTACAAACAGGACCCACTTTTTCACTCTCTAAAGCCCTTTTGCCGAGTAATTACCCCATGACTGACCTAATTTTGGCCTAAAGACAAAGGATGCAGCAGAAATAGGATCCAGAGACCCATAATTAAAATACCCAAATTCATCTGCCAGAGATAAAAAAGCAGCTTCTGGCTACAAACAACCTCTTTGGTGCTTAAATGAAGAGTTCCCATTTCCTCCAGTGGAGGGGATCAGTAGCCAGAGACATGGGATCCTCTCCAGTTTTTGACCCCGATTTTGGTGCAGCTGCCCTGGCTTCAGAGATGGCCACAGGTGTGGTGCACCCAGGCTCAGATGAGCATGGGGACAGGGATGGAGGATGGAACTCAGCTCTGCCCCAGGGGCTGAGTGTGTCAGGAGATGGAAGGAGATCTTGCCCCTGTGCCCTAAAGAGGAGGTGATGGCATTGTCCCATTAGAGTTGATGCACACTGGGTGTTTTCTTCTTTGCATTTAAACAAAGTGTTTGCCAATATGCAAGGGGTTAAAAGGATTCATATCACACCTATTTGTTTATCAGAGCTATGGGCCTGTGACACAGAAAGTCTTGGGCCATTTCACTGAAAGAATAAATGCCCACACAGCAAAATCATTAATGCTGGAATCTGGGAAAAGGTGGATCAGACAGAGAGGGCAGGAGACTGCTGAAGAAGAGAAAATGCATCAGAGAATCAATTGGAAAGGATTCAGGTATTCAGATTAATTTGTTTCCATTTTAAAACCCGAGGATGAACCAGAAAATCATAATTCTTATGGAAGTATAACTCTCAGTCAGTAATAAAACCAATATGCAAAGAATCTGCTTTGCCACTGATTTCTGTGAGGAAAAGTGTGGAGTCCAGCCAAGAGCATGTGAGGCACTGTAGAAGAACAGGAGGGAGGGAGTGTGTTGAGCACAGACAAACCAGTTTGGAGCTGCAATGTGTGGTACTGGAACACGATGATTGTTTGACCCATGATAATGTTTGGGTGGTTTTGGTGGAGCTGTACTTCTGTGCCCATGAATCTTTCAGGCATTCCAACTCACCGTAAATCGGATCATTTCTCTTCCAAACATTTGTCCCAGTGAGTGTTTGATCATGCAAATCCTCAAGGTCGGAGACACTTGGCACTCCCCACCATCCCGTATGCACCGTATCTTCCTTTGTTTTACCGGAGGAGTCCTCCTCAGATGGCTGCAGATCCAGTGATGCTCAAACACAATTAAATACACTCTTCCTTTTTTTTTTTTTAATTTTAATTTTTAAAATTGTTATTCTTTACTCCAGGACCTTGGGCTCTCTCTAAGACCTTCAGAAGCTCAGACTGCATTTAGCACTGTCCCTTCACCCCTCCCCATTCTGCCAGACTTAGGAAAGGCCGCAGAGGCTTTTCAGATGTTAGAGACTATATCCATATCCTTTAAGATGTATTAACGAAATATGAGTTTGTTCAATCCCTTTTTGCACTTACTGATACAAGCTGTGTCCATAAACCTCCTGTGGCAAAAAGTTCCAAACATTCCGTACCTGCTGCATAGTAAAAGCATTTTCTTTTGCTAGCACTAAAGTGATTGTTTTCAATTAGGGCTGTTCTGTTCTAGTATTGTGGGATTTGGTCAATAATTGTTGACCAAAGGCTCAGACAGTTCATATCACATGCAGAATATTTTAATTATGTGCCCAGTGTAGCTCCCTAAATTACAAAATCCTGTTCCAAGACAATTTCCGTCTGTCCCCTCATTTACCACCTGGAATAAGTCATCATCTCTGTCACAAAGTTCTGATTGTATTAATGTGTTGCCTTCCCAGCCACAGGAACATGCAAACAGGATGTCTTGTAGCATCAGCCCAGTGCTAAAACCTCACATCTGTCACCTGTGCCATGAACCTCCTTCCCCTGTAGCTCTGAGTGAACCTCAAACTCATCTGCACAATGCCTGCTCTCGCTGGCAGAGACATATTGCTGGAATACATAATGCAGGAGGCACAGATATAGAAATGGAGGGTGAACTCATTGCTACCTACCTCAGGAAAGGAAAACCTGTCGAGCAGAAGGTTTGCCTGAGCTATCACAGTCATTATTCAATGAGGTTTCTCCTGTCATGAAAGACTTTTGGAAATAATATAGCGGTTCATGTTTCAGGTTCCAGAACAATGTCAGAAACAAATGAAACTATTACTTCATAGAGCTGCAACAAGCTGCAAATGGGCACATTTTAAAATATACTGAAAACCTAAGCAGGGGAAAATAAAAGGAAAAAAGAACAGTTTGAACACCTAGTAGAGCACTGACAAATCTGATAAATTGTGGAAAAGAATTAATCAGTAAAGAACAAAGGAGCGAAGGAACACAGAGTAAGAATAATGTGTTCGCTTGCGGGAAATAAAAATGTTTATTCCTTTGCTGTGCCATAAGTCTCCCTGTACAATCAGGTTCCTGTGGGTTCAGTGTGGTATCTTGGCATGTGCCAAGCAGAAAATCGAGGTGTTTGATTAACACTGAACTGCAGAGGACCCAGAAGAGGCTGGCAACAGTGTCCTTGTTGATTGCTCTGGAGGAAGAAGGGTCCACAAACCCAGCCAAGAAAGGCGGGGCTCATCCAGCCACAGAAAATCCTGATATCACAGGAGAGCTTTAACAGAGGTTCAGCTTTTTATTTACTCCCAGCTAGTTGAGATTTAGAGTTAGCTTCCTGTAGCCAGTTCTGTTGGTGCAGTGCTCCTTTGTCCCACCATATGGACCATCCTTCTGCCTTCCCTGGTAATCTGCTGTTCAACCATCTCATGCAGTGGAGACTTCTCGTGTGCCTCAGGGTTGTTGTTCACAAAAAGAAGACTCACTTTCAGGAGATGCTTGCTTGCCACATGTGGTGTTTGATTTTCTTTCTGCTGAGTCCCTTCTGTCTCTGGGTGAAAGTTCCAGTCATCCAGTAAAAGTCAATCACCACGTTCACCTGGGAGCTCTGTGTCAAAGAGAGTTCTGCAGGAGACCCTCTCCTTCATAAATAATTCAGTGAGATAAGCATTTGTAAGACAGCAGAAAAAGACAGCAGTTAGATGCTGTTCAGTTGTGTTTCCTCCAGGACAGGAACAGAGAGGTTGTTCCAGCAGGGTAAACAGGGTTTGTCACACCGGTTCTAAAGGCTGTATTCCGAGTGCCCTGAGCAGTCAGCTGTATATGTGTACTTTTGGCTTTGCAAATGGGAATTGACTTTATAGCCGAGGAACTCGCCTTGCTGCCTGTCTTCCCACAGCTGAAAGGTGTCTGCTTTCCCAACAGCAAGAAACAATAATCCTCAAAACTTTCTCCAGTTTTCAGCGGGCTCTTTGTTTGCCTCAGGTTGCTGTCAAAGAGCACTTTCTGGTTTTCTGTGCATTAATGTCACAGGGATTTGGAGCACTGAGCAATTCTAAGTACAACCAATTAACACTAATACACCCCTTAATTTTGCTGCTTATACAGAATGAAGAGCCCATTTTCTCCAAGGACGGTCGGAAGTTTTTCTTCGTCCGGGCCATTCTCCAGGGAGGACGCGGGCATTTCTACCACATCGCCATGTCATCGTCACAGGTGACTCACTCACTGCTGCTGCTGCTGCTCTGGGTCTCACCTGAGGCAGACAGCAATAAAAAGCGGTGTCTGTGCTTGTAGCAGTGAGATGGGGAGGTGCAGATGTAGAAAGGTCTTGCGCATAAAAGAAAACCTCCAATGATGCTTTATTGGGCATGAGATAATGTGAATTTCCAAATGAAATACTTAGAAGAAAAAGGTCAATCAACTGTCTCTTTCCAAACATTATCATTGTTTTGTTTTGATTTTGTAATGCCACCTTAGTTGTAGATAAGTAAATCCCCACCCTGCCATGAAGGATTAAATAGAAGCGTGTGGGCACGCTGGATTAGAGGAGACGGTTTGAAGTTGCTCTGTGCTGATTTCACCTCATCTTCAGTGGAGTCACGGTTAAGATGATTCTGACTTTCTGTTATTTCTACGGCTGCAGATTCACAGAAATAGCAGGTGTAGTGGTGGAAATTGCAGGTGTATGGTTTATTTTCCATGGCCAGTGGAGCCAGGAGAGCTCCCTCTTTCAGAAGTTTTAACGATAAAGAAATCTACTTCTCTTTTCTTTCTGGCAGCCCAACAGTAGCAACGACGACTTACAGACTATTACATCTGGAGACTGGGATGTGACAAAGATACTGGCATATGATGAAAAGAGGCAGAAAATGTAAGTAAACTTTGGCCTGACAAATCAGACTTCCTTTGTTTAGCCCTGGGCTCTGGGTCAGTTACAAAGGTGTTGTGTATACACTGAAACCTGTGAGCAGGAGGTGGGGATAAGAAAGCAGGGGAAGCTCTCTCCATTTTGGTTTAACCTCTCATACCATTAGATATATCTTGTGTTATTTTGATTAATCTGTACAGTCCAAACCTCTCTTTCTGTGACTATTAAATAAATTTGTGCAGAGGAGTAATTTCTCCTGCTGCAACTTCCGATATTAGCCTCTGTAGGAAAGAAGCCTGTTTTCATGAACTACCTAGTCAATTTTGGAAAGAATCCTTTGTTGACCTGCAAAAATACCAATGCAGTGGGGAAAAAAAAAAGTATTCAGTTAGAATTAGGAAAAAAAAGAAAAAAAAAGAAAAACAAACCCACCCTTCTTCACACTTGCTCTTTATGCTTGTAAAATAACTTCTGTAAACATTCACTTTTTCAAATACGCTTCAGGAAATTACATTAGAAAATATTTAGACAGCTTTCTGGAACCAACAGATTCCTTTCCAGGCAAAATTTCATGTGGATACAAGGTTCTCACCTCTCAGTTACTTAAGGTCACTGAACAGTTGAATAAATAGTCTCCAGAATACAATAAACTTTGAGTGATCATTAAGAGCACAGTGCTTCTTCAAGATTTTGAATGCTTTCAATTATCAATAACTTCAGAACAATATAAAATCATGGAAACACAGAATCACAGAATGGCTTAGGCTGGAAGGGAAAGATCATCCTTCATCAGCTGCCTGTCATGGGCAGGGACAACTTGAAGGGACCTGGCCTCGAACACTTCCAGGGGTGGTCTGAGTAGCAAACTATTACCAAAGTCTTATTGGCATTTTAACTGGCCAGTCAAGCAGAAATTACCACACACTATTTGTGCAATCAAGACGTGTGCCTAGGCAAGTGTGGCTTGTTGGAAGCAGATCAGCAGGGACAAATGTCCTTCCAGACATTATTCACCCCATGGATGCTGTATTTCCTCCTGTGCTCTATCATTATCCACACAAAATGCATCTGGGGGATTAATTCAGACCCCAGAGGCGGGACTGAGGTTGGCCACCTCCTGCAGCATCTCTCCTTTACCTCCAGAAGCTGCCACTGCGTAACAGAGCTCGTGTTGTTTATCCGGAAAGGAGCTCACCACAGTCTCAGCACAAAACAAGGACAACAAAGTGTTCTGCAGCTTCCTGCTCTGCCTTCCCACCAAACCCTGGTTAGCTATCTATCTGGGAAAAGCATAAAACGTGGCCAGAGAAGTAAAAACTTTCTCTAGAGAAAGAAGAAAGGTCTTTAAAAGAAATTCTGAGCCATGAAACTTGAGGTAAAAAGGTGGATGTCTGCCACTTAATCACTTGATCCTTTTTGATCCACTGACATGACCACTGTAGGACCCAAAGTTTTCCATGCTTGTTTTATTTAATTTATTTAATTGCAGTGCAGTCTGCAATGCACTTTCTTGAGCCTCTCAGTGATGTGTCCCTCTGCATCTTTTTCTAATTCAGTTTAAACTCTCCTTGCTTTTACAAGATCATGGAAATGGCAATATGGGTGAAGGTATTGTTGCATGAGATACTTCTAAACACCATTCTAAAGGTGCAATTCACTTTTGTTTTTCCCCTCCAGTTATTTCCACAGCACAGAAGATTCACCAAGAAGGAGACATTTATACAGGTATGTGCTTTACTAACATCATATACAGAATTTCCCATTTCTTGAATTTTAGATGAATCACAAGCAATTGCAGTAGAAGCAGCTTCTTAAGTTTTTTTCTTTAATGGCACTGCAATATCTTTCAGTGTGTCACTGGAAAAGACAGAACAATGTAACCATTGTGAACAAAATGTTTGACACTTGGAAATGTTTTACATTTAGCAATTTTCCCATATTAATGCAAATTTTAAATTGGTCTCAAGATTGACTGTCACAAAACTTTCCAACAGAACTGCTTAGCACTTGAAAGAATTCAAAAATACATAAATTAATGGTATAAACTGTTTTTATACTTTCCAGTAGAGGTTTTGAGAAATTTGATAGTAGCTCACCTCTTCATGAAACTGAAAAGCATTAACAATATTTCATGCCTAGAAACCTTTTTCTGCAGTTCCAGAAGAGTTTGGCATCCTCCCTAAGTGTGTGATGAGTAAAAGGCTGGATATATAGCAAGTTGTTGGTAGTGTTGCAGTTGTGGGGTATAGTGGAAGCAGATTACAAAGGCGAGGAAACACAGACTTTTAAATAAACATTTTGGAATCATTATTCCATTTTCCCGATTTTCCTTCTCAGTGACGCTGCTGCCATCACAAAACCTGTGATGAAGGCAGAGTTGGTGATGGCATAAGTGGATAAGGGACAGTCAGTACATTTTCCTTCTGTCACATGGCATCATACCTTTTTTCTCCTCAGTGGGAAGGAAACTAGAGCAAACTAAATTACCTGTGGTTAAACAATTTTTTCCTTTTGAGACCTATATGCCTGTTCACTGCACTCCACAGTTTTTTGAGAGTGTTTACTTCCTTGAAGAAAATTTTTAACATTATATTAACCCTTCATTCCTATTGAAATGTGAAGAAAATCTCACTTTAAAAACTGAGTCCAGGCACAACTGTTCAAGAGCTGCTGGCATGAGTCAAAGTTCTCCCCATCCCTCCTTGTCTTGGCATCCATCTCACCCTGGTGCCTCATCAGCCTCATCTCCCCACACACAACAGAGAAAGATCAGATGAAGATCTGTTTAGGGCTTTTTTTCCTCTTTTTTTGTGTTTGATTTAGTAGATTTAATTAGGATTGAAGCCAGAGATAAAATCTGAGCCTAAACAAGAACCCATGATCTGCTTATTTCAGTCTCTGTCATCCTAAAAAGGTTGCTCAGCCTCGTCTCTTATAATGGTAGCAAAAAACACTCATATGCTTTACAGTAATACCAGAAAGGTCTCTTGGTTAATATCCTTGAAGTTTCAAAATTCTATAGTGGTGCAAAATGTTATCTATTAATATTTGCTAATAATCTGTAATACATTCTTCAGAATTCAGTGGACTCTTAGCAGCACTTGTGAGCGAATGGACAGGACACGTTACTTTCTTCAACAACAGATCCCTAAATACAATCTTTCCTTTCTACTTGGAGGTTATAAGAGCAGCTATTTAAGCCTGTAAAAAGGGCTTTGGCCTCTGAGGCAGCAGCTAGCAAGTCAGACCAGTGATGCAACCAGTAAGAAACAGAGAAAGCAATTCCTGCTCTTTATTGTCTGTTATAATATAAATAAGTGTAGAAATATTGCTCCTTTGTTTCATGACTTCATCCACCAAATTGTGACTTTCTCTTGTGGAATTGCAACCCTCATTTTCTTTTAAAAACTATACCTTCCTTCATAACCACCTGACCTTGCAAAATGACATCAGTATCCATTTATATACTCTCTATTGAAGCAGGGGGGAAAAAAAAATCCATTACTGCTATTTAAACTCAACCAAATGGAAATGCTTTGTCTCTTACTAATGTTGGACACGTTAGATTTATATTCTTGCTCTAAAGTAAGGTTCAAGTAATGATGCTTTCAAATAACATTTGCCCAGTGACCTTCACGGAATTGTATTAACTTTTTCAGTGCAAGCACAAATGGGAACTTCAACAGGAGGTGCCTGTCCTGTGATCTGATTGAAAACTGTACTTATTTCAGTGCATCCTTCAGCCACAATCTGGAATACTTCCTCCTGACATGTGAAGGTATGCTGGGTTCTGTTATTGCAGTTGTTGTGCCTCAGGGGCAGGGTTTAGAGCCAGCACTGGTATCTTTAGACATCCTGTGCACCTGTGGGCAGCTTTGAAAGACTGGCCATGAATATCTGGGTCACATTGCTTTTAAAGCTTTACTCTTGACATTTTTCTTTTGTATTTTTACTTGTAGCTGGAATGCAGATATTTGCAACCTTTTTCTGTGCATACATGCACAGAAGGTAGAGGTAGATTCCTCTAGCCACCACAAGCATCCTTAAAGGAAAGTAACAGGAAAACCTGGAGGATACAAAACATCAGAAAGTTTATGAGAGAGAAGCCAGAAAGGTGGGGTTGACTGTGGGTGACTGGAACTGAGTTCCAGATGCATCAAGCAGTACTGTGAACAGAGGGATTTAAAGTAAGTTACAACGAGAAGACTGCCAAGAAAAGGCAGTTTACAGAAATGTGCCTACTGGATGATGTGGGTACAGAATATCTGGTGCTTCCCCTCTCATTCATCATAACTTGGCAAAATCTGCAGGTCCAACAGGGATTTCCTGTGTTGAAAATGCCTGAGTATCCGAGAGGCCAAGGATACATTTCAGGAGAAGAGTCATTGAAGTTTTCTCCAGCTCTGTTAAGACAAAATGCAGAACTCCACAAAACTTAATCCTGCATGTAATTTAATTCTGCTTAATTATCCAAAATTGCACACATAATGCGTGCACACCAGTGATCTGCTCCTAGGATTGAAGCTGCTCAAATGGCTGCATGTCCTCTGAAACAAGGTTGAAAAGCAGCAAGCAAACAGGAAATTCCTTATTTTCAACAGCTCAGGAGAGAAGGGAGTAGGTTTTGAAGGGGTATTAGGAAGGAATTCTTTACTGTGAGGGTGATGATGCCTTGGAATATGTTGCCCAGAAAAGTTGTGGATGCCCTATCCCTGGAAGTGTTCAAGGACAAGTTGGATGGGGCTCTGAGCAAGCTGGGATATTGGTGCCCATGGCTGGGGGACATCAGGGGTCTCTGTGGTGATGCAGGGGCTGCCCCTTCTCTGACTGGCAAGTATCCACTGCTGCCAGTAACTGTTTGTGGGGAACACCAAGGATAAAGAAGGAATATCTGAGATGGTAAAATGGGAAATAATCAAGGTAAAGTGGAGAAGTAGAATGGTTACCATACTATAAAGTAAAACAGCTGGACCAGGACAATTGTAAAAACATTTTTTTCCCCTGGAAGGGAGTGATAGGCTGCATGTTGGAGGCATTTAGAGGTATTAAAAAATATCTGGTAAACACAGTACAGAAAAACAGCATTAACAGGGCATTGCATTAATTAACTTAATGGACTCATTAACTTAATGGACTTGCCTGTAAATATGAATTTATAGCTGCGGCAGACATATGCAGAAAATGTCATTTGTCAATAAACATTCCGTTTTGTAGTAAATATTCTGTTTACAAGGTTCCTCTCTTTAAAAGAAAAACCTTGTTTATTTTTCTTCTTGTTTTCATTTCAAGAACAGCTGTCAGGAGCTACCAGAAACAGTGTCCATTTCCTTTTCACCAAGATAATTGTTTAACCGTAATTAGAGGCATTTGTGAATAACAAGATTAAGGTTTCTAAAGGGCCTTATCAACAGTTATGAGGTGATATGTTTTTGATTACATTCTATCTCTTCCACAAAAACCTGCAGCAATACCTGAGGAGGTTAATGAGTTTTATTAGTGTGTACATTAATCCAGTACACAAGATAATTATTTTGCATAATAAACCATGGGCCTGATTCTCAGCTGCTGCAAACAGTAACTCAATTATAAGGTCATTAGGGTTAGAGATGGTTACATCTGCTGAATATATCTTTGTCTGAATTTTCATTATTCAGGACTAAATCCTCAAACTGCAATCTCACTGTAGCACTAACACAGCACAGCTTCATCTGTGGAGCTCATCTCAGTGTCTCCATTTAGATACCTTTAAAAAAATATGTATACATGAGAAAATACAGAAATCTTGGTAGAATTTCCATTTTCAGTGATTTTATAAAAATGTCATTCCATTGCATTTGGTGGAGTTATTCCTTATTTACATGACTGAGAGTGAGAGGTCTTTCAGCCTATTTGCTCTCAAGCAGTTTACAGGAACCACATTTTTTTGGGCACTTTTCATGTTGGGTCCATGTTAACTTCAGATGTGTGCTATGGGTGCACTTGCAGCAGGGACAGCTCCCTTTGGTTCCTGTTGCAGCTGATGTGAGCCAGGTCAGTGGAAACCTCTGTTCTGGATGAAGTGCAGACTTCTGCATGAAAATATCATCCTGTCAGGCTTTGGTCATATAAATAGGTGTTGTGGTTTGATGGAGAATCACCTGGATCCACTGGTAGGAGAATTCCTCTTCCACAGCTCCTCAGACTGCTGAGCCAGAGCTTGGCCGTGCCTCAGTTCCTCAGGGTGTTGGGTTATTGCTCACAAGCACTCATGCTCTAGTATAGTTTTAACAGGAAATCTTATTTATTCATGTGTACGTATAACACATCAATGGAAAAACTCCTTGATGAGGACATATCAAGGGACCTTTCTTATCCTGCAGTTGGTCAAGCAGGCAGAACAAGCCCACCAGGGTGAACAAGAGTTTGTCTTACAATGTCTGCTCCCCCCAAGGGCTTCTGCCAGGAGTGCCCATCTCTGCTTCCCAAAAAACCCCACAGCTGGAGCCGATCTTCAAGACCAGACAGTGTCAGACAGTACCTGTGGCTGTTTGGTGCTTTCTTCTCCATAATACATCTAACATGCATAAATTTGTATATAAATATGTATAAAATGCATAAATCTCCATAATGTGTATAAAAAGCATCAATATGTATAAAAGCACCCAGAGCTCAGGTCTTGCTCTGTACTCAGTGACTGTGACATGAAAATGTATGTTCATGGTGATCACTGATGTGCCCCATGTCAACCCCACATGTATCTTTGAAGGTAGCTAAATTAAATTATTTTTCTCTAATCAAGCCTTTAGTTGCTTAAAAAATTGTATTTTCTCAGCTGTTCACAGGAAAAATGCATGGGCAAATATTTATGGCTTGAAAACAATTTCTGTACTGGTAGAGAATAACCTCCACCATACCTCAGTTTCACTCTGTCCCTTCCTTTGTGACCTTCTGTTTCGAATTTCACTGAGTTTAGAGCCACAGACATGACTGTGGCTCAGCTGAACTTCTCTACAAAGGATGGCAAGGTTTGTAAGATTCGATCAATCAATCAGTGCTTATGAAATACTCCGTGATATGTAAGTGAAAGGCGAGGGAAAGGGAAAATATAGATCCTAAAAGAATCCCAAAGCCCAAGAAAGGTCTGGCATTGCTTGTTTGATCCCAAAGGTCAAGAGCTGGAAGTTTTCTACTCACTCTTTTGGTACTTTAAAGGCAACAAGGTACTTTAAAGGCCTTAAAAGATTTTTTTTTCTGACCTATGGAATACATTTAACAGCATTGCTACTTGGCACAGGCTGAAGTGAGAGCAGCGTGCTGTAATAAAAGGTAACCTCTCTTGAAAGGGGACAGTGTAATGCTTACTGTCAGGAGGCAACATTTATTGCAATCAGTCAGTCCCAGAAGGCTAGTTACCTTATTTTTCATCTAATTTTGTATGCTCATGATTGAATTACTGTAGCAGGATCCAAGGATACATGATGCTTTGCAGACTGCTGTTGGATTATCTCCTCTAGACACGGTTGAAAAAGCAATATCTGCTTGACCAAGGTCACTCCTACTGTCATGTTCACCATGAAATATGGGTTTACACTTCTGCCTCCTCTCATAAACCAGCACAGGCACCTCCACTGATTCCCTCTAAGATAAACAGAAATAAAATCTGGATGGAAGTGGTTTGCTATTTTATACATAAGTTTAATTGAGGATGGATTTTTCTCGTCTCAAATGGGGTGTAAATTTCAGTTGCATTGAGAAAAGGATAGGAAATTGCAAATTTTGGCTGTGGGACGGAATTTATTCCTGTTTCTTTAGTGGGATTCAGACACGTGAGGTGCCAGGCTGGATGACACGAGCCAATAAAGCACTAAGCTATCACATTTTTAGGTGATAGCTCATTCTCCTCTGAAGGATGAAGCCTTATCAATTATTACCACTGTAGTCAGCTGTGCAGTGTTTTAGTATTTCCACTGTACGTAGATACACTTTGTCTTCAGGGACTCCTTCCCTCTGTCCCAGTGTAACCCACCAGCACCATTAAAACTCAACTCCTAATGAGGTTGTTCACAGGGAGAGCAAGGGAAGCAGCCCTTCCTGTTCCAGGATAATTGGTGCTCTGACACTCAGGTGCTTTGGCTGCAGTGTCTTCACTCTCATAAAAAAATCTGTGAAATCGCAGAGAGTTCCAGCTGGACTTACAGAACTGGCAGAGGTCTCCTGGAACTCAGAGTTCAAGTCCCTGGTGTTGCAGACAGTTGTGTTGTAGCATTCTTTACATAAGTTGGTCCTTCTCAGCCAAAAATCTGATCCTGGCCAGCTCAATGTCTCTGGGGAGGTGTGTAGTTCCCCACAAAGGGTTAATGCCTTCTGGCTCTGAGGCAAGAGGAATAGAGAGGAAGACCCCTGGCCTGTGCATACATCTCTGCAATTAATGACACTTAATACACAATGAAAACGACGTGGGGAGGGCAGTGTTGTTCATGGGATGCCCACCAGCCTGCTAATTAAAGTTCTCCAAAATCATGTGTTATCAGGAGGGGATTAATAATTTTTAGGGATGTCACAAAGAAAATTGGAGGGAAGAGAACTGTAACAAGGGCTAAGGGAAGATTTGTCTCATGCTTGGCATAGGTGCTGGTGATAGAGAAGTGCCTTGGCCACTACACTCTGTGTTATCTTTCATTCAGTGACCAGTTAGGAAAGAAATAGCTTTCACTTTGAGGGGGGACAACAGTGCAACTGAACAGGGAAATATCTTCTTCTGTAGTCCTTCCTCCTCTTCCAGAAACAGTAAGATTGCTTTGTTTCAAAATGCCATAAAACCACTATTGTTTGTCCCATGTCTTTGAAGATTATCTGTGCTGGAAGCTGTGGCTGTGGCTGTGGTAGCCTTTACTGTCAGTCTTGTGCAGGCCAAATGACTTTAAAGCTGTTTCTCTCTTTGGAGAAAAGAAAACAGACTCTTGTAAGAAAAATGTTAAAATATTGTCACCTGATTTGGCTGTCCTCTCTGGCACTGTGGTTCTCGGTGGCTCAGCCCAGATGCTGTAGATCATTAATGACAGGTAACAGAAATGAAGTCATTTCTGCCTTTCCTAGCAGGCAACTCTGCAGCTGTAGAGCAAAATTTTATGTTGTAACAGAGCTGTGCTTGATAAAACACCTAAAGAACCAATACAAAAGGAATTTATCTGGGTATATCTGCTCTTCCCCAAGTGTGTCCTCTGAGCCAGCGATGACAACAACTCTGCGGCTGCACTCCTGGCCCTGAGGCACTGAGGGGTGCCTGTAGGCCTGGGAAATCTTTAAAAATAGGATTTATTGCTATAACGTACTGCCAGAAAAAAAATGGTGTTTCAATCCCATTCACAGAGAACAAGTGGTACAGAAGCACTGCTTAGGAAAAACTTCGCAGTTTAAGGATCTCCTTTGAGAGTGATTCATGCTAATGAAGGAGCAGCAGAACCAAATTAGCGATGATCTGAGTCAAGTTCCTCATGCCAATGGACATTCATTCATTCCATCTGTGGTTTTATGAGTTTTAAAGACAAGTGCTGCAAGTTTTTCCTCTACAGAGGCAGCATGTAGCTGTAGATTTCTCAGCTCCTTAAACTGTTTCTTGAGCATTTAATTATCTTCTTTCCTCCCTCTTGGTGGAACTTGGAAACACCATCTGGAGGTGAGAACACTTAGGAGCATCACTCGGTGCTTTCGCTTAGTAGGTTTATTCTGAGCCTTAAAAAGTCATTTTGTTATTTCACATTTGTTTTATTTTCCAGAATTTTGCTGGAGCCAGTAAAGATTTTCACTACCAAGCTTCATCAAATGATCTGGCTCTGCTCTGTGGCAGGTTGTCCTGACTTTGCTTTTAAACACATTTTAACACTGTAGAGCCTGGAGCACGATTTGACGAGGTTCAGCCTTCCACAATGGAGAGGTCTAAACCCACAGTCTGGAATCCTTTTAGGTGTCCAGGTTGTTCTGCCCACTGATGTGGACACAACACAAACTCCTGCCCACACAGATGACAGAAGTCTGAAATGTTTGGTAATTCTGGAGTTTACCATAGACAGAGAAATTTAGTGTGGGTGAGTCTAAGTCACAAAAGGCATTGAGTGAAATCATTGTTTTACAATGAGCTTTATGAGAAGCATTTATGCTTGTTGGGACCGGGATCCAAACCCAGGCTCATGTCCTTGACCAGTGCCATCTCTGTAAACCCAGTCAGTGACTGCTCACTAGCATTTCTCCTGCTTTCTTTTAATAACATGGGAAGGGCATTTTACTAAAAATCACAATCCAGCATTCCTGGGCAAGGGAACTTTTAATGGAGGCTGGAGGTGGTCAGAAAAGTGGGAAAACTGGGTCATTAATGCTGCCTCATGTGCTGCATAGCCCACGAACAGTGTGAGATAAGCTCAGACAGCAGCTGGGTGCGTGGGAAAAACCTCTGAAGCACCAGCATCCAGCACCAGCACCACTGGCATAGCTCAGCTCAAGATTTAAACCCCAGGATTTTTATTTTTTTCTTAAACATAAAATTCTGAGCATTGTTTCTAGTATTGTGGCTGTACTTAATGTCCTTTCTGCATAAAGACGTTGACCTTTTTTGAGGAGATACATATTTTGGAAAATCTCCTAGTATTTTGTTCTCTTGTGGGCTTTCTGACTGATTTGGAAAGGCTTGAATGCATTCCATAGAAAAGCTAAATTAAAACCAATAAATCCCATGGATTTGTTGATGAATTTCCCTCACAAAGTAATGTTTTGTTTTGTTTTGCCCATCTACTTATGGGTTCAGTCTGTTTCATCTGCACTTTTTTAAAGTGGCTTTGGGGAACTTTTTCCCTGAAAATCGCTTAAAATATCACTCCTATGAAAATTTTGTCTGTAACATTCATCAAAAAAACAGGGGTTCTACTGATAAAGACTTACTTTGTGAATAAAAGTGTCTGAATCCTTTCTGCCCCAGGACAGAAGATCATGATATTTGTCTTTCACTGTGAATGAATCAAATCACATTTTTCTTCAGTTTCTCCATTAAAATGAGGGGGTCATGTCACAGAGATATTTTTGGCAGCAATTTTTACATTTGTGACTCCTTGAACAGAAAGAGCTTAATGTTATTTAATATCTCAGGAAAATCCTATACTGATACTTATGAGGATACAGGAAGAGGGAGTAGAAGTTTTATTGTTGGCAAAATAAATACTGCACTAAGTTTTTAATTTGAATTATGGAAAGGTATGAAAAGCCTTTTGCAACCTTTCTCCAGATGATGATTTTCATGGTTTTACCAAGTGGGGAGCAGAGGTACAGCGAGAATCAGTGGTTTGCCTGTGGACACATCTGGAGTCAAGTATCATGACCCCCATTTCTCTCGTCATATTGCAAGACAGTACTCCAAGGAAAAGCAACACCAACTCCTGGAATAGACCAGAAATGTGTCTCCTTCTGCAGCCTGCCTCCATCGTGGATGGTGGATAATTAACCCTCTGCAGGATTTTTGCAATAATGTATCCGTCAGGGATGTGTCTGCCCAGCTCCTGCAATAAGAGGTTGGCTCATGCCTTCAGGCAGGAGAATAATGAACCTCTTTCTACATCTTCCTCAGTTCCTTCATTTAATCAGACCTTTTAACCTGTGCCATTTGGGCCAGACCTACCATCCCAGGAAAGCAATGGAAAATCTGGAGATGAGGATATTTTTACTAACTATGGACAAGATGTCAGTCAATGATTCACAAAGCACAAGTTTGTAAGGCAGTGTTCTAAACCTCTCTGCATTGCCCATATATTGCCTTAAATATCACGTAGAAATGTTGCGTGTTACAGTCTCATCAATAACATTCCTAGAACCAGATTGTAATTAGCAGTTGTTATGCTCAGGTAAACATCAGTGCAAGCCATAATGGAAGCATACAGCTTAGCTCTTCCCTGAATATACTGGGCTATTTATGAACTATAAAACAGCTCCATATTTAAGCAAACTTATCTGCAAAAAGCAGGTGGATTGTTTTGTTTTGTCTCCTTTCCGTTACAAAATAATCATGTTTTTTGTGTAATGCTGTTGGATTCTCTAAATCCTGAGTTGGATATGGATACCTATGTTACATATACTTACAAACAGGTTTTTTTTTTACAATAATTGTTTTACTTTAGTGACCCACATCCAGACATGGAGAATTCCAAGATACATTTGGTAACAGTGGTCTGAGAAGTCCTTACCATCTGCCAAATGCTGGTCAGGACACACGGGTTTGTTTTTTTTTTCTGCTGTCACGAGCTCCTTTAAAGAACTCAAGCAGGTCTTGTAACTCCAGCTTCCTAGAGGTGTTGTGAAAATAAAGTCCATTACTGACTGCAGTGCTCGGATGTGCAGTGACAATAAGGGGCACAGAGGCTCCCAGACGGATAAATTTCCAGAATGGTTTTGAAAGCTTTGGTGAATCTTCAGTCTATTCACTGCAGAGAAACCTTCCTAGCACTGAAACCCAGCCATTAGTATGCAGGAGAGCACTCCTGTGACAGGACCAGCATGTGAAGTGATTCAGTGGTACCGGAGTGAGGAGGTAACGAGGCATGGCCGCAGACGTTTGCCGGTAGCGCGCGGCTCCACGCGATGCCTCGTCTCAACAGCAGTCCAGTAATGAGCCTGTAATTACACCACGGGCCTTAATAAGTGCAGGGCCAGTCCTCCCAGGTGCTGGATGCTCCTAACTCCCTCCAGCCACAGCTGGAAGCACCCACAGCAGCAGAGAAGCCCTCGGTGTGCTGTGGGATGGGGCTCCAGCAAGCCCAGCCTCCCGTGCCCCCACAGCATCACTCAGTGCCTTTAGAGACAGGCAGGGGTCTCTTGAACAAGGGGTTGGGTTTTGAGTTATAGCAGCACTAAAGCAGTTATGAAAAATATAATAACCCGTTTTGGCTTAAAGCATGTCATTGTGTGTTATGTGTCTTCTCAGCACTGTGAGTGTGCCAGGGTCTGGGAGACCCAGTGCAGCTGCAAGGGGAAATATCTTCCTGTGGCTTTTTTTTGCTTGGAGAGTCCTCAGACAGGTATGTGTGTGCTGTTTGCTTCCTGTGGGTGATATGGAAGTACTGAGCTTCTAAGAAGGATTTGAACAGAGGAAAAAAGTTTGCTTGTCAAACGCTACTGGGACAATGTTTCATTAGGAGTGCTTTCTGTCCGTAATGCCCAAGTTAAAATAATAGAAACTCTTTTTCTTGCTTTTGAGCGATGAAGAAACTGAAGCTCCTATTTAACATCCCCAAGCAATCACTTCATTGTGACCTGCAGTATCTCTGCCAGATATCCAGGGAAACTGTGGTTGTGGGTACAAATATATTACTCTGGGGCCTGAAAACAATATTAAATGCACAGGGAGGAAGTACCTACATTTAATCCCTACTTTAGTTAGGTAGAAAGCCTGCTGCCTGGCAAGATTTCTGAAGCATATGGGTTTAGTGTCAACTAAAAATGTAATGAAACTGCCCATCATGGTAAAGGCAAAGCATCTTACAGAGTCTCACTTCCTACTGGAATTCAAGTAAATGCTTTCTAAGTGCAGCTGGTCCTGCTAAGAGGGCCAGAGCTTGGCAGTTCAGGTGACCTTTTGCAAACATCATGATAAATTAAGTTGCTGAGGTCTAAAGAGACTTAATTGGATGCTGAAATAACTATTAGCACTGAAAATGAGTTTTATTAACCAAGTCAAGAGCCTATGGATATAAAAGTGCAATAGGCACACCTCTGTTTAAACAAACGTGAAATGCTGATTCTTGGATTTTACTACTGGGATAAGCACCAGCTGGAGGCTGCAGCTCCATGTAGCCACGTCAGTAGCTCCGAAGACCTCAGGCAAGGCTGAGATCCAGCTTTAAATACTTTCTTTACTGCTGACACCATAAGCATTAACTCCCAGGTGGTGACTGGGAGGAGGAAGCTCAGGGGAAGGTTGTTTTTACCTGCTGTCCCAACAGGCTGTGCCTCTCTGTGCCCCACCTCACCTTACTGTGAAGTGCAGTAAACCTCTATAAAGTTCCTTATCATATTTTTCATCAGTGCATCTCAGAGGAACACAGCACTGCCTGCCCACAAGGACTGGAAGACAAAGTCAGTGCAGACCCATCTTCTGTCCACCTCAGGGGCTTTTTCACCAGTCTGCTGCCTGTGCCGCAAACAGGCTCATTCCAAGCTGGGACCAGGAGCTGAACTCAATGAAAATTAAATAGATTTTTTTTTTTTTCCTGCTGAGATCAGTTCTGAAATCTCTTCTGCTGCTTTACTGGATGATTTTACAAACATTTCTGGTCTTGCAAGGGAGTGGGATATGATGCGATGGGACCAAGTGGCTGAGCTAGGGATGGGAATGGACAATACTAAATTCAGTGTCTTGGGGAAACAGAGTGAGGATTTCATCATCATACAGACATGGAATACCCTGAATTGGAAGGGACCCACAAGGATCATTGAAGTCAACTTCTGTCCCTGTACAGGACCACCCCAAGAATCATTTAGAAGTTTTTTATGGGCCATCTAATGACTGCAGCTATTATTACTGCACTCCAGAGTAGACTGGTATCTATATTCTATATAATTCAAAAATAAAATACGGTTTTCATCAGTTCACCCAGATTTAATGTTCTTTTAAATCTCACCAAGTGCTATAATATACTTCAATATAAATTTTTGCTGCTTGGTTCTTGATATGCAGGTCTTGGGGGTTCAGGTTTTCTGAAGTATCTGAGCTGTCCTTGGCTTGGTTCTGGGTCTACAGCAAGGGGCAGAAAGCCAATATTCGATGGTGTGTGCTCTGGGGGTCTGAACACGGGGGTGTCTGTCCAGGTAGAGCAGGGCAGGCAACCCCCAAGAGGTTTTATCCTTGTGTTACCACACAGGACAGGTATCCTGGCCAAAATACCCAAAACACCAGTCTAAAAAACCCCAAGATGCATCAGAAACACAGAGATAATGTTCAAGCACTGCTGAATGTCCTGCAATGTGCTCGGAGCCTCCAGGAGCCAGGCGTGCCCCAGCCGTGTGCCGGCAGGTTCCCACCCAGCTGGATGCTAAACGGGCCCAGCAGCGTGCTGGGGCCTGGGAGGCATTCCCGGGGCTTGCTCACATCTCAGGTCACTGGGTGACTGTTATCTGTTGTGACCAGAGTGGTTTCCCGCACAAGGATGATTACCACAACCTCGGGTTCCTGTGTACGCGGTAGCGGGAGGCTCTAATTAGCGCTTCCAGGCAGACTCTGACCTTTTGGAACTTTTCCTGAGGCTTATGAAGCCTAAATTAGTTTCTGCTGTTTGAAAGCATGCACAGACTTAATCTCTGGGCCCTATTTGTATTATAATTACTATATAATTCACATTTGCATTCACTTGACTCCTTTTCTTACTTAACAGCCGAGGTTGGCTCTCGCTTCTCGAGTCCTTTGTGCGCAGTTCATGGGTCACAAATCCCGTGGGTGAGGGCAGGGTGGGGGATGCTCGTTCTCGCTCCCTCACACGCTGCACAACTGCAAAACAGCAGGCTGGTATGAAAACCCCCTTTTGCACAAACAGAAGGTACCACCAGAGCTTTTTCTGCAGGAAAAGAGAGGATGGTATTCTTGGTCTGGGAGTTGGATGAGAACTTCTTTTCTATCTCCTGTTAACAACAGAGTTATGACTATAGTTTGAGTTTAATTTAAATGGTGACTTCCCTGGATATTCCAGTACATTTTTTTCTTCCTTTAAGCAGACCACTCATTTGTGTTATAAAGTATTTCACTCTATTCTTATACATCTTTAATGTGTTGTAAACTCCCCATTAATACTCAGTGACATAAAAATAGGTGGAAAAATGCCCCAAACTAGCATGCATGAATATTTAACAATAAAATTAATAGAAAATGTCTGTAATTTTCAGTGCATGAAAAAAATATTGTGGAATTAATGCGTAACTCCTCTCCTCTTTGAAGTGGCCCCATTCTGCAAAGCACTATGTGTTCCTTGCTTTCACATGTTTTGATCCTGTTTTCATTTTGATTCTTGCTTGTAAATATGAGCTGCCTGGCATTGCCCGGAGGAAGGTGATCTATCATCTGCTTCCAGCCAGGGTTCTTGTCACTTGGTCACTCCGTACATACAAAATTTTATCTGAGCTCCACTCGCAGCAGATAAATGACCATGACAACAGGCTTCCTCTGATGCTTCAAATAATGAAGCTTCACAAATCAGGCAGAAGCCTCCTGCATGTCGAGACCAGGGTACGTGTGCGTTATTTCCAGCTATCTGAGCAACCTTGGATGAGCTCATTATTCTGCAGTGGGTAGTACAGATGTTACCATCTCACAAGATTTAAAGCTTCCTCTGAGGAAAACTGCTTCTTTCACCTTGTTTGCCAGCTGGACCAGCTGTAAGGCTTATTGCTGGCTTTTGTTTTCTGTTTGCATGGTACTTGTTAAGCCCTTTATTAATGCAGTCAGTGCATTAAGGGTATACTAAAACTTGAGAACTCATGAGAGGAAAACAGCTTAATAACCAGACAATGGGAAACAATGTTAATTATGGGTTGTTGGTGGTGTTTTTTAAGTTAATATCCAGCACCAGTTTTTATTTAATTAGCTGGGAAATCATTATTTTGTTGCAAGAGAATTATACCTATGGAAAAGAATAAATTAAGATTATCTTAATCAATTTGCACTAGGTTTTTAGTGGAATAAACAGAAAATATGAAATGAGGTTTTATTCAGTCTGTTAATGAGGTGTAAATGGCACTGAGAGAGAGTATTTTCTTTCATGCTGCAATTATGAGGAATTATCTTTTATCCTTGAACATGGTAGAATCATGGAATGGTTTGGGTGGGAAGGGACCTTAAAGCTCATCTTGTTCCACCCCCTGCCATGGGCAGGGACTCCTTCCACTAGAACAGGATGCTCAGAGCCCCATCCAACCTGGCCTTGAACACTTCCAGGGATGGGGTAGCCACACCTTCTCTGGAAAACTTCTTCCAGTACTTCACCACCGTGCTGTGATAATTTTTAAATATTAAATCACAAAATCATAGGAGAATTCAGGTTGGGAGGAGCCTTAGGAGGTCTCTAGTGGCACCTTCTGCTCCCAGCAGAGTCAGAGAGGATATCAGACCTGGCTGCTCAGGGCTCTGTCTAGTCTTGCCTTCGAAGCCTCCAAGACTGGAGAGTGCACACCCTCCTTGGACATGCTGAGCTATCCAGTGACTTTCCAAAGTAGTCAGGGGATATATAAAACGCCAGACACAGTCCCCCACATATGATATTTCTTTTAGGATTAGCATGTACTAATCCAATAAGAAACTTACACTTTAAAAATAGGGACAAATGTTAACTTTTGGTTTCATCTCTTTTCGAAGTTTGCAGAAAGCCTGGATGAAAATTGGATTGAAAGAGGTTAAATTGAGGTATTCAAATAGAACAGAACCTGGAAAAAAGAGGGAGCTGAGTGTGGGTATTTTTCTGTTCAGATTCCGTAGATTGGACCAGCATACTAGAACAAAGTACCCTGGGCTTTTGAGAAGTCAGTTATCCCCATGTGGACTGGATTTGTTCCCTCCTGCCTCTGGTACTTGCAGCTCCAGGGGTGCATTATCAGGCTTATGAACTCTGCAAGCAAATTCTCTTAATCTGCCTCCTTTTCACAGCTGATCTTATCACTACAGTGGTTATATACCTGCTCCATTTCCTGGGGTTTGTCTGTTTTCCATGTTCCTCTTTGGATCCATCCATGTGCATTATTGCATTATGGCTTTTTAAAACCTTAACCAAAGCCTCATGAAAGGGAGGAAACACTCAGCCCACTCAATGTGACACCTCATTGGCTGATATTAATTAAGAAGGAGAAGAGGGAGATTAGTGAAAGAATTGTGAGCGAAGGTTAAGTACCAGCAAAATGAACAGGAAGTAGATTATGATGAAGAGGAATAAAAGGCTAATTGGGGATCAGCAGCAGGGTTCTTTAGGAGCTGGTCTGGGGAATGACCTTACTCAGATTGTTCCCTGGCAGCCTGGGAACCCAACGCTGGATGAAGCTGGTGGAATATGTTAATACACAAAGCTGATAAGCATCATCAGAAGGCAGAGATAAATACTAGAGAATCTGGATGTCTTGCAGGGCTGGAGTGGGAGAAATTAATAGTACAAAGAGCAAAATTAAGCGTGTGGTGACTCAGGGCAAGAATTTGTCTTGAATGTTTGAAGCTCAAAAGTTACAAATGCCTCAGCAGAGCAGATGGGTGCCTGGGCACACAATGCTGGCCACTGGATGTCTGCAAACTGCCTGCCTGCCGTGGTCATGGACTAGGTGAATGCTCTTTTAGGATGGATCAGGCACGGAATTTTCCATGGAACTCGGCAAGTAGCAGTTTCAGTATAAGAACCAATTAGGACATCCTCAGCAGCAGGGGTTCTGGTCTTTTCTATTCAGGAACAAGGAACTGAATGTAAAACACTCTCGCATCAAAGAATAAGATGAAAAGAAACTTTGTCCTGCAGAAGGGAGTTAAAATAATCTAGTTTATCTGACTGGATGAGAGCTTTTGAGGACACATGACTGGTGTGACTATGATGGAAATATTCATGTTTAGTAGAAAACAGATTGTTGGAACAACCCCAAAAAGGTGTAAATTGGAGTGACAGCCTGTACAGCTTCAAGTTGGAAGGCAGCTCCTACCAGAAGAACAAGACACCAGTGGGAATTACATCAGCAAACCCAATTATATTTAGAGGGAGTTTGTCAATACTCCTGCAACACACAATTTCCTGAAGCAGCAAGGGAGGATCTTCTCAGACCCGAAGGCCCCGTGTCCTTCAGTGGCCATAGGACAGAGAGTGGGATGAGCTGGTCAGTGCCAGCCCAGCTTCCCATGCTGCATTTTGCAGGCACCTCTCAAAATCCCATGGAATGGACTGAGGACCTGACCATGCTTATTGATTTTGAAGAACCCATCAGTCCTGTTTTGTGTAGTGGAGTTAAGACCAAATCTCTTGTTCATTTGCCCTCCATTCACTGCTAACTGATGCCGCCTCAGAGAAACCAGATTTATTTCTGCTCCACATAAAGTAGGCATGAAATTTATTACCAGTATCACACAGGGCAGAGACAAGCAGTACCATCGGAGTGCTTGCCTGAGAACAAGCCAGGACTGATTATTTTACAAGACAAGTTACATTTGAGGAAGTAAAGATTTGATTAAAAAATTAAATGCCTTGGGGAGGGTGAATAGCGGCATAAATCTGTTTGATGTTTATGTCAACAAGGTTGCCAAAGCAAACAGCACAAACATCTGTCCATAGCGTCGGCTGGAAAACGCTGCAAATGCGGAAATATTTTAATTGTGAGCACTGGTTCATGGAACTCCCCATGTCTTTATTTATTAGGCTGATAGTATCACCCCAACGTATGAACTTTATGCAGCACATATAAATAATTCATGGATTAGCAAATAAAGAGATCTGGAATCTGTACACAGAGATGGCTGTTGCCAATTATCTCACTTGTGCAGAGCCAGACCCTTTCAGCTCCCATCACTTGCAGCTGCTCTTTTAAATCATTCATCAGCGCTTAAGAGATATGCTGGTGGCGCTGGCAAAGAGTATTTGAATTTTCATTGTTTACACACTGTGAATTTAGCTTCTGGTCTGAAATTATCAGCAACGTTGAAGCCTTTGAGAATATAGATGAGAAGAATAAGACAATTCCTCTTTTTGTCCTTTTTAAACACTTCTATAATTTTGATTAACTTTTCTTCAATTTTACTTCATATTCTTTTTATAATCACTACTTTCATTTTAAAGTTATAATAACTGATATAATTCCCTATGCTGTTTAGGTCATGAAAACATCAGGAATACTCTGGAGTATAAAAAGTATTACGAAACAAATGTTTGGTAAATATTTCCTTCAAGGTTGTAAAATGATTTTCCATTTTTATTCTAGAAATCTATACCTCATCACCTAAATATCTAGACCTGCTTCTTTCTGAGCATGCTTAAGCCAAACCTTTTTGGAAATAATAATAAAAGCTGCTTAAAAATTGATGACAAACTATGGCCAGTGCTTTTTCTTGTCAAATGACTGAGACACAGAGTTGCTGTGCCCATTCAGATCACGATGGGTAGCACTTCCTCGGTGATAAATTTGCCTGTTGTCATTAGAGCGATATAGCTCAATTTACTTCTGGCATGGATAATTACAGTAATGGTTTTAAAGTCAAAGGCCTATAGTAAACCCAGACTTTCAGCTGTATTAATTGAAAATCTAATTCATGTAACTAGAGCTTTGTGCAGCACTATTAACCGTGCATCCATCTGGGATGTACAGAGTGTGTCCATACACAGGAGTTCTGTCAACGGTTTTGCTCCTTTCTCTTAAGCTATAAATAAAGAAACAACTTTCAAACTTCTTTCAGGATGCTGTAGTTGGCTGGTGCAATGCTGGAGGCAGGAGAGGGGAGCGGAGCCTGCAGTGGCATTCAAGCACACTCCATCTCACTCCTGACACAGGGATGCAGAGAGGGATAACAGGGGCCTGTATGGTGCTACCCCTAAAAATTTTGGGGATGTGGGGGAGCAGCAGTGCCAGGTTCCACACCTTGGGGAGTCACAGCCCTGCTTGTACCTGCCTCTCTGGGGCAAGAAACCCAACAGCATCATCTTCACCACGTCACTCAGAGAGGGGCCTGCCCATGATTTTGGGAACAGTCATGAGGTTATAAGGTATGAGCTGGGTCTCTCTTACCTTTGCAGATCAGGGCAAAGCAGCTCAGCATCTGCTTTACTTTCTTAAAGCAGAGCACTTTGTGGTTTATCCTGCAAGGAGCACAGGTGAGTTTATCCTTCAAGGATCCTGATGCTCCCATGCTCTCAGGAGCTCTGAGAGCAAGAGGCAGAGCACTCACAGGGTTTCTGATGGGGGCAGGTGGGCACAGGGGGATCATCAGTGCTGATTAAAGAACAGAAGCAGCAGAATGTGCCTGAGAATGTGGGGGCTCAGGAGTCCCCATCAAAGCCCGTTTGGACGGGCTCTGGAGGAAGGAGACACGGAGCAGAGGATGTCCTCGCCCTGCCTCTGTCAGCTCCCAGCAGCTCATTGAACAAATTAGGTTTCCCTCTCAGATCCGCACATGACAGTGGATGGCATTTAGCAGATGGCATGTGTAATGGGACTGTCACACTGCCACAGGTTTAAAAATAAAGCTGGGGAGGCAGTTAATGAATGTACACTTCTCATTTCAAGGAATTCTTTCTGTCCCTGTCAGGCATTAGGCACTCAACTTGTGAGTGTTGAAAGACTTCTGATGTGTGTTCATTAGAAGACACAGTCTAGCATGTAGCTGGGTTGTTTTACTTTAAAAACTGGCATTGAAGTAAGCAATTTATGTCATTCCTTAAAAAGTGACTTTTTCTTCTTGATAACTTTCAGCTTGCTCACAAGTGAAATGTGTTCTTTAACTGGAGTGTTGTCATTGAGAATATTTAATATCAAGAGTAATCCTCCTCACTGAGATGATTCTACTCTGTAGTTTTCTGTCTTTACCATTTTTCCTTGTTTGTTTAAAAATAAAAATTAGGCAAGTCAAAAATCTACTTTTTCAGGGATACTTATTCTTTTTTTTTTTTTTTTTTTTTCATATTACCTCAAACTAGGTATCTTTACATAGGACTTTATTTAAAAACATTGATTTGGGGAGATGACATGGTAACAGTAGCAGTAGTTAGTAGTGAGAGACTAAGGAAAGAAAATAAATAATACATGTCATTTTCTAATCTACACACTAGAATTTCTCTTTTTATTCATTAGTTGCTCACAGCTTTTTCAATGCCAACAAAAAAAAAGGAAAAATAAATTAGAAAATAAAAGGATTGTATGCATTGTATTTCTCTCTTTATACCTTTCTTTTTGTTGGCATCTCGGTGTTAATTAAAGGACTGCTCTAGCTCCAACTGAAGTCATTTGGGAGGATTCCTTTTATTTTCAGTGATGATTTTATCATGCCCATGTTTATTAGGTTTGTTGCTTTTCCAGCAGTCTGGCTTCTGGGACTGCAGGGAAAAAGCAGGGCAGATTTATAAATAAATATGGTCAGCATATCAATGTATATCAGTAGGAGAACGGTAAATTCAGCTCAGTCCTGGTGAGTAAACCTGTTTTCCTTTGTGCATTACAATCCACCTTCCCACATTCTAAAAAATGGTGCTAACAAAAGAATTGGATTGTCAGGGGAGAAGATTCTCAATTACAAAGAAACAAAAGTCAGGCTGCCATATTAGTCAGCTTAATTATAAATAAAATCTTTTTCTGCCTTTTCTCTGGCTGGGTGAGGTCTGGATGAAACGCTCTTGAGTGCCTGCAGTGGCATGTGGGTCTTGGCAGCACAGGGAAAACCACTGACACGATTATAGCACCTTAGAACTTTTCTTGCTCTCAAGAACTTATTTCATGCACCAAACCAGTGTGAATGGCTCACAGGAACCTGCTTTTGCTGCCATTTGTGTGCACACTCTCAGTTACTGCATTTCATGGGAATTTTTTCATCCACCCCTGCACAAGTTGCTGGTGCACAAATGGTGATCCCACACATTTGCTTGTAGGTTGAAGGACTCAAGAAGGCACCTTAAAGGGGTTGGAATCTCAGTGAATATCAGTCTCTTAAAGCTGTCTTACTTTTGAAGCTTAAAGAACGTTGGGTTTTTTGATATTTAGTGTTCAGTTTTGGGTCACTCGCAACAAGAAAGACATTGAGGTGCTGGAACGTGTCCAGGGAAGGGCAACGGAGCTGGGGAAGGGTCTGGAGCACAAGTCCTGTCAGAAGTAGCTGAGGGAGCTGGGAGTGTTTACCCTGGAGAAGAAGAAACTCAGGGCAGATGTCATCACTCTCTGCAATCACCTGAAAGGAGGTCACAGCCAGGTGGGGGTCAGTCTCTCTTCTCAAGGAACAAGCCAGTGGGCAAGAGGAAATGGCCTCAAGTTTCACCAGAGGAGGTTGAGATTGGATATTAGGAAAAATTTCTTCTCCAAAAGGTTTGCCAAGCATTGGAACAGGCTGTCCAGGGAAGTGATGGAGTCACCACCCCTGGAGGTATTTAAAAGACAAGTAAATGTGGCACTGAGGGACATGGTTTAGTAGTGGGCTTGGGAGTGCTGGGTTAATGGTTGGACTCAATCGTCTTAGAGGTCTTTTCCAACCTAGATGACTCCATGGGTTTATGATTCTGGGATCTTCCCACACACACGGCGTGGGAGCCTCCTGGCCCTGCTGTTGGGATCTTTGCTGGGCACACAGATCTCCCCAGCTGTTCACACTCGCTGCAGTTGTACCATGTTACATTATGGGGAAAGGGAAGGAGAGTAAGATAACCACTGTCTCTGAGGTGAAGAATTCAACATTTCGTCACTGCAGGGCCACTTCCACCTTCCTGAGCTGTACTGTCAGGCTCAAGGAAAAATCTACAAACAGGTATGGGAGCAACATGTGAGTGGCTGTCCTGGGCCAGCCCACCTGGGCCCGGTGTCCTGTCTCCAAGAGCAGTCACCAGATGACAGCTGGAAAACAGGGAGAAGGAAGCTGACAATATGAACTTGATCTCATGTACCATCCCATTTTTCTATCCATCAGCCACTTGATGACTTTCTGAACAAGAGGATGAACCCAGGTCACTGTGCTAAGGACAAAAGCACCCTACAGCATCCTCCGGTGAAGCCTGTGGCATCCTGAATGCTGCCGCATCCTGTGGCAGTGAATTGTGTGGTTCACTCATGTGCACTGCATAGTAATGATAATCCTCTTTGTATCACACTGACTGATTTCAATACCCAAACGTTGCATTTTAAGACAGAATATGTGGGGTTTTTTAGCGTGAGAGCCAAGCTGGTGTTTAATTCATTTAGAAAAAAATAATTTGCAAAACAGCAACATTTATCCATAGCATACAAAATGTAAATGCTTTGTGCTATGATGTTTGGGTGTCATTAGAATAATTTTAAAGGCAAGTGATTTAATTGTGTTTGTGCTAATTATAATGTTTACAAATTAGGGAAAGATGCATTTAGTGGTCTATTGGGAAAGGGCTTTGAAACCTCACATGTCTTTAAGTCTACAGTACTGTCATTTAGTCATAAACTCTTTCTAATACCAGGGTGATTTGCTTTTTAGATTACTCTTGCATGAAAAGCAAGTCTCAAGAGCCTTCAGCTCCATGGAATTCAAAACCAGGTTCACGTGTGTCTGTGTGTGCTTTGATAGAAATTTAACCAAGTTCTTTTCTTCTCCTTTTCAAGGTCCCCGTGTCCCGATGGTGACTGTTCACAACACAACAGATGCGCAGAGTAAGAACGGGCTTGAGCTTTGCAATTGCTCATACAAAAGTAGCCAGGCAGGACAGTGAGATGTAGCTGCTCTTTGCTAAACTTACACTGCTGGGGAGCACAGACTCTGCCTAAATGCAAGTTTTCTGCAAGGCAAAGGGACTTGCAGAGCTGTTGTGCTGCCGTCACAACAGCTGCTGTTTGGGGTAAAAACACATGGTTTGGGGCATGATGTTTGTTATCCTCTTTCTCAAAAAAATGCACAGTTCAAATCCCTCTCTTTTTGTTAGTCTTCCACTGATTTTGTTTTGCATCCCGTATATAAGAAATAAGATAATAAGATAAATAGAAGAAATGTTTAGCTTAATCTGTGGTTTTAATAAAATCACTCTGATAAGAATTATCAGAGATAATGCAGGGGAGCGAGCCCCGCAAGTGGTGCCTCTGGTTCCCTGATCTGTCCACACAGATTGTAGCACTTATTGTTTGGTAAAGCTTTTTCATGCCAATGATTTGCATCCACATCAGTGCAAAGCTGGAATTATTCCAAAAATAGGTTTCTTCCCTCAAAATATTTGGCACTCTCTATAACCATTACCAGACTGGCAATGTAGAGCCCAGAAAGCCATGGAGTTTCTGGGATTCCACTCTGGCAGAGTGTGGCACTGAGTCTCATGTGAAACTGAGATTTATCTTCTCCCATCATTTTAATGGGAAAACATCATCTTTCATTTTAACAAAGAGTTCAGCCCAGCCTTAACTGCAGTTAGGGACTTCAGGCACTGATATGACCCGAATATTAAGCAACACCTTTACTCTATTTCTATCTGCTTTGTACATGGCCAATACCAGTTTATCAAGTATCAGTTTCACTTACCTGGATTTACAGCAGCTCACTGCTCTTGTCTCTAAAGAAAAAAAAAGAGAGCGAGCAAACCAAGAAATTTGGCACTCAGACTAAAGGTTTACTGTGAAATGCTGAGCTGCTTCATTTCCCACTGAAGGTAGTAAGTGTCACAGGAAAAACTCTGCACAAGGGAGTGTCAGTTCCTTTTTCTTCCCAGCAGAGCCTGAGCTTGGCAGTGCCCTCCCCAAGTGTTACCCCAGAGCAGCCCAGCTGATGCCCACGAGGCCCTTCAGCCAGGAGAGTTTCTTCACCCTGGCCTGCAGCTCCAAAGTCACTTTCTTTCTCCCCCACTTTAAATAAAACACCTCAGTTTTACCACAGACATGGAGATGTCTGACTGGCTATGTCAGCATGGTATAGTGCTCTCGGGAGTGGTGTTGTACCCTCCTGTACAGTTTTATAAAATACTTTTAGGTGAATAGAATGACAGACAATATAAAACAGAAACAGTGAATGAAGGGCTTTAAAAAGTAAAACAAAACACACCAGGACTAGTTTTACTTTGACAGATGCATATGGGTAGCATCTATTGCACAGAGAACTCAATCTACTCATGTGCAGAACTCATTCTCTACTGAAATTCATGATGATCTGCATACGATTACCATTTCCCCTGGTTATTTTCTTTTCTCCCCCCTCATTCTTTTGCTTTTGAATAAAGGGCAACTGACAGTTGCATGTTACTGAATTTATTTATTTAATATGAGCCCATTACTCTATAAAAGGGAGTTTGCCTCTGTATTCTGCAATAATCTGATAATAGTGGGTTGCACTGAATATTAGAGCGTGCTTATATTTAATTAAGCAATGACCATTTGTACTCCACAGACTCAAGCTCCCTGTGGTCCTAAAGCAAAAAGGAAAGTCCTTTAGGAGATATGCCAATCTTTTTTATTTCCTTCACAGTCTTCCTGGCTTTCTGTGAATGCAATTATATGAACAAATAAAACGGCTTGACTAAATTCCCCTACGTGGCAAGCCCCTTTCTGCTGATAAAGCTACTTGTGTGTGCCATAATTAAATGAGAATCTTAATATTTAACTAAACGTAATAGGCTGTTGCTTTGGCACTTTTGTGGGGGTTGTGGTTTTGATAAAGAGCCAGGCGTTGCAGAAGCAGAGTGAATATTCGCTGAACCAATATACTATCGCTGGAAGACCTCTGAAATGTATTAACTGGGAAGGGCAAGTTTTTATCTGCCTGTCCAGCAGAGATGGGCAGTGAGAGCAGGATAATCAGGTGTTATTTGAGGAGCTGGGGTCACACATCTATTTATCAGTGTGTCTCAAAAGGGCAGTTAGGGTGAAACAATGTGGTGTGAAATCCCACACCCTCCTCAGTTCACGTGGCAGAGGTAATGCCCTGGATCCCCGTGGTTCACACCCAGACTAATGCTGGGGGAATGAGTACTGCAACTGACTCCCCAGACCAGGATTTAGTCACCCCAGCCCTTCAATCCCTCCTCTGTGGGGCTCAGGATCTTTGCCATCACATGGAGATATTTCCCACCACGAACGACATGCAGCCTGAAGTGTCTGCTGAAGAGGGGCTCTTTCCCTACCAGCTGGGAAGGACTTGCTCTTGCTGGTGCTGGAGGTGGCTGCTTTTTCTGGAACAGGCTCAGCAGGTAGAGCACATGGCCAGGATGAGAGGATAAAGGTTACATCCTAGGAAGGAGGAAGGAATCCTCTATTTCTGATCCAGAGAGCCCTTGGGTAAGACACACAAGCAAAATGAGAAATTTTTGAAACACTTTAAATGTCAAGACTGCTCCAAAACCTGACATTGCAGGTTTGTATGAGCTTTGTCCACTCTCCTTCCCCCATGGCTTTCCTTCTCAAGTATTTTATCTTGTACAGCAGGACAACCTTGGCCTGAAGCCCTGCATAGTCTCCTCCTCTTCCTATTTATTATGTATAATTTTGATACAGACTTAAGGACCTCTTCATTTGAGATCAGCTTTGCAAGGCAGGTGGATGTCTGACTGGGACCCATGGTAGTGTCCCAGTACAGCAGGTCACATTCCCACCTCCTGCAAATCAGCTGAATGCCACTGATTTCAGGAATATAGCCTTTTGCCAATGCAGAACTTGGAAGGGGTTTCGAAGACTTAGCTGAATTAGATATCTGTGAGGACTAGAAGGAAATCCGTTTGTAAGGAAACTTGTGTTGTATATATCAAGGTGACTATAAAATGTTAAAATGCATTTTCAAAAACTGTGCTGAAAGTTTTTGTGATCTTGTCCTTCTTTCAGAAATTTTTGAGCTGGAGGTAAATGAAAATGTGCAGCTGGCTGTAAATGACAGGCAAATGCCTAAGGTGGAATACACGGAAATCAAGATAGATGATTACAGTAAGTAGCACCTTTCTTCTCACTTATTTTTCTCTTTCACTGCTATAGCTGTGAAATGATACAGCCATCCTGGGTAGACTGGCAGGAGGAAAAATGACTTTGACTCTCAATAAACTCACACAGTTTGCAAAGCACTCTCCTAGAATGTGCTACATAAGGAGGTTATTACAGAGGCAGAATTTGATGAGAATTCAGCTGAAGAAAGGCAAAATGATAGGGTTGGGGTTTTTTTTTCCTCTTAAAACTTTCTTTGTGGAGAAAAAGCCACTCTAGGAAATGACAAGGTGGGGTGCCCCCATTGTTGGAGGCATTTGCCCTGGGGGTGTGTGTGTCATTTGAAATGAGTTTGGAGTGGGATAATGTGTGTTCTTGCTGGCTACAAATGTGGCTACCTCTCAATGCACAATCTGAGCTGCAGTGAATGCAGATGACTCTCCAATGACTGCCCATGGGGGTCACTCGGGATTCTTCGAGAAAGCCATATGATTTGAGAGGGTTGGGAAAAAAGGCTTTATGAGAAAAGACAAAGGAGATTTCACCTGGAGTAAAGAAAGCAGATGCTTGGACCAGTTTGCACCTGCAGCTGGTGTGTTATTTCTACCACTCGTAAAATCATTCCCCACATATATATATAAAATATATTTGCCAAAGAGAGAGAGAAAAGCCTGGTGGCAAACAGCCAAAGTGTAAGTCTGTCTCTGTAGTTGTACCTGAAACAACCTAAAAATCATCTCCTCTGCCTGTAAGCAGATAACTTACTTATATGGGGAAAATCTACATACTCAGAGATGCACAGTGGCTGCCCAAAATCCCAGCGTGCATTTCCAGATGCTGTAAAATGTGAAGCAAAGGCTGAGAGATGGTTGCCATTTGAAAAGGGTAACAATGGTCCTAAAATGTTCTGTTTGCCACATGGCCATAAGGAACATAAACCAGTGCATAAAATAACAGGAACAGACATGTGCTTCCAGGTTTTATGGACAGGAAAGGATGGGTAAAGAGCCCATATTTCCCCCCATGAGCCAGCTCATGGGAGACTGGCAGTTTATTAGGGGTAACTCAGCTTGATACTGAATTTTTTAACTGCAGGTCCCATTGCAATTCTGCTCATTTACCCAAAAAATATACTTGTGTGCAATAAATACGAACTGGCCGCAGCCATGTGGCCATTCTGCTGTGCCCTCCCTGTGTTTCCAGAGCTTTGGGCTGAGCAGCCTTGGGAACACTGCACGTAGCACTTGGTAATATTCAAAGCCAAGCAATGGCCTTTTTGGCTGTCCCTGGACCATTGATCCAATTTGCAGCTATTAGCATTCAGATGGAATAACTAATTAGGCAGAGTGTCAGGCAACGACTGCAAAGCAAACCGCTTAAACCGTGCTGCTAATCTGTGTATTAATCTACTGAAAATGCTCCTAATACCGATTTAATTGCTGGGCCTTTGCTAATCTAGATGGTAGATTACATTTTAAAAATAAACGTGCTGTCCTTCACGCATAGAGTGTTTGTATGCAGGCAGTTCTGGCTACTGATACAAAGCCACAGAAATGACATTCAGCTAAAAGATGCTTTAGTGGTCACATCCCTCCTTTACATTGGTTCTGTACCAGTATAACAACGTGGGCTTCAGCACCTTTGCCTTCTGTTTACAGCAAAATTTAGCCCTTTAGAAGTTAGGATTGACATACTTGTTTCTCCCTCTGTCTTCACACTGTTATAGCAAAATAATTCTATTTCTCTCCCCCAGCCACCATACTTAATTGGGTTTTAAATTACCATTTTCATTGCCAATTTTCCTCCTTCTCTGCTGCCCTGAAATATTGATTTCTGTCTGCGTCACTCATCCAGCTGCCAAAAAAGGAAAATTATAGCTATTGACAGATGTTAATTGAATGCTGTAAAAGTGATGCATGACTGAGCAGCTCGCACTGTACTCCCCATTTGCATTTCTTGTCACCTCGGCTATCACAATATGGGCCTTTTTTTTTGACAACATCTGTGTTTCTAAGGTGTTATTTGCCACTGCCTCAGAAGAAATGCCATTTTGCTCCTAGTCATCTGTGGCCAAAACACCAGAAAAATCTATTGGAATCATGTCAGCATTCACACATCGAAGACATGTTGTTATTTGTTCTTTTTTTACTTAGGATTGCCAATGCAGATCTTAAAGCCAGCAACCTTTTCGGACACGGCGCACTACCCCTTGCTTTTGGTTGTGTAAGTTCCTGCTTGTCTTCTCTTTCTGTTCATATTATTAGGGCAGTGTGGAAACCTTGGCCACAATCAGAAACTTTTAAGATATGTTTTGTACAAGGAATGCCGGAGTCCAGCATGTTGGTCCCTACCCCGTCTCACTTCACAGCTGGGAGAGGCCAGATGTACATCCCTTCTTTCCCATGTTTGAGCCAAGGTTTTCAGCTCCCAGCAGGGCACCCTGTTGAAACCCTGCAGAGTAAATTGCGGATTTTGTGAAGGTGTTCCACATATACTTCAATCATTTGTGGGGCAGAAACGGGAGGAGGAGGAATACAAGATGTATTTTGACTTTCTGTCCCAGTGCTCAGGGCACCCACCTTGCAGTTAACAGGTAGTTTTAGAATGGAATTCAGTCAGCCTTACTAGAGCTTAAATTTTAGGTGCCCTCATGCAGAAATCATTCCCTTGTAAGTGCTGGTGTTCCCTGGAGTGACAGTAAAGAGAGAGCTGGAAACCTTTGAAGATCTCCACGATGTTAGCATTTATATTAGATAGGTAGGTTTTCCTCCTGGCGGGCAGAGCAGATGGGTATTTCTTTATGCAACATTTAGCAATAATAATACACATTACTGAGGGCTTTTTTGGGAATTTGGAAACAAACTGTGGGAGGGAATTCACTGACCTTGGAAGAACCTGTTTGGGCCTGGCTGCATCCCAGTGCATCGCTTGCAGCCTGCCAGGGAGCACCCAACGAGAGAAAAGCCTCAAGCAGGAGGGATGAATGCGTGGTGAACGCCTGTCCCGCTCTGCACAGCCCTCCATGAAGGACAAAGCCACTGCAGCGAGCGTGTCGTTACATCACGAAATTGCTGCGGAGAAGATGTGCTTCATTATGGAGGCGCTCGAGGAAGATGGGCTCTCAGCAAGCGCACGGCACTCGATCCAGCTGCCTCCGGAGCTGCGCGGGCCGGGGTCTCGCTTGGATACATGCAAATGACTGGAGTCACATGCACATTTTAATCCTGCAGTGAAGTGCCTGATGTCTCTGAGAACCCCAAAAACGACAAAAAGTGGATAAAAGTGCCAGTGGCTCCACAGTAATCCCAGCCCTAAATTATTGCTTAAAGTCGTCATCATCATCCCTTGTTTTTTCCGAGCTGCCTGGCTGAAGTAGGGTCTGTATTTCTCGAGACGGATCCCCTGTACAGGATCAGACCCTAAGCAGAACTGTGAAAAGGAGGTCTTATCCATCCCTTCCACTTTTCCACCAATTTTGGGGCAAACTGGGCATTATTAAGCTGTTTTTTATCACTTTAGAAGAGTCCTTTCCCTTTGTACTTGTGTAAAGCAGTGATGACAGAACCACTTCAGCAGAAAATAAAAAAGAGCTTTGAGGAATGTAGAAAATAGACACACGTTGGGGCAGGTATAAAAAAGGGAAAACTCAGCTAATATCTGTGTCACTGCCCTGGTTACTCACGGGAGGGATCCTGACCAGTTACAGATGTGCTTGCTGGCATAGTTCAAAGCTCATCTTAGGGGCTGCTGTGCACAGAGGGAGGCAGAAACCAACCTGCAGCTTCCACCCAGCCTCAAAACCCATCCCGCACAATCATCCTCCTGTGTGCCATCCTTGCAGAGACTGGTGTCCCCTTCCAGAAACGTGTCCTGCCTTACCCTGCACGGTGGGGCTGTGGGTCCCAGTCCCACGGCAGTCCCGCAGCCCTGGGGAGGGCGTTTGCTGCCGTTGCCTTTGCTTGATGCCCGTTTCTGTTTCAGGGATGGGACGCCCGGCAGCCAGATCGTCACGGAGAGGTTCGAGGTGACGTGGGAGAGTGTCATGGTCAGCTCCCACAACGCCATCGTGCTCAAGTTCGACGGCCGCGGCAGCGGCTTCCAGGGCGCCAAGTTACTGCACGAGGTCAAGAGGAGGCTGGGCCTTTTGGAAGAGAAGGACCAGTTGGAGGCTGTCCGGTGAATGGCACTGTTATTGAAGAAATTAATTCATCATGATAATTAACCGAAGGCTGTCATTAGTCCTGCAATGTGTAGGGTGGAGCAAGGAGACGAGAGGGACGATGTAGTCGTACAATTGCAACTGCATGTGAGAGGGAGCTCATGTCAGTCAGTGCAGAAGGAGTAAAACAAGCCCTAAAGAGAGCTAAATTAGGGCACACTTATCTGTATCATGTGTTCAAAGCCTGTTTATTTTTAGCTCTGTACGGTCATACAGCTACAAACAAGTAAGCTTGAGTATCTGTTCCTACATTAATCTTTTGCTTGCCTGGTAGTTGGAAAAGAATCCATCTTTAAATCCTTAAACTTTTTAAATAGAATAACCAGGACAAAACCCTAAATGTCAAGTCCTGTCATATTGTTAGATTTATTCTGCACATAATCGCGTTAAAACCACTATCAGAGTATTGCAATAGCTTTGCAATAGCTTATTATGGCTTCCAGAGGTAATGCAGGTTATTTGTTGCCATAGCTTGGTCAAATCCAACGTACGAGGCTGCAAGATTAAATCAGACAGATTCATATGAAAGCTGCTTGGACCAGTGTGATTCAGATTGTCTGCGTCAAGGGGAGAGGGCTTCACACTGAAAAAGGGCAGGTTTAGATTGGATACTGGGAAGAAATTCTTAACTGTGAGGGTGTGAGACCTGGCACAGGTTGCCCAGAGAAGCTGTGGATGCCCCATTCCTGGAAGTGTCCAAGGCCAGGTTGGATGGGGCTTGGAGCACCCTGGTCTAGTGGCAGGTGTCCCTCTCCATGCCAGAGAGGTGAGAACTGGATGATCTTTAAGGTCCCTTTCAACTCAAGCCATTCTATGAATTTTTCTGGGGCCAGTTTAATTTAAAGCTGATTAAAATCACACTGGTTTTGCTGTTGAAGGCAAAAATATTTTTAACCCATTGCTTTTCCTCTCTCATGTTGTAGGAAAATGCTGCAGGAGCATTTCATTGATAAAACGAGAGTTGGTGTGTTTGGGAAGGTAATGTTTTTTCATTGCTCCTCTGTGCTGTTCCAGTTGGCTGATATGGCCAAACTGCTGCACTCAGCCCTGATTTATTGAATATGTTAGTGGTGACTTTTTTGTTATTATTTGTTTTTGAAATAGACTGCACCTTGCACAGTGATGCTGAAGGTGGAAGCTTTCATTTCACCGATGTATTCATCAATGACTTTTTTTTAATTAACTTCCAAGTGCAAAAAGTGACTATTGCTCAGAAGAACAATGTCAGATAATTGGGTTTTTTTCCGTTAAAAACTTTTATTACATTTTCACCTTGTCTCTTAAAGCCTGTGGGAACGTGGGTACATCTAACTCATGTGTACATCTAACTCATGTGTACAACAACGCTGTGGATTTCCGAGGCTGATTTGCAATGTATGCCTGGCTGGGAAACAGCAGCTGTAAAGTACACACAGTTTGAGAGGAGAGCGGGACTGCGAGTGGAAGTTGTTTATTGTGGGAGACACGGGCTTGGAGTGGGCGAGGAGAGCTGCACGTAGAGCAGCATTTCTGCAGGGAATTGTCAGCAGGCTGGCAGCAGACGCTGAAATTGTGATGCTCATTTTAAACAGAGAAAGTCTGGGGTAAACATTTTGAAGAGGTAGCATATCTGGTTAGAGCTGTAGCCATAAAGTGGGATGGAAAAGGTCAGCTCTTGGGCACACGACCCTCCTGCCTTCAGGAGAGTGCCAGCCCCAGGGCCAGGGAGATGTCCCTTGTTTCATGCTTTTCCAGGGCGAGGTGTGAAATGTTCCGTCATGGCCATGCTTGCAGCAAATGCTGCAAGGTCTCGGCTGCCCTGTCTTTGTAGCCAAAAGCAGCAGTGCCTCCCAGCAGGAACACTGACACCCCTGTCCCCTTTCTGTTCCAGGATTATGGTGGCTACCTGAGCATTTACATGCTTCCAGCCGGTGAAGAGAGCCAGGTGTTCGCCTGTGGAGCTGCTCTTTCCCCCGTGACAGACTTCAGACTGTATGGTAAATGCCATCCCTGAGCCCACAGACCCTCCTGCTGACCACAGATGATGTTTCTTCCCTATCCTTTCCCAGTTCTTTCTTTCCCAAGACCCTCCTTGGTTTATATTCTGTGTCTTTTTAGGACTAGCCATAAACCCTTTTTTCCCACTGAAGCAATTTTGCTGGCACCACTGGGCCCAGCCATGGTGGTCAGAGTAATCAAATCACTTTACTACTCCTTTTAAATAAAGGAGAATTGTCTTTAAACCCCTCCAGCCTTTGTGACCAACCAGCCCCTCTGTCTTGAACGTGCTTCCTTCTTGCCTGAGCCACCCATCCATGCAAGCTGGGGTCCAGTCTGCCGGGCCCATCCTGGCTCTGACCACAGCACTGCACTGCACGTGGTGGTCCTTTCTCTCAGGGATGGCAGTTCCCTTTGCACTTAGTGCCAGTGAAAATCAGGGGACTCCCATGGAAGCCAGTGGTGTTCAGCCAGACTTTAGGAGCTGTACAGTTATCCCTGAGACCAAAGGGAACTTGCTGCTGGTGGAGAATCCCCCAAGTGAAAGGAGAAAAGGACACGACATGATAGTGCTCTTCTATCTCAGTTGCATTAACAAAGGGAAAAAAAGGGCTTTTCTGTGACTTATTTAGGGACCAGAAGTACATGGTGACAGTGACAGACTGTGGTATCACACATATCCTTAGTGCATTTTCAACAACTTAGAAATGCGCCCTCTATAATTAAGGCCACGTTAGAAAATAAGGTGTTTTTTAGCATTTGCAGTATTTGACTCAGAAGCACCAGTGTACTCAGTTATGACTGAAAGTGATATTTTCGGTTTTTTGTCTTCAAGCTTCAGCCTTTTCTGAAAGATACCTGGGCTTGCACGGGATTGATAACAGAGCATACGAGGTAACTGCATGGACACTGCATTTCCCTGATAAGATGTGAACTGCGTCTTAACTCTCTCTCCATGTGTTCTCCTTTGGGAAGGAAGCAAGGTTATATGCAAGGGGGACTCACTAGTGAAGCTCTGAAGGCGTCCTTCAGCCTGCTTACTGCTTTTCTTGTCTTAATAGTAATCATGGATAAAGTTTTTATTGATTAGCCCTCACGTCTGCCTCTCTGAATTGAGTAAATACAGTTTTAGAGATTGAAAGAGCTGAGTGACTTAGATGTGCCCAAGAGGACACGGTGTCACAACCTCCTTAAAGTTCCTGCCAATGGTCTTGCCACTTTGATCCTCTCTGAGATAAACAAACTCAAGTGAAGCTCAACTTGATTTTCTCGAACTTTGTGATATTTCAGGTAGGCAGAACTCTGTGCCAGAACTGAGCAGGACATGAGAAAGGAGACACAGCATCAGTTAACAAAGACATTGCTTAATACATGTGATGGGATCAGTTGGATCCTGTGCTGCAACTACTTGGAGGCAAAACCTGATAAAGAATAGTCACACAAGCAAAATTTGCTATAGAGAAAAGTTTGTTCAGCTTCTAAGCCTTGTCTCCAGCCAGAAGACGTGAAGGCAGCAGAGGTCTGACACTGTTCTTACAGAGAAAGCAGGCATCTCCCTGTGTCTTCACAAGGGAAGATTTATCCTGGCTACCTAAACTCCGAGTTCATTGTCTCTCCAATTTTGCACTCATAATCTCTACATCAGTGCAAACTCTTTTCGTCCTTTTAGAAATTGTTTGTATTTATTTTCCCCTGTGCATCTGAAAGACAGCTGGGGGCAAAGACCTTCTCAGCAGTGGACACTTGAATTTCATATCAGATCCTCCCCCAAGCTATCAAAACTCATTGAGGCTGGCTTTCAAACCACACCAAAGTCACTCCAGATCCATGAAGAGTTCTTAGGCACAGGCACACTTTTTTTATTCACTGGAAATTCACTTTGATCTTTTCCATGTACTGCAGTCCAGGCTTTTAGTGAACATTATCAGAACAGATGAGGGTCTCTGATATCTTCCTGCTGCTGATACTGCCCTGCCAGCACAGGGTGGGGGTCTATTTTATCTCTAGATTTATATAAGTAGCCAGGAGAACACGTGCTGGTGTCTGCTTGTTATCCTGGTGATAAAGTATTAAATGGAAACAAGTGCTTCTATTGCTTCCATATAAATTGCTAATTTCTGGCAAGTTTTTTAATCTTATTGCAACCTTTACCTTCACAGATCAGCAAATTATCACACAGAGTCCCATTACTAAAGGAACAGACATTTTTGATCATTCATGCTACTGCTGATGGTGAGTTAGCCCATCATTTGAGCTCATTATATGTTTGTGATAGCTCTGATTTTTGTTAATTAAATTTGCCTCTTTAATGATTGCAATCTGTTTTTACAGAAAAAATCCATTTTCAGCATACTACGGACCTTATCACACATCTAATTAGGGCAAAGGCTAATTACAGCTTGCAGGTACGGTATATGTTTCTTTTTTTCCTATTTGAAGAGTTATTTTCCAGTTTAGACTCAAACTGCTGTTATGAAACAAGCTTTAAAAAGCCACTACCAAACTCAGCCTGGCAGTAGAAGTAGCACCAGCATGTAACATGTTTCTGTTAGTCCCATGCTTATGTGATATCACTGTTTTGGTCTGGACAGTTGTAGAACAATTATTGAATTACAGTAAATTAGGTTGTGAGAGACATATCCCTAAGGATTTTATTCCTGTTGACTTTCTTTGGGAACAACAGAACAAATTCAGGATGAATTTCAGGAGAAACAGGGTACTAAATTAAATCAACCAGAAGAGTTACGAAGATAAATGTCACTTAAATCTGATATCCTGCTGTGAATGGCATACTCTGGTCTAGAAAGCCCCACTTTCCACCAAGTTATATCTCTGTTTTGCTGAATGGTCCATGTCCAAGCCATTCAGTCTTTTAAAATGAACCTACCCTAGCATCCCTGCCTAGACAACCCATTATGATCCTCTTGCATTTCTTCAGGTTACCTGCTCCATTTAAGTGAAAAGTTGGGTTTAAACTATTTCATTTCTAGCTTCCCTCTTTTTTTTTTTTCAATTTAATTACTTCTCCAGCAAGATTTATTAATTTTTTTTAACTTAATGACATTTTTGCTTTAAAGCCCTCATTTTAGTCAGTGTAACCTAATGCCATTTCCCTCCAAAACTGCGTGGTGTTTTGGTTTTTCACGAGGAAAGTGTGGGCTGGTTCTTCTTAGACTGAACACATTCAGAATGGAATTAAATGGAAAATCCTCCCCCCCCCAGAAAAGTTCCTTGTGAGGCAAGATGCAAGTCTGCACTCGGAGCACTGTGGTGCCCAGATTGCCCTGGGCCTCACGTGCATCCATGGGGAGCCCTACGATGCTGGGGAGATGCAGTGGGTTTGCAGCTCAAGCTGCAGGCATGGGTGGTCAGTCCTGAGACTTAGAGCTCTAAAAGGTGTGTATTTACCAGGTTTTTGCTGCTTTTTGCAGATTTACCCTGATCAAAGCCATTACTTCAGCAATGCAGCGTTTGAGCAGCACTTGTACCAGTCCATTGTCAACTTCTTTGTGGAGTGTTTCCAAGTCCCGGACAAACTGCCACTAGCCCCACTGAAAGAGGAGGAGGACGATGATTAACCCTACTTGTCCGTGCTAAGCACAAGGCAGATCTCCCTGACAATATGCAACTGGATCATCTTCCTGAAGAAAGAGATGTTGTTAGCATGTATTTAAAAAAAGAAACAAAAACTGAAAGCAGCTCCTCTGCTTTACTTGACAGCAACTCCTTCCTAAATGGAAGAACATTAAGCATGTTGAACTCAGCAGAAACTGCTGTCTGAAATAAATGCATCACAACCAACATCTTCTTTTTCTTTGGTTGTTTTGGGGTTTTTGCCCTTTTTTTTTCCTTTCTTTTTTTTTTTTTGTTTGCCACGAAATGACTTCTAGAGTGAAAGTGGTAAGACATCGAACTTGAAGGAACACCCCAGGAACCACTTTGAGGACTGGAAGATTCAATGTCTCTTTGCATTCGAGCAGCCAAGCAGTAGCAGCGAAATCCATCACCCACATTAAGGTTTCTATAGTTAGCATCACACTGTGTCAGAAAAAAAAAATTCTAACCTAATACATGGAGAAGATTATAGCACAATTATTTTAAAGGATACAGATTCATACACTTGCCTGCTCTTTTCCATCTTCAGGAGGTTTGTCATTGCTACAGGATACACAAATTCAATTGTGCGAAATATCACTATAGTTACACCGACCTTTACCTTCCTGTAATTATTTTGTTAATTCTGTATGGCTTTTACTTCTGTTGTTCATTGGGCCTCATGCTTACCTTATTAGCTTCTCAGCTTGTTCTGGATGGGGAAAAAACATGCTATGAATTAACCAACTCACTTTAGACCTCAGGGGTCTAATGAGGCAATGGGACTTGAGCTACCCAGATATTAAAAAATCTATTGGAATAAAGCAAAGAAAAACTCACTCTTGAGTTCCCAAAATAGCTCTTGCCAGCAAGATTGAGTATTTTCTTTGGCAGCCTTGAAAAATATGCACATAAATAAGCTAAATCAGCTTACTTTGAGATATTTTTTATTGCAATGTAGAAAAATATGCGACAGTCATGATTATTCTTTCTCTTCCTTTAGTGTTGGAACAAATGGTTGGCAACCTGTTGGGGAACAGCTAGGTGAGGCTCTGGTGCAGGAATTTGTACCAGAGACCTCACAGATCATCTTATAAAGCCATTTAAACAGAGACAACGTGCAGAAATTTATTGCACATGCTGTCTGTGGCTGAGTTTTATTCCAGGTCAATGATTAGCATATTCTCATTTAATTATCTCTTCTGTTCACACTAGTTTTGACAACCAGGAAAGGAAAAACAAAAAAAAAAAAAGGTGGATTTTTTGCTTTAAAAGGTCTAACTGTTCATTTTAGCAGTGGAAAGCAACTTTTAAAAGTTCTTGTGAAAGCATTCAGCTCTCAGAAAGGAATCCAAACTCCATCCACTTCCACGTACTGTGTCATAAGAATTTTGACAGTGTCGCTCCTTGTAAAATATTCTGACCAAATGTACAGCCAGTATTAATAGTGTATATTTCATTTTGTTGTATATAAAGGAATGTAAGTCAGCTCTTCGTCAGATCCCCAATCCGATATTAGTCTTGTGTTCGACATGCATGCGGTAACACTTCTTTGCTGGTCAGGACTCCTTAGAAGTACTAGCTTGGAAATATAACAATTAATGTCATTTCTTTTCTTGTTTTAACAGCTTGAATGTCAGTGCCGGTTTCTACTTTTACATAGTACTGTGGGTCAACTCACATCCTGACAGCAATGATGATGTTTCCATTGTGTTCTTTAGTGTGTCTTTTTTCTTACCTTTATTTTAAGCTTTGAATGTTGGTTGTACTTTGACCATCATGAAAAAATATATTGATAAACCACAGAAATTACCTAGTTTGGTTGGGATTATCTCCTTTAATTTACAGTGCATCGACATTGTGTGAACAAGAACTACGATGTAAATCTGCTTTATCTGGCAAAATGCCAAACAGACCACGAGAATGCTGCGTGTCCAGATTTTGCTACGCTGAACAGGCTCGAGAGCCTGAAATGAACTTGAACCGGGAAATGTAAAAATCTGCTCTGTCCACAATCTTTTGTAGAAAGAACTTTAGGATGTGGCATGGTAGTGTTTGTTCATTCATGGAATAAAACATTATTTTACCACCCTGGTTGCTACTGCTGTTGTTTTGTGTTAAGATATTAAGCAAGCATCAAGTTGCTGGAAGTGCTGTTTCTGGTTGAATTGAGCCCAAACTGGCACCTGCTGACTTGCTGCACTTTGTCAGTGCCAGGGTGTTGTCCCATCAGCTGACACCCATTTGACCAAACCAGATCCAGAGGAAGAGAAATTTAATACTTCAAAGCAAAACCAAGAAATGATTGAGGACACTTACTCCAATCTTTGTTTCCAGCAGATGAGGAAACAAGAAAATGGAGCACTGGGACGAGGAAGAGCAGATTGCGTCAGTACAAAATAGCTTTGCTGTTATTTTGCCTAATTACCTAAATGCAGCTAGTATTTTTTTTATTGTCCAAACAAATCAAGCTGATACTCTCAGCTAACTGGAATATCTGGTTGCTATAATGTTCAACTGTGCCATCCCAAAGAGGAAGAGAACTAATGAGCAGTGCCCTACTAATTCAGAAGGAAACCGCAGAGGGAAAAATGAGGCATTGCTGGTAGCTAATTAACAAAGCCAGGCAGCCAGCCATGTTTGTAATTGTCTATGAGTTCAGGCACAGAGCTTGTAAACCCATCCAAGCTCTGCTTGTGAGCTCAAGCCAAACAAATGCTGCATCTTTGAAGGGTGGGAAGGAAAAAAATTGAGTGAACGAGACAGGGTGTGTGGGATGTTCCCGTGGGAAGACCAGTGGAGTTTGCAACAGGGGAAAATGTTTAGTGGAAGAGGCCAAAGGTATGGGGCCAGTGCTGGTACCTGGGAGCTGCTCCTGCGTTTGCTGCCATGCTCGTGTTGTCCCAAAGCTCACTCAGGTTGTTTTAACTTTGTGTGTTGGGTCTCAGGGCACATTCTGCCCCGCAGTCCCTTGTGGGGCTGGCACAGAGCTGCCAGACCTGCCTGGCTGAGCGCTGGGCTGAGGACAACTTTCTTCCTTGATCTGAGTAAATGCTGGCTCACTGTGGTGCTCATTCATCTCTGGACTTCTTACCCACTTTCCATTTGCAAAAGAAGAGTAAATGGCAGAAATGGAAAAGATAACGGGAAAAGCGCAAGATCTCAGTTGCCAATTCCTTAATCATGGTGCCTTACTGAGCCAGATGTTTGCTTATTTTTATTCTGCTCTCTAAAGTAAAGCTCCCAGCTGGAGGCTCAGAGTGGAGCTTAGGGCACTTGCTAAGACCTGTCTCCTCTTCCCATTTCATCTTTCCATTCTCTCCCCATTCAGCATGGTTACAGTCTGGAAGCAAACCCACCACCCCCTTGGAAACTAGGAAGAGACAAATGTAAAAACAGCGTGGTGAGCCCTCCCAGTAAGCCATAACCAAAATTAATTCTTTATTCTAATAGTTAATTCATGATGATTTTTTTTCTTCTTTTTGCTTTGAGACATTCATGAAAAGACTCAGATTAAATGGTGCTGCATTCTGCCTCCTCACTGGAAGAACAGCTTTAATCAAAATGTCCATTTCCATGATTGAGAGCGAAGAAGAGTAAAAAGCAAATACAGGTGGAACGAGGCCCCAGGAAAGCACAAAAGTAAACTGTGCTCCAGTATTCCTGTGGAATAGCAAGGCTCCCTGAAGGCTGGGGTTTTTTCCTTCCTTCACTTTAAGTTACCTTTTGGGTCAATTTAAAGCAAGAAACAACTCTCTGAGCTGATGTGAATGCTCTCATCCTTGCTGGAAAAGGAATCCTTACAGTGTCTTTGCAACAGCTGCTGTCAGTGTCCTGAACTGCAGTTCGTGCTGAGCACTTCCAGTAACTCGAACTGACATGTAATTTCCAGTGAGTATTTGGAACCTGCCTGCAGAAGATCCTGAGCACCTGCTCCCCACCACCTTGTCTGGGAGCACCTTGAATTGAGGCTTAGTTCTTCACCCGGAAAACCAAACCCAGTGCAAAGCATGAACAAAGCAAATCCTCTGCTCAACGTCCTGCTCTGAAACACCACAGGAAAAGAGTGTGGAGAGTCAGGAGCCCAGATTGTGGCTGTGACAGGTCCTGGTTGACTTTTGTTCCCTGTAAATTCCCATTTGGATATGCAGAAAGCAGGGAATTTAGGATGTTGTTTTGCCTGTGCTTGGCTCCTTCGACACCAGAGCAACGCAGCCATCACGTGAGCCACGGCACACACGAGGAAATGTGGCCATCACATGTGATGCCAAAAGTTTGTCACCTATTAAAAAGTGTTGCAGAGCAAGGGGGAAATGAGGCCCCAGAGGAGGCATAGCCCATCCTGAGACACAATCCCTCCCCTGACATGGTCAGGGTCATGCCCATGAGAAACACAGACACTCTCCAGATGTTTTCAGTCTGTGCACTAAGACAGGTGCCAAAAGGCAGATGAGAAAAGCAAGACTTACACAGTAAGCTTAAATTTCCCAGCTATCAAACCTCTGTGGGAAATCTGTAGGAGTCTAGAAATCAGTGTGAGCTGAAGACAGCTGAGATCTGGCTCCCAGCTCTTCCCCCAAGGCAGAGACTTGAAGCTGCTCATCACAGCTGGCACCCTCGGAGCTGCCAGGAGCAAGAAACACATGCACCCATAATGATGCTGAGAGTGCTGGGGGGAAACAGAAAGGGGCACATTCTACCCAAAAGCCACCAGCCACGCCTGCAATTTTATCCTGTATCTTGTGCTCATGGAAGTTAGTGGTCACTGAGGAAATCAGCGGTGGAATGCGAGCAGCAAGCACATGTCAGCGGGTGTGCTGAAAGACAGGGAGGGGCTGGTGCCATGACAGAAGCAGAAATCACTGCTGCAGGTGTTGGGCTACACTGTGTGTTGGAAGAGAGATTAGGCCTTGTAGGCTGCAGAAAGAGCCTCGTTCTCAGACCCGGAGGTGACCCTGGGATTACAGCCAGGTCACCGGGGATGGGCTGAGAGAGGATTGTGAGTTTCTGGACAGTGTCAGCCCTATGAGATGTGATAATTGCAGTTTGTGACCTTGTAAGGTATTGTTTACCTTTTACCATAATAAGCAATGTCTAGAAAATATTCCAGGTGATTGGAAAACACTGAGGTGAACTGTTTTCCTGTTTATATGAGGTGATTTCCTGTTTTTCCATTGGTATTTAAGAGAATTTCAAATACGCAATAAAGCTTTTTTCTTCTTGCACCTTTACCATAATGTTGCGGAGTCCCTGCCCATGCGTGAATACTGCAGCAGGACTATCAGTACCAGAGCTGGTGATAAGGTGTTTGTCAGATGATGATGATGAAGGTGGTGTAAGGGACAGGAGGAAACAATGTCCCAGCTCTCAGTGGAAACCAAAGCCAGAGCTACAGAATCAATTTAATCCTTATCGTCTCTGCACAGTGGGCTGCAGGTCTTCTTGAAGAGGCAATTTTTGAAAGTAGAATCCCTGGAAACAAACCTCATGTCTCTGTGATCCAGCAGACTTTTGTTTTCATTGTGATGATTCTGATAATTATGTCATTTACAAGGAAATTGGGATAGGAGAAACTTTTTTCACTTGTCTCTGGGGGCAGGCGGTAAACAATCTATCTTGCAATACAGCAACCAGCAGCCAGAAACTCAGCCCAAACTTCCTTTAAAAAATCTGCACCTCTGCCTCAACCAGTAACAGTTGAAAAAGTACAAAAATACAAAAGTACTTTTCCTACATTAGGATTTTAAAGAGAAAATATCCTTCATCCCCTCACTCAGCATCTTCAGGAAAGAAAGTAAAGAAGAGGAATTAATCCCCACTTCACTGGATGCGAAGACTTCCCCCATCTGCCATGGCCCTGGGTTACCTCTTCTGGGAACTCCTGTAGAAGGGTGCTTTTAGGAAAAGTTACAGTGCCACAGTTTTTTCTGGACAGATGTCAGCCAGTTTCGTGGAGGGATGTAGTAAAATGCAGATGTCCACACGGAACATCTCTGCAGCTGAGACAGCCATTCTAGACTTTATAACTTTTTATGCAGACTAATAGGCGCTCTATGGCACAATTTCATAGAATCATGGTTTGGGTTGTAAGAGACCTTAAAGATCACCTGGTTCCAATGCCCATTCCAACCCCAATTTGTCCAGCCAGCTCCCCATGCCCACCTTATGAGGGCACACTGTGTGGGCTGCATGGACCAGGCAGATCTGGGTGAGCAGACCAGCTGCAGGTATCTCTTTTCATCCCAGAAAACAGGGACAACAAACAGAGAAAGTACTGGATTTGTAAAGGAATGATTCCTACCCCCTCAGTTTTCTACCAAGTTGCTGAGTGCAGCTATGAGCAGAGCACAGGCACTTGCTGTTATAAATTTATTACACTTTCCAGCACCGGGAAGCTTTCGAGTGGTAGGATGCCATCTGCTGCTCCAAGGGGTTATTCGCTCCATCCTTATCCCTTCCCAGCAGGCAGCTCCCACTGATGGGGAGAAATTTGGAATGTATTTGGAAGAGCTGAGAAGTAAAAATTTTTTCATCCATAAAAAAATACCTTCTCAGGTAATAGAAAATGGAGTGAAGAGTTTAATCTCACAAGCGCCGGCTCAGTTCTGAAGAAAAGTTTGTGCAGTGAATGAGGCATCCTAGAGAAGACACACAATATTTACTCACAGACCAGCTTGCCAAGAAGATTGGATTTTGTATAATTCCCAGTTCAGTGCCAAGAATTGCTTCTAATTCTGCCAGCACCCAGCCCCATTACCGCCGAAACAATCACCTCCACATCTGTGAGCCGATGTGATGGCCTGTGACCCTGAGATATGGTCCCAGCATGTCTTTCTAAAGCCTGTAGAGTGAAGAACAAATTAAAACACCCCATCAGCTCTCAGGGACTGGAACTTAAACCTGAAAGCAAGTTCTATTAAGTCCAGTAATAGACACCAGTCATACTCAGCCACACAATGGAAGTAAAAGGGGATGAATAGCGCTCCATCGGCTCCGGCACTCCACAAGTAATAAGCATCATGCTGGGCTCACTGCACTGACTAATCCATAATTTATTTGGCTTCATAAATATCAAAACATACCACAGCTGTTAGTACTTCAGTGCAAACGCTGCAAATATTGCTTCAATTATTCAAGAGCTCGTCGCAGGAGCCAGTCGACTGCTTCGAAGGTGCAATTATAGAAGGTATCTATTGCTTGGGAGTTTCAGCAGAGCAGTTGCCACCCAGGCCCCTGAGGCAGTTGGTACAGGGAGTGCTGGGAGCACTGACAATAAGAGGACAAAATTGCCTTTCCCTCAAAAATAGCCTAAAGCCTTGAGCCCCACACAGGAAGGGATGCAGGCACTTGGCGGCAGCGCTCACAGGGGTTGTGTTTGGTCCCTGAGAGCCTCCAGAGACATCTCTGCTTCAGCATCTCCCTCTGAGGGGCTGCCCAAATGGTCATTAAATCAACAATCCCAAAGCTTGCACTCCTGAATTTGCCATCCATGCAGGGCAGACCCAGACTTGCTTGAATGATCGAGTCCAGCAGTCCAAGTCAAATCTCCACCAAGGAACCCCCACCTGAAGCCACCCTAGGCTTTTCCTCCTGAAGATACCTCCCTCTCCCAGTGGCATTTGGGTGCTGGGGACAAGACAAGAGGCTGTATCCTGTTGCTGGTTGGTTTGAGGTCAGGGTTACAATGACCAGATGGGACAGTGGCATCAGGTCCCACACACATCATCGCTGTCCATGCTCCCCTCTTCCCTGGGGTTCGTACATCAAACCCCCTCTGTTTAAAGCCAGGTTTCCAGGTTGGACCTTGTGGAACCATGGTTCCATTGGTTGTGTTTTATGGGCCAATACATTTCTCCACTGAAAAGAAAAAAAAATATCAGTTTAATTTTTATTTCTTTCCTGTTCCTTCCTCCTGCAAAGAAATGGGGACAGGGAAGTCCAAGGGGCCAGCAACCATCAGGAGCTCAGCCCAGCACAGAGCAGCACCTAGCCTGGATGCATGGATGGGTTTGAGATCCTCACATCATTCATGAAACAACACAAAGAATATAATCTGGAATAGATTTCAGATAGCCTGGCCAATGCCTGCAATACCTTTTGTTAAGCAAGCAGAACAAAGTCAAAATGCAAGTGTGACAAAACCTACAGCAAATCCCATTTGAGGATATGAAGCCTGACTTTGTAAAACAAACTCAAATTTAATTTCATGTCCAGGTACTAGAGACTTGCTGACCCAGTTTGGTCTTTCTCTTTCCTCCAGAACTGGGAAGCTGTTTTCCTGCATGTCCAAAGTTTTTAAAAGGGGTTGATTTTTTGATCTTTAATGGGACAAGAGCAAACTTCTCGTGTTTCAACATGGCCAGAGCTGTCAAAAAGCCACCCGTGACTCCAAAGTCCAACTTTCTTTTTTTTAACAGGCAACTTCCTGCTCCCATGACTTTTTCAAAACAACAACAACAACAACAACTACAATAAAACCCCCTTTGCCTTCAGTATTTCTATTAAAGGGTTTGGTGGAGCACAGCAGGATCTTTTCCTGCAGTGAGGGGAAGGGCAGCACAGCAGGGAAGGGCTCCTGCAAGTGAACAGCATGAAATTTTCATGCAAATTTCCCACCAGGGTCACTGGAATAAAGCTCCAGATTTCCCTGCCCTTAATGAATAAATCACTCAGCTCGTTAGCGGAATCTCCGGCAAGAGGGCAGCAAGCATCACCTTTGTTGCTGAGCTGACCAAAGACTTGACATGATATTGCTCTTAAACTGGTGCTGATGAAGCCATGAAAACCGTGTTAGCTCGTAATCTCACACACAGAGAAGCAATGTGCAGATAATTGAGATATAAGTGCTGCTCAGGCACCAACTTCAGAGATGTTTTTCCTCCCTTTGTAGGCAAACAAGCCATTTCCAAGGCAGTGAAGCTCTTTAATGTATGTCTGGAGGGGGCTTTTGCACAGCAGCAAAAACAAAGGGGCTCTAAGAAGGGTCCCTTTATAGATATATAAATATATCTATATCTCAGCTGCTGGGGAAGATGTGCTGCAGGAGAGGTGTTTTGCTCAGTGTCCTGTGCACGGGTGTGTCCTGGGGGTTGTGCAAGGTCAGTGGCTCAAGCATTTCCCGTAACACACATCCCGTGAATGCCACACAGCCCGGCCTGCAGGAGCCTGTCGGAGTCAGGGCTGTGCTCCAGGAAGCTCCACAAACAGGGCTGGTGGTGCTGCCCACAGCAAGAGTGCATCGTTGGAAGGGGGGATTCTCCCATCCCCTCCAATGCCCATTAGTGGTACCCGACAGGAGCAGCTCCCCAGTTACATCAGGCTCTCCCTCCAGCTCTGCCGTCTTCCTCCTCCCTCATTCATAAAATAAAAAGCAAATTTTCTGGGGTTCACCCCCATTACGAAGCATCTGGGTGTCTTATTTTCCTAATCAGGCACTTTGGATGTGGCAGCAAGCGTTCCAGCTCCAAATCCAGCCTCGGCTCCACACATGTCAAGTGAGCTCAGCCCTTGCAGGGGTCTGGTAAGTAGAGAGAGGAGCAGCATCAATGGTGCTGGTTCGAGAGCAGAGCTCTGGTGTTCCTGGGTATGAACGTGCCTGGTTCTCCTGAAGAGTGGGAAGGCATTTGAGGTATCCAAGAGGTCATCCAGCATATTCCCAGGCGAAAAGGAAGTGCCAGTGTTGAAGAAAAAGTCTTCTTGTGTGCCCTTCCCTTCCCCACACACCTCAGGGAAAGGCAGGTCAGCACTCCACCATTTCATTTGCACAGGACACTGGCCTGCTTTAAGGCATGGGTGTTGCCAGGGAAATCCTTGCTGGAATTCCAAATCCTCAGAATGAAGCTCTCTGTCACTCAGAGGACAGCTTTACATTTTCTCATGTTTTGTACGCTGAGCACTGCCAGGCTACAAGGTCTCATGGCTTGGTGTCCACACAAACTGATTGCTCAGCCTCGTTGTATTTGTGCTGTAAGTTATTTAACTTACCAGTAATAATGCTCTTGGAAAACATGGAAAAACAGCCCCACCTGCCTGTGTGTCCACCCTTGCTCACACTTCCAGAAGGACATTCACTGGCACCTGCCACACTGTCTCTCCCACACGCTTCAAACCCCACAGATTTGAGCCAGAGACCCTCAGCACCTTCTTTACTGCACTAGCTTGGTAAATCCAATGTATATCCATGGAATCTAGCTGCTATGGAGGAAAATACAAATGTGGAAAGCTGCTACAGGAAATACAGACTGGCATACATTGGCTTTCAGTCAATGTATGAACATATGGCAGTTGTCTGCTTTTTAAACTTCATAGCTTTCTCACTCCGCAGAGTGGCATACACAGGCACTTTTCTGCATACACCTCTGACAGCTTTAACTTCAACAGGGCTTCAATAGAGGGAAAGAGGCTGATCCCTGACTGCAGGACTGTACTTGTTTCACAGTTCAGCTCCTGTGGGTACCTGGGGAAGTGTCCCTGCGCTGGGACAAGCCTTGTTCAGCATTCCCAGTCCCACGGCACTGCTGCAGCTTGTGCTGCTAACCCCCTGCTTTCCAACATTTCCCAACAATGCTTTCTTCAAGACAGGAACATTTGGAGCTAGGAGAAAATCCCCAGAATAGCACAGATTCAGGCACTGCTGCTGGTTTTGCAGAAGCAGCACACTAACTTACCTCATGGTGCCATGGTGCAGAAGCTCATGACCCAGACACTGGAAAGAGTTGTGTCGTATGAGTACAGTCCCCTAAAGGGCTAATGGAGCCCTCAGGAGCTGCTGAAGAGGAACACTGGATATTTAGATGGACACTGAGTTTATTTAGAAGGCAGGGGAAGGACAGACCTCAGCTCTGACTGCTTTCATGTCTTTTCACCCCTGGAATTTCTTCCTCCAGGACCTTAAACCCTGAGAAGCTTGTGCCTCCATCCCCACAAACAGCAGAACCCCAAAACATTGCACAGGGAGATCTGGCTCTGCCAGGGAGAAGAAGGAATGCTGAAGTTGTCTCCTGAATGTAGCACTTTCCCCTCTCTGCACCTCCAGCAGCCCACAGAGGTGGCACACAGAGACGTGGCCCATGAGGTCTTGGGGACATCTGCACAGGGACAGAAGCCAGGTCCAGCTCAGTTTGCAGTGGGAGATGGTGCTCTGGCTTCAGGCCATCCTCTGCTCCTAGCAAAACAACTTCACCTTGGCTTCCATGAGCAGAATTGAATGAGGCGTTCATCCAGAAGCTAAAGAACATTTTACAGCTGTGAATCACGATTGTGTGAGACGGGTAATTAGGCAATTAGAACAATTAGGCATTAAAAAGATACCATGTCTAGAAATGAGGGTGAAGAACACGGAAAGACAGGAAAAATCTTGCTGGAAGTTTTTCAAAAGGCAATGATGCAAGAGCAAGATGCTGGGGAGAGGAGAAGGGAAGAAGGCAGAGGACAAGGTAAGTTGGCTTGGGCATGGCATGCAAAAATTAATACTTGCCCCTGTGAATTCATGGGATTTATGAGGTGGTTGTATTTGCTTATCAGAATCAACAATCAAAAACCTACAGAGGACACCACTTATGCATTATTCGGGCTTTGGAGCCATTAGGACTTTCTGCAACCTTTACATTTTGACGTTGTGGTAAGCCAGAGGAACCACTTGGAGAGCAGTCCTGCCTCCAGGCATCTCCCTGGAGAGCCACATTCCCTATCAGGCTGAAACAGCCTGTTCTTCTTCTGGGGATTACAATTTGCTTTGTGTGCCTGGGACTCTTGAGTCTCTCGTGTCTCATACAGGGCTGCCCAGAACGTGGTCTTGCCAGGATTGGGTAAAACTGATTGCAGAGGCATTTTAGGTCTTTGCTTTTTCCAGGCTGTCAATTTGGTCATCTGTTCAGGATCTTCAAGGTGAGCCATGGCCTCGAACAAGGCTCAGAGCCCTGGCTGTCCTCAGCTGTGGACACTGCTTGTGTGGCTGTGGCTGTAGCTGGGTGTGCTGGTGGAGACCTCAGAGAGGCCCCTCTGGAAACAAGAAAAAAAATCCCTCCTTCATTAGGGAGAAGTCAATGTCTTGGGTGCACCAGCCAGGAGAAAGGGCATTTGCAGGGCTAAAGAACTCATGAAGATTAACACAGCAAACTCCACACAGCTTTTCCCCTGCTCTGTGTGGAGCTGCTCTGCTTCTCACCACAAAGAGCAGATGCAGCACCAGGATGAAGAAGGGACCGTGGCTCCACACTGGGACTGGGACTTTGAGAGGTGCTCAAAGATTGCCCCATTGCTCTGCTTGGGAAAAGGGTTTGCCTGACTTGCTGTCTGAAAAGCTCCCCAAAAATGGAGCAAAAATTGGGTTTGTTTTTTTGGTCTATAGTTCAGGTAACCAGGTGAAGCTTATAGCTCTGCTCCTGAATTTCTGGGGCTCCATGGCCACTTTCTGGCTTGTCCAGGCACTGCTGCCCACGGATGTGGAGAGCAGTTCTGATTCTCCTTGTCAAAGCCTTGTAAAACCACTCTGGCACAGGTAGACTTTACTCTCCTCTTGTAGCAGCAGCACAGGAAAGCTCAGATTGCTGATTGTGACGCCCAAGGGGTTTTCCAGCATTTATCCCTGCCTCACACGGGGCTCTCCAGCCTCCCATCACCCAGCACGGAATCTGGGCCCCTCCCCAGCCTCCTCACCCTGCACCACATCTCGCCTGTGCCTGCTGAGGCTGCCATCCCACCTCCCCCTGCCTCCCCACCCGCAGCTCACCTCTGCCCTCTCCCCTTCACTTGCCAAACCAGCCCTTCCCCAGCTCTTTGTATTGCTCTCAATGGAAGGCAAAAAAAGCGAATTTTTAGTGCAAAAGGCACTTTCTGGATTTCACTGGCTATGTTTTGCCTTGATGTTTGGGAAGGGGCTGGGTACAGCCTATCCCTGCTGAAGGGACTGAGGTGCAAGGTGCCATGGCATTTTTCTGTCCTGCCACCACACCAGCTTCTGTGCTCAGCTGGAACAATCCCTTCTTAACCCAGCAGGCAGCTGGAAAACCATTATCAAGATTTTCTTCCCACCTTCTGCACATGCCAGCAGGGCAAAGGGGACAAACACAGGGTGACTCTTGCTCCTCTCTCCCCCTGTGCCTGCTTCACAGCCCCTCCTATGGCTGACATTGTTTTATATTTTACCCACCCTCCCTCGCATTTGTTTTATATTTCACTTTCACTCTCTTGCATTTATCCCAGCCAAAAATCACTTTTAGCTCTGATTTCCAAAAATTCCTCAGTGCCTTTTTGTCAGTGCTTGCCAGCATTTCAGGGCTGTAGCATCTTCCTAAGCACATCTGTTCATCCCTTTCTCTGCCTCCCACGATCCTGCCCAAATCTCACCACACAGGATTAGGCACACACCCCTGTTCAACACAGGCCCTTTTACTGTTGTTGCTGTACTTCAGTGCCAGCTATGTCCAAGTTTTTTTAGGGGGTTTGTTGCCACAATCAGGTTTCACAATGAAGTTACACTTCCTCACAAGCCCACTGACACTCTTCTCTAAGTGGCTGAGTACCTGTGCTTTAAAATGCTTTAAAAAGCAACTTTAGCTATTTAAATGATGCACATAATGATATTAAAAAGGAAAAAAAAGTGGATTAAATACCAAACTTATTGAAGCAAATGGGAGTTTTGTCCCTGATGTCAGCCAAGCTGAGGTTTCAAGCAGAATCTGAGAGAGCACAGATGAGCAGATAATAGAAATGAGCCAGCTGTGAAAGCTGGATCTGCAATCTCAGCCTGAACTCCCTTGCCCCACACAAGGGTTACAGCATGGCTCTGCCTCCAATTGCTGTAGGAATTGCCATCCTGTTGCATTTTCTGCTGTTCCATCACTGAAAGAAGGACACTTATGATACAAATGACAGGGAAAAAAAAGAGAAAAGCAAAGCACTGAAACCCATAGGTATTATCCTGCCTTGTGCACTTATGAAATGAGAAGGTTATTACCACAGAGAGGAATTAAGCTGCAGTGCTGATGCTCTGTCTCGCTGAGGGTTTACAGAGTGGTAATTAAGAGAAGCACTTTCTGTGTAAGAGAGCTCTTGTGCTGCAGAGGAAGAAAAAACATTTCTGCTCGTTCTAATCAGGCACTGATGGATGGCGTTAATCAGCTACAATAACGTGTCGGCGTCTCCCTCGTCCTCTGCAGAGCTCCTGGAGCTGCTGGATACCTCCAGCACGCTCCCTTCCTGGCTGGACCACAGCCCACATCGCTGGGGGAGCACGCAGAGGCTGGATCTAGCAGGACAAGGAAAACACCAGCCCTGCTGTTTATTTGTTTCAACATTTCCAGCGTTGTTTTGGAAGCCCTGCAGCTTCACAGACACCAAACCCTGAAATCCCTGTGCCTACATGAGTGAAAAACCCCCTTCCCCATGTGAGGCTGCTCCAGCCCATGGGCATAAATCACTGGAATGAATTTCAGAGCCAGTGGCATGAGTTGGGCACGTCTCTGCGGCAGGGGTGGACTCAAAGGACTTTATGTGGTGAGTGCTCCTTTCCCAGGTGGTCCCCGCTCACCTCCACGAGCAGCCTGGTCTGGGAGGCTGCAGGAGGACATCAGGAGCCTCGTGGTGCTTTGAAGGTCTCTTTGCACCCACGTCCCACAGCACTGGGAGCTCTGATTGCCCTGGGAGGCTGGGCAATCTCCCTGTTGTGGGCAGGGAAGGGCATGGCAAGGCTAAAGCCCCCTGCACTGTGTTCAGAGTCAGGAATACCGACTGCACAAAGCACACCTGGGAAGTTTGGGCTGAGCAGGTTCCTCATCACACAATAGCAGGTCCATGCTCAAAGCAGTCTCCAGTGCTACAGCCCACGATGGGAACCAGGGCTCAACCCAAAACCCGCTCGAGGTCATTGAATCCTTCAGAGTTTCCGTCTGCTTGGCAGCTTTTGAGACTGGGTGAAAAAAGAAGTGCAGAAGGCACGTAAATGTGACTGATGGGAATGATCTCCACTGCACTGGAGTGCAAGGGGTGAGAGAGGGGAGAGAAGAGTACAAAGGCAGGGGCCTGAATCCCAGACACCCAGTGCTGCTCCTCTGTTTACCCACAGCACTGTCCTTGCCAGGTTTGAGGGGTTTTGATCCACGGGAAGCTGTGAAGATGAGCAGACTGTGAGAGACAGCTGAGCCTCCCTCCTCAGAAAATGCTTCTTTCGCATCTTCTGCCTCTGGAAAAGTTGGAAACAATTTTTCTTGTCCTCCTGCTTGTCCAAAATCAGCAGGGGACTTTCTCCAGCATCTGTTCCCTTGGAACATCACGGGCAGCTTTCATCTTATTTTCAAGCACATCTTTGAAGTGCAGGGAGAGAGAACAACCCCTGGATGTGCCTCAGAAGAGGGTCAAGCTGGGTGCCAGGGGCAGAGCATCGGGCTTGGCGCCAGCGGGTGCAAACACTCGTGCCCTGTGGTCCTGCTCAGTCCTGCAGCTGCCAGAGCTCAGAGCCACAGCTGTGGGGGAGCAAAAGAGGATAAAATGGAATTTCTTTGAGTGAAAAAGAGCCTTCCAAGGACACAGCTGTTATTTTGAAGAGAGGGGCAGGAAAAGCTATGGGGGTCTTGCTTTAGTGTGCTGCTCATTGCCAAGGGCACTGTCTGAAGGAAGAGAAAGGATCACTGGGAAGCACAGGCAGGGCAGTGCAGTATTCACGCATGGGCAAGGACTCCGCAGCATGGTGGTAAAGATGCAAAGACTTTATTGCGTATCCAAAATTCCCTTAAATATCAATAGAAAGACAGGAAATCACCTCATATAAACAGGAAAGATGTTCACCTCAGTGTGCCCCAATCACCTGGGCTATTTCCTAGACATTGCCTATTATGGTAAAAGGTAAACCATACCCCATAAGGTCACAAACTACAATTATCACATCTCATAGGGCTGACACTGTCCAGAAACCCACAATCCTCTCTCAGCCCTTCCCCGGTGACCTGGCTGTAATCCCAGGATCACCTCCGGGTCTGAGAACGAGGCTCTTTCTCCGGCCCTCAGGGCCTCTCTCTCTTCCAGCACACAGTGTACCCCAACAGGGCAGCCCTAGCTCCAGGTGAGCACCACAAGCATCTCTGTATCATCCCTCTAGGCAAGACAAGGTCTTGATCATGAGTAAAGGGCGTGCATAAATGCCTGGGCAGTTTGTAGAGCAGTCCCTGAGCCTGTTCCTGCAGATACAGTGTCCAGCTCTGAGCCCATGGAGGAACTGTGGCAAGTTCAGGAGCAAGACTCGGAAGCAAGACCCTGGTACTGAGCCCATGATGGGATTCCTGTCCCACTGGCGTGAGGGGAAGGTGAGGGACAGAGAGAGGACAGAAAGAGGCCTCTCCAGCACATGGTTATGACCATGGCCTCATCAGCATCATAAGTGTTGCTGGGACTAGAAAAATGCAGGTAAACAGCAGAGTTGGCATCTCAAAGTGGGTGGATTTGTGATTTCTTGGTTAAACTTTCTAAGCGGAAGTCAAGCAGAGAGACACAAGGGTGAGGAGATGTCGCACACGGACACGAAGGAACACACAGAGCCAGTATCAGGTGAAAGAGAGAATGAGCAAAAGCTCCTTTATTTTATACACTTTTAGAAAACTCCATGGATTGGAGGGTGAAATTACCTCCCCTCAACCACATAGGTCAAAGGAGAAATCCATCAAACTTCTCTGCCTTAGGAGAAAGAATGAAAACATCTTAAATCGGTTAGCATAACATGGCTTATGTTTACAGAAAGTGCGTGAGAATTCTAACTACAGAATTAAAAACATTGAAGAACTGTGAAAAGCAAGGCAACAAGGAAAAATGCTGGTGCTCATGCAGGTTGGGTTTTGGTTGGTCCAGATCTGCCTTTCATGAGATGGCTTCTAGCTAGCATGAAGGAAAAGGGAAAAAAATATAACACAAACCCCAGTGAGGCTTTGGCTTTTAACCAGCTCTTAGTGAAACCAGGGGTCACACCTTCATCATGTTGGCTTTTTCAGGCCCACAAGGACTTGCAGATGGCTTCTCCCACTGGGCCTCAGGCAGCAGAGGCTGCAGCTCTTGCCTTTTTCCCCAGCCTGGGACAGGAGATCATCCAAAGCCCTGGGACAGAGAAGGTTGACACTCAAAACATCCACAAGGACTTTCTGCCCAGCCTCTGTTGTGTGCAAGGGGTGACGAAGGAGCCAGCACTGTCCCCAGCCTGCAGCTGCACAGCAAAATGCGGCTTGTTGGAGGGGAACTGAACTGTCAGCACTGAGTGATAGCACTGCACATCTCCTTCCCAGGGACAGGGATGTCCTTCCCAGGGACAGGGATGTCCTTCCCAGGGACAGGGATGAGAGGGGAAGTGGGACTCACCTTTCCCAGATTTTTAATCATCTGCTGTAAAGTGCTCCAGTGCAAGAGATGCAGAGACTACAGCCTTGAGGCACGGGAATAACTGAGAGCAGCCTTTGCTGTAAACAAAAAAACAAACAAACAGAAACTTCAAAAAAGAAGCAGCAAACAAGTCCAAGGTTACTGGCCTATGCATGTGATTTCAAAGGCTGAATTTCTTTCTTTAAAACCAAGGTTGACTCTCTCTCAGAGTTATTGTTTGGATTACAGTCTTGCCTTGGGAGAGGATGAATCTGCCTCTCTGTGCCAGCAACGAAAAATGTTGCTATTCACATCTCTCTGGAGGTGCTAGACAAAAGTAAGCACTGCCTGTAAATAAGCTGCCTTAATAATTAATTGCCAGCACAGACAACACAATAGAAAGGCTCCAGAAATAAGTTATTGCAAGTACAGTTTCAAACTAACAACGCATGAACAGCTTCTGAAAAAGCATCCAAAAAGCAGACCCTGAGTTTCAGAGAGGGGTGAAACACCACCTATCAACTTGTCTCTGCTCTCTGAATAAGAGGCCTCTTATTCCACTTCAGGTGAGGCAGCACATAGCCCACAAATGGGCCCCCATCAGCAATCCCTGGCTGCCAAACTGGAAAATAAAAAAGGTTTCAAAGTAGGAGGGATGAGTAAGCAGCAGCATGGTCATAGGGAACAGGGAAGAGGAGGGAGGAAGAAATGGAGAGGGAGGGGAGATGGATGGATGGATGGATGGATGGATGGATGGATGGATGGATGGATGGATGGAAGGATGATGGATGGATGGATGGATGGATGGATGGATGGATGGATGGATGGATGGAAGGATGAATGGAAGGATGATGGATGGATGGATGGATGGATGGATGGATGGA
>VXBT01008027.1:141630-186856 GCA_013400235.1 Oriolus oriolus | reverse complement strand
CACGGACACGGACACGGACACGGACACGGGCACGGACACGGACACGGACACGGACACGGCGGGAGCTCCGGGATTGGCCGTGTCCCTCCTGGCACGAGGTGTCCCCGGGACACACAGCGCTCCGGCCGCCACCGAGCAGCTGGCCAGGACCTTGTCACCGCCGGGTTTCTCCCCTTCTCCCGCTGTGTCGGGAGCGGCTGTCGGGGATGCGCGCCCTGCAGGGCACCGGGACTGCGGGCGCGGAGGCCGAGTGCTGGGAGCCGGGAGGGACAGCGAGGGCAGCAGGTTGTGTCTGTGACACATCCCGGTTCAAAACTCCCAGCAGTGACATAAATCCTGCACTTTCACCTCTTCCTTTCCTGTCACACGCGGTTGCGTGTTGCAGGAGGACTGCACGGGAATTCCAGGATTCAGGCTCTGGGCTGCTGTGCCCCCTTTGTGCTGGCCTTAGTTCTCCAGGGACCCACAAAGACCCTTCCCTTTCCGGCCCAGGTGTGTTGATGCCTTGGGTCACCCTTTGTGAGGGGTCTGGTCCAGGGTTCAGCTCAGTGCTGTGATTTGCTGCCCTTACTGCACAGCATTGTCTTTTTGAGACCTGATATCCAAACTAATTTCCTATTTCTGTGACTCTTTCAATCTCCTCTCATAAAATAAAAAGTAGAAAACACATCTCAGTCAAGGGAGGGGGAACAAACAAAGAGACTTTCACAGGTGTCTGTGATTGAAACTCCAAAGGCAAGCGGGTGCTAAGCACAAATCTGGGTATCTCCTCCAGTGACATTTTCGTGGAAGTGATCACGTACCTCAGTGATCATTGCAATGAAAAACTGTTGACTGAATAATTCCTTTTATTGTTACATTTCTTCCCAAGAAGCAGGTTTGAATTACATGTTACAGTCACTGTTTAGCCCAGCTCCGTTCGCCTGATCAGTGCTGATTTTGGAGTGGATCCTTTCCTCCTGTGGGGAATCAGGGAATCACCTCCAGCAGCCTCTGTGCAGTTTCTGGCTCATCAGAGTGATCCCACCTGTACCACATCCAGTACCACAGCCTATACTCTGAGTAATAAACAACTACTTCAGTTAATAAAAAACAATTCTGGATGACTCTGAAAACTGAAGAGCCCCTCTTCTCTACCAGCAGGAGGACTAATAAGGGACAAGATACAGCACACAATATTTTTCATTTTCTTCTTTAGGTTGAATGTGTACAATCAGCTTTTTAATTCATTTTCATAAGAAGTCAGATGAGCCTGGATTCAGATTGCCAGAAGCTTTGGGGAACCCAAACTCTCTCTGAATCCCAAATAAAAGCAAACCATTGCAGCGACCCACATGCTTCTGTCCCTCAGAGATGCAGGGATCACTTAGAGACTCCAGATGTGAAGTGATGCTCTGCAAAGATGCTCCTCATCCTAGACAGGATGAATCCACAACTTTCTGAAGCCTCAAGTACCAGCTATTTCCACCAGTCCTGGAATGATTCCTTCATTGTGATGCTCATTCTTGTGAAAGTTGATCTTGTTGTTTGAGTAAGCCTAATTCATGGCATTAGCTATAAATTGCAACTCCCTTTATATTCATTTTCTTCTGTCCCATTTTCATTTCATGGATATATTTTGTTAGGAGATGCTGTTGTTGTAGCTCACAGCTACAAAACTGCTTCTTGAATCAGAACCCCATAAAGTTATGAAAACTCAGTTTAGGGAAGCCATGATGTGACCTGAAGCACCGTCATAAAAGACTAAGAGCAATCTGTGAAGCACATCAGCAGTACATTTGTATGGGTAAAATTACGTATGAATATGTTTTTAATGTTTTATTCATAGCTGCATCGCACCAATAAATTATAGGGTACCAACTGTGTGACAAGACATAATTAGGAGCACTATTTATTTTAATTAAGGTGTATTATTAGATATAGTATTCCAGCTCCCCAGAGGTGCAGCAACAGCTCTCTGAAGGGATGTTTGAAAAACATCCTCTCATCATACAAGGAATCTGCTTCACGTGCTGTGCAAAACACACTCACAGAGGAAAACAGCCACCTCGTGTGAGAGCTTAGGAAATCCTGCTTTGCTGGTGAACATGAGAAATGGAGTTTCGAGAGGAAAGTATTGCTGCAACCCAGGGACTGAACAAGTGGCAGAAGAGACTCTCAGCTTCTGACATAATCTGTATTGATGGTGAAAGAGTTTTGCTGCTTGGTGTCGGGGGGACATCCCTTGCTGGCTGCAGATGTTTTGTCTGGGCTGGCATCAGGCATCCCTTGGAATGCATGTTCCCTGGAGATGAACAGGTGAGTTTCCCAGTGCTTCTTTCCCAGGTTGAGAGGACACAGTGGTATCTGCTCATCTTTTACAGGTGCCAGACAGAACTTCTGCCCGACACAGGCTGAGCTCAGAGCTGTCACCTGGGGACATCACACACTCTAAATGGTGCTTTTGTTGAACAGGTAAAGGAAAAACTTCTCACTCCAAAGGCTACCCAGCCACACAAGTCTGGCTTTCTGCCTGCCCTGGATGCTGCTCCCTGCATCCTTGTCTGGATTGCAGCAGCATCCCTGGTGCTGGCAGCTGCAGCCCTGCCCTCACCCTGGCCCCAGCTGCCTCCCAGTGCCCAGGCTGCTCCTGGGACACAGAACTACCCAGCACAAGGCATTTCCTCAGGCAACACCACTTTCCTATGAAATGATACCAGGCCAGCTTAGGTAAAACATCATTTACAGGGAGATGGAATAGTTAAAACACAGCAGTGACACCAAGTGCTGAACTGGGATGATCTTTCTCCCTTCAACAAAGATTACTACATCAGTATCTAGAAATCCTAAAGCCACAAAATGGATCTTGGAAGCAGGGATAGAGAGGAGCCTGGCCTTGGGCAAACAGGGTGAATCAGGACCCTGACAGGCAGCACTCTCCTGCTGTTTCTGCAGAAGAGCTGGATCTCATCGTGGTTTCTGCACATGATCAGTTGACTTTGAGATGTCACACTGGGATGATGAGACTTCTCCTGGAGTGGCCAAGGACTTGGGGCTTTTTAACAATATTTCAAACAGCCTGTCATTTTAAGCCACTTTGGGAAAGTTGCAGGAGTTAATCACCATTTCCATGAGTGGAAAAATGACAAGAACCATCTCTAGAGAAGGTTTCCATCCCTGAAGGCCAGAAACACTGATTCCTGTCTCTTTGCAAGAAACATCAGAAGGAAGGAGATCTCTGAATTTTAATGCATGCTTCTGCATGTGATTAAGCCCCTGTGAGAAGATGGCAGCAGTGCTGCTGCCTGTACGGACCATTGGAAATTCCTGTTGGCAGGGGAAGGAGAGGGCAAACAAAGGTCAGAGCGATACCCAGGATGTCCTTTACCATGTCTGTGTGTGGTTTGCTCCCAGCACACAGAGCAGAGTTGCCTGAGCTCTACTCTGGGTTACTGCAGCAACACAGCCAGCACGATCCCACCCCAGCACCGCTGCTCCAGCCCCTTTGCCATGACTTTTGGGGTTGATTTATGAGTGGGGAAGAAGGAACTGCCAAGAGCAGCCATTGAGTCATCATCTTTGTTCCACTCTCATGTCTACAGTTACTGCTTTCCTTCAAATGTGGGCACTGAGGGGCCAGGCTGACCAGCCTAGCGTGAAGGCTCCCCACACCAGACACATGATCTCGTATTATCTTTGCTCCCTCACCTTTAAAAGCTGATCTGATTAATTGGACTCAAAAACCACAGCTGTCTGCCAGGTAGGTGCTGGTGCCTGGGAGGGAGCCTTGGCTGGATGCAGGTCGAGGCAAGGTTATCTACAGAGTCATTCTTGAGTGAAATAAACAGCAAAGGAGGGTGGCTGAGCTGCACTCCAGGTGTGCAGCCACAGCCCAGCCTGGGCAGTGTCTGACTGTGTGACAGGCTGCAAAAGGTCAGCAACAAACAGCATCAGGGCACAGGCAGGTGGGAGCAGGGATTCATCCCTTGGACCATCTGAAGGTAAGGATTAGACTCAAAAGAGAAATGTTCTGGTAAGCAGGAATAATTTTCTGTGTTACGTTGACGCCACATCTGCTCCAACTTTCAGCTCATTCCTCTTTTATTAACACTAAACCAGGGGTAAGTATGGGCAAGTGGCTTTCACAAAGTGCCACCTAGAATATTAAGATCAGAGCAGTAAAGTGTGAGCATCTGTCCCTGCTTTTACCCCGAGGGCTTCTCTAGGGCAAAGGGAATCCCACAGATCCATGAGAGAGGCTGCTCCTCAGCTCCCCATCTCCCACACCTCTGGTGGGAGCACGTGGCCTTCCCTGTGTCCATCTCCTCCTCTAACAAAGGGACTAGAATCAACTGTATTGGAAAAGGGAAGTCAAGTGAAGGCGGTTCATATTAATGTGCTGCTTATTAAACAGAGAGGAAAGGCTTTTCACAGCCACCTACGCAGATGCACACATCCACAATTATCTTTATAAATTCTAAATCAAAGCAAATTAGCAGCCTAGCACCGAGCAATAAACATGATTTGATTAGATATTCCATACCCAGGGTACAACAGGATTTTAATTTTTTTTAGGCATGCAATTACCATCATGATCCTTCATTCTGTGTGTTATGAAGAGCTCGCTGCCCTGTGTGACAGCTCAGTTCTCGGGGGCAGCTTTCAAAGCTCTCCTTTTGCCCTGGAGCACTGAGTGGATGCTGAGATCACAAGAGCTGGCAGTTCAGTGTGCCTTGGGTGGCACTGCCATTGTCAGCTCCTGGAGTCACCAAGGGCAAGGTCCTGTTCCCAAGCCAGGGAAACCCCCAGAACCAATGCAGAACCAATGAATGGGCTGAGACCAGTCCTGCCAAGAAGGACCTGGGGACAGGGGCAGTTTGAAAAACTGGACATGACCTTGAAGTGTTTCTGGGCTGGCAGCCCAGAAAGTCAGCATATCCTGGGCTGCATCACAAGCAGCATGGCCAGCATGTTGAGGGAGGGGTTCTCCCTCTCTGCTCTGTCTTTGGGAGATCCCACCCGCAGTGCTGCATCCAGCTCTGCGGCTCCCAAGCACCTGTTGAGGCTCTCCTATGAAGAGCTGAAGAAACTTTTTATGCTGAGGGCAGTGAGGCACTGGAACAAGTTTTCTAGAGAAGCTGTGGATGCCCCATCCCTGGAAGTGCTCAAGACCAGTGTAGATGTGGTTTGGAGCAAGCTGGTCCCTTCCAACTCAAACCTTTTTATGATTCTCAAATTCTCTGATTCACAAAATCCTTAGTTCTCCATTTCTTATTTGAAAACATGTTTCCATACCTGTGACTGATGAGAAAATTTGAAAATATGCTTAACACTTAAGCCCTTCAAAATTAGATGGCAAAAATATGTTTTAAATGTCCTAAACCTCAAATCACGCTGGACCCCAAGCTCTCTTGGGTGGCAATAGCAAGTGCTGGTGCTCACATCACTCAAATGAAACACATCATTTTAGAGGTCCTTGCATAGACAACCCCCCTCCTCTGTGATGCTACCAGACCAACAGAGAGGACAAAGGGTCCTGAGGAACTTTGCTGTGACTTTCTCCATCACTAAGGTCATGGGTTTGTGCTCAAAAGCTCTATAGAAGGTGAAGTCAAACATGAGAGACAAGGATGTCCATTTGGGAGACTCAGCACACAAGTGCCTCAACAGTTCAATATGCAGCATTAGATAAATGTTTAATGCTCATTAGCATTAAATAACTATATTCTGACAGGAGGGACACTTGTGTTGAGCAAACATCACACACTTGAAGTTGCTGTGATGGTGGATATTTAAACAGTGAATCTGTTACAAGCCTGGCTGTAAAGGGCTTGCTTCTCACCAGCTTTCAATTCACTCCAAAAGTGATGCAGGAGGTGAACATCAGGAACACAGGGTTCTGCCGGGCTGCAGAGCCTGAGAAAACCAGGAAACAAAACAAACCAGCATTAGAAGACTCATTACAGTCATGCCAGAGCAATTCCATGACACAGTCCAGACCCTACCAGCACTTTTTTTCCATGATGTCCTAAAGCAAAACCCTCTTGTGCTCAGTGCTGCCTTTAGCAGAGTGTTTGGTGACACTTGGGCATGAGGAGCACCAAGCCCAACACAATAAATACAGCTGGGAGGAGAGCTGGGATGTGGGTGACAGATGTGCTGCAGGTCCCATCCTCATTCCAGAAGGGAGCATCCTTGCCCTTGCCAGGAGCACAAAGCACAAACGATCCTGTTTTCCCTATTAGAAGCCACAGGACCCTGAGACCGCAGCCCATTTTGCTGAGAAAGCAGCACTCTGGTGTGCCTGTGACATCTACTTGGTGACACTCTCTTGCCTCTGCTTATTGTCACCTGTTTTGAAAAGGGTCCATTAGTGCCTATTTGTGCAGGAGGAGCAGCACTTTGAGGATCTGCAAGTAATAATTATGATGGAAACCTCTGCCACCTGTGTGTTGACTGGTACTTTATCCCTCCCAGAAGCTGCAGCTGTGGGAGACAGAGGTGTCCTTTTCAGACCCCAGGAATGTGTTTGGAAAAGGAACAGGTGGCAAACACTCATTCAGGACTTGCAGAACAGCACACAGCACCAGGCCACACTGATAAGGCTGTCATTTCCTTCATCCTTTCTTCAATATTTCCTTCTATGCAGACACAATCACTGGCACTGTCACACAGATTCTCTGTCACGTTAAAGCAGTTGCGTGTCCTGTGCATTTTACAGGCAGATGTGGGGCAGGTGTTAATCTTCTCTAAGTTACCAGGGTGAGTTTTCATCCTTGCTGAAACTGGGACTTGCTGCAAGCTCGCAGAGCACGGAATTGCAAGAGAAGTCAGAGACGAAACGAGAGGTCTGGCTCTGTGCATTTGCAGCCAAAACCACGCATTTTGGAAGAAAATTGCCATGGTGGGTAAAAATTGATGGGGAGTAGTGAGTGGAGTTACTGCAGGAGGCTCGGAGCAGGTGGCTGTGGCTCTGTTCAGGTTGCTTGTTGTCAGGCTGTGGCTGGTACCTGGCTAACCCCAGCTCTGGTGCTTTAGGGTGGGTGTCAGTTTGGTGATAATCACAAGAGGTCAGTACAGCTACTCCCGTGTTTCATGTTACACACGTTTTCATTCCCCTGAGAAAATCCATTACCTGGACTTTCTTCACTGGATTCAGCAGCTAAAGGGCAAAACCCAGAGCAACCCAGTTTTTGCTGAGGTATTAAATTCTCTCCATATAGCACAAACCAGACTTTCTGCAGAAAGCAGTATAGCAAAGCAGCACTGGCTACAACGGCTCCTTCAACATCCTTTGTCATTTCCAAATTTGAAGAGCAGAGAAGCCCAGGAATCATGTTTTTTCCACTATGAAATATAACTCAGTGCCAGCTGGTGTTTGGTATGGTCGTTTCGTAAAGGAGAAGAAACTGATTTAAATCTTTATAGGTAGAAAAAGAACTGTTTCTGCCTTAATATTTCCCATGCTGAGCTTAAAAATTTTATAGGATGGTGCTATCAAACCTGTAATTTTCCTGACAGTCCTTTGAAGGACATACTTCTCCTTCCACTTCTGCCCTTCTGTTTTCTTATCCCTTAGAGGATGCTTAGGACAGAAACTTCACCTGTAAGAGCTCCATGGCTGTTGGCAGCTTGTGTGTGGAGGGAGGGTGATGAATTTCTAGAGGTCTATGTAATCAATAACATCAGTCAGATCACCTAAATAAATGCCTGAACTACCCTGAAGTGCTGCATGATGTGCTTGTGGTGTTGTTAACAGGTGCTACAAGGAGGAGAACTTACGCCTAGTGTGGTGCTTGAGGAAAAAATAAACTTCAAAAGGTTTTCTCCTTGTTTGCTCAGGGTTTGGATAAACTGCAAGACTTCTGCAGTGTTTCAGCAGTTACGAGATGTTGCTGCTGCAAAACTGGAAAAGAGAATTCCCATTTCAGTTTCCCCACACTGAGCATGTTTGATTATAGTGGTTTTGTTTCTGTTTTGTTTTCTCAATTAGTTTCATATCAGTTACTTTATTATTTGATACTTTAATAATTCATTTTGCCTTCCTAGTCACAAAGCCTCAAACTAGTTTCATTAAAATCGAGTTTCTTCCAATATACTTCAATTTAAATGGAACAATTCTCTAATTTGTCAGCTCCCAGAGGTTCCTAGCCTTACAAAGTCCCCCACACACCCCCCATTTTTTGGGCAGGGTACATTTTCTTTCATTGCTCAGAGGCACTAACATGAAGTTTCCACTATTGCTTGCTATTATCCCTGCATCTCTTTCAAAGCAGGCAGGACCACACCTGCATGGGATGCTCCATAGGATGTTCCAGCTGCAGGCTGAGGACCAGTGACTGAGCTCTGGGGAGCCACCTCAGCACATCCCATCACATCTCCTGCATTCCCTTGCCCTTGCTATTGAGCTCAGCATTTCATTTAGCTCTTACAACATTCTTGGTTCTCAGAAAGCCTCTGTGCATCACATCCATGTGAGAATGGGGTTCATAATGGCTCTGTGAATAGTTCATCACTCAAAATGATCTGCAGAGAGAGGCACAGCAGCTCCAGCCCCCAGGCAGGGTTTGTTCTCTCGCTGTATTGCTGATGAGTGACTGATGCTCCCAGGGCTTCACACAGCCCCCAGCTCACCCTGTGCTGCGAGGGATGATGTCACTTAATCAGATGATGTCACCAGATAAAATAAAGGAGTTTCCAATCACAAAACCTTTCCTCCAGGTGCACACATAACTCAGAGCTTGGCCACTTTGATCATCTCTTCTAGGAAGATATTCTCTCTCCTTGCAAAAGCAGTTTACAAACATTCTTTTCTTCTACCTACCAGGATGAAGAGAGATACTTCTTTGAAAACTGGACTTTATTATATCGTCTATTCCACAGAAGTAGAAATGCAATTCACAGTATAAAGCTTCTTAGGATGGTAAGAGAGGAAATTAGGCTGTATCAGTCACTGTGGACCAAGAGGAAAGGGCTCCATAAAACAAACATGTTGAGATATTCATTGCAAAGAAACTCTGGAGCATCTGCTCATGAGCAAACCGCTCGATTTCCACTCCAGAGGCGTGCCATGACCCCATGTTCACGTGAAGAACAGGCCAGTTGAAGAGCACAGATGGAAATAAGAGCTGCTGCTCATGCTGCAGACAGCAGCCTGGAAGAGTTAGAGGCTAAGGACACAAAATATATTGCCTTTAATGCCCCAAGTAGCACTTTTAATATGCTGGATAGCTTTTATACTGTGCTGGGTGCTCTATCAGAAAGATGGTGGCATTGGGGAGGCCAGGTAAAGAAGTCTACAGCCCAACAGCAGCTAGAGAGACTGGAAAGTTAAATTAATAGCTACTGCAGCCTTCTCTAGGCACAGAGGAGAAAGGAGCCAGGGGCAAAAGCAGTGTGAAATGAGAGAGTAGGAAGCACTGGACTGACCAACACGCTCACTGCATGAGAAGCAAGGTGCTGGTTTTGGCAGGGGGGGCGTCTCACTCTCAGAGTTGCATGGGTTTGTGTTTGAAACTCTGCTGGAAAGGTGAGTTTAATACACCCTGGACCACAGCTCCTCTGAGCTCTCCCCTTAGGTGACGTGAGCTCTAACTGCCCAGCCCCTCAGCTAAAGGATGCTGGAAGAGGAACGATGTGCCTGTGTTTTGATCCCTCCCTTTTTCTTCCAGTGCATTTCAACCACATCTGCAGCGTCTCTCCACAAACCTGCACCTGTCTGCAGAATCTGTGTAGCTCCAGCAACATCCAGGTTTGAACGCGGGTGAGTGACCACTGAAGGGCTCTGTGGATGCACTTTCCCAGGTGAGCAGCAGGACAACATGAAGCTGGTTTATGTCACATCTGTCACGGCCTTGAGCTCCCAGCCCAGACAGAGCTGGGTAACTTTTTAACCCCTCCCGACTCATCTGCAATTCAGATTTCTCTGAGCTGGCCTGGTGACTTCAGTTTGCCTCTCTCCATGCTGGGCTGGAAGCCACAATTGTCACATGAAAAATCACACTCTTCTCTCTCTTTCTCCTTTGAAAATAGTTCATTGCTTTAACAGAACATAAGACAATTCTGAGCTGCTTTGAAGTACATACTTTTTTCAGAGGGCTCCTCTGGGGAAGGCTGACTGACTTTGCCTGCTCTTTTCCTTGTGCTCCCTTCCCTCTCCTCCAGCCTGGCCTCTGGAAGGCTGGTGGCCTCCAGTTCTTTTGGGCCCCAAGGGTTGACCCAGCCTTCCCAAATGTAACCCAAATGCTTATTTTTTTCTGACAAAGACATTTCTCTATCTTCTCTCACAAAATTCCTTTGAACTTCAGGAAGGAACTGTATGACATAGTTATTGCCAATAAAAACCTGTGAGTTTATCAAGTTTAAATGTCAAATCCCAAATGCCATGAAAATGAAGAGGATGTGTATTTGCTTAATGAAGTGTTTGCAGTATCTGTAAGAAAATGCCTGTCACCAGAAAGGACTGGGCAATTGCCCACAACACTCCAAGTTAAATGGGATGAAGTGAGGATTTTTCCTGTAAAGACACAAAAAGCAGGGATAGAAACTGCTGCTTCATCTCTGATATAACTGTCTCACTTAAAGGCCTTTGGTTAACATACTATAAAATTTGGCCTCTTGAGCTTAAAATACTTTTTTTTTCCTTTTTGGTGTAGCTTGCTACAAGGACAAAACCACTCAAAGCTGTCTGATCAGGGGTGCTCCCTGTTACTGATGCTTCCTCCCTGGCAGACACAGCCTGGTCTCCTTCTGACAAAACACTGCTCAAGCATCAGAAAAATCTACCCTCTTGGTAAAGATGGGAGTATCTTCCCAAGCATCCCTCACTCTCCACACTTGTCTGCATACATACTACGCAGGTTAAAATTCCCTTTGAAGAGCTCATCTGAGGGCTCAGTCCTCCAGAGAAAGCTCCCATATCCCACTGAGGAAGTTTCTCAAGCACACCTGTCCCTTGGGAGGAGGCGCTGTGCTGAGGGGCATGCGGGGATGAAACGAGCATCACCAGCCACTTGTGGAACAATTGATTTTCTGACTAAGTACAAAGATGATTCCTTTATTTTCTTGAGAGTAGCAAAACACAGAAACAAAATGCCCACAGAGGTTGTGGCATCTCCATCCTTTGAGATACTGAACGCTTAACCTCCAGAGGTCTACTCCAGATGTATTTCTACAAATCTGTTCCATGATCCTACTTGACAACTCACAGCAAAGCAAGCTGCACAGTAACAAGTGGAGACCATGTCTGCTTGACTTCCAACACATCCCTAACCGATGGAATGTCTTCACTATGAGACATGTTCTTCATTTACCTTTAAATAACTACTTTATCTGAACAGGTTTTCTACAAAACACAAGTTTGTATTATGGACCTTTTGCTTCTGCAAGCAACTAAGTGACAACATGCAAAGGTACTTCTTTTTTCCTCTCAATACAGAGGACAGGATCAAATGGACATGTAAGTATTACAACCAATAGCAATGCTGTATCAGAATACTCCATCAAACCCTTTTTCTATCACTAATCACATGCACAGTAACATCTGTGCAAGCCAGTTGGCTCTGGACAGCTCCCGTGGTTCTTGAAAGACTATTTCTTGGCAGGTTGTGTTTTTCACTCTAATTGAAAGGTTAATCAAATAAGTCATACTTGTATGTTGGCTAAATAAACACACTGTCTTCACTGATGATGAAACAGATGCATTACCACTCATGTTTCCCATGGGGTTCATTTGTTCCATGATCACACTTGGTTTTCTTCAAGCTTCTTTCTATGCAGTATCTGACAGCATTTTGGATAGCTTTCGTAAGGAAATTTACCTTGCAGATGCTATTGCACTCATGTCTTAACTCTTAACAGTTGCTGGTAAAGGCATTACCTATCCACAACACTGCTTCACTGTGGAAAACGTGGAGGAAGCCAATCCTACAAAAGGTTGAGAACTAGCGAGCGCAAATGTACTATGGAGTGCAGCAGCCTACGCTGCTGAGGCTGACACTGCCAACACATCCAAACCTGTTTTTCTTCTACCTCCCTCCCTCAGCGAGGCTCTCATTTTGCACCAAGCTGTTGTAGCAGGTCTCTTTAGCTTCTAGGACCCAGTCCTGCAAGGTCATGTGCCTTGAGTCTGATTTTGTGCACAACTGAGCTGACTCCTGACAAGCATGTGTCTCTCTGAAAGCAGCATTTACACTTGATAGGACAACACACCATTGATAAGGCAGGCAGAAGTCTTGCTGAATGCACAGCAGGTACAAAATATGCATTCAAGTCAAGTTTTGTGTACCACAACATTGCCACGCATTCAAAACCTGCAACAGCTGGTAATTGTTCTAAAGGAAAAGGCACTCAAGAATCTTCCTGCAACTTGGTAATGACAACAATGAAGAAAATCTCAAGCCATACAAAGATTAACACAGATTTAGATAATTTCAATATTACATTCTTAAGTGGGAAAAAAGTGCATTTATTTCTCCATTAAAAAACAGTATTCGTGCAATGTATTCTTTAAGGTGGGATTAACTTTATTTTCTGTTCTGAAAGATTTAGATAACTAAACTACTTTGTTGAACTGTTAGAGATGTGTCTCTGCTGGGCTCTTCAAGTCAGGTTTCAGAGATGCTCTCTCCCTCCACTGACAGTAAAGGGAAACCAGACTTGCCATGTCCCATGTCTGAACAATTTAAGTCATTTGCACAACAACTCATCAACCAACAATTAACTCCCACTGCAGTCCCTCCTTCGTTTTTACTCTTTTTAAAAGTTAAAGCATAAAATCATGTCATCAATTTCCAACCTTAGGTCTCCACATTAGACTTTTCCTTAATCTGTCTTGTAAAAGGAAACTGCACTTCGGAGAGCTGAACATCACACTAAGAAAAGACACGGAACTCTGACATAAGTAAATGGCATTTGTGAAAAAGTACCATTTCCTCCCATCCTGTACCACACCTTTTTAACCTTTCATTCACTCCAAACCATTGTGACCAAAGTGCAACGTTCTCATTTATCCCATTTTGCCACCTTACCAAAAGTCACGCTGGTAGAAATTTCACCATTCCTGTGATCCTCATGTAGCCCCCTGCTGCTCCCAAAAGAAAAGCCAAACACAGGAGCAGGTCAGGACACGGATACAGCTGAGGAAGCAGAGCCAGCAATAAAAGGCAACAGGCACACACTGACCTCTGTGGGAACTCACTCATCTTGACATTTACTACCACTGTAGTTGTTCTTAGAGCAGCAGTTTATCATTCACTTAAGCACTTTGTTCAACTGAGGCACTGGGAGAAAGGCAACAGAATCAGTAAATCCAAGCACCAGCCGGATTTACACTTTAAGCCACAGCACAAGAGATTTGACATCAGTAATTTCCCCGATGGGGAGTGCAGATACTCACTTGCCTGTACAACATCAGAGCTTGTCTTGCTGATCAGAAGAATATAAATGCTTTTAGGATCACTTTTTCATCTACTGAAATCTAAACTGATAAAAATGGTCAGATCAGATTATTAGAACTGTGTGTGTTTCAGGAAATACAACTGAATGTAGATTCGGGAGACTGTTTTTTTAATATTTATTTAGTAAAACTCACTATACAAACAAAAAGTTATCACAACAGTGTAATATGCAGGGTTATAGTTTCTCCTTCCTTCGAGCTGCTTCTCTGCTCCAGTAAAAACACATATACACATTTACAACAATTTCCCTTTAAAGCACTGGGATTCATATATTAAAACATACCTGGTAAAATAAGCTTAAAATAATTTCACATTGCTTGGAAAAAGATTTGAGTAATTTACTCTTACCAGAGTGCCATTGTTGCACAGTATTCAAAAAAATGAACGACCACTAAAATATAGAGTAAAACATTTAAAAGTACATTTATTTCAAATGTGGGCAAAATATCAATATAAAAGAAAATAGAGTATAAGAAATAAAAATAAAGTACAAAACATTTTCATCTTCAACATCCATAATTTAATAGATAGCAAGCCCTTCTATCTTTACATCCAAATTACACTTTTGGCTGAAGTACCATAATTTATTTTAAAACGCTTAAAAATGGGCTCATCATGATACCTAAAGTGGGCTCTTTTAAAATGGTAGTATAATACAAAACATAGTAAATTATGTTTCAGCATAATAAAATTACACATCCTAAAAAAGATGCAGTTTATTTTTGCTTTCCTGCTTTAAACTGCTCATCATCCCTAGGAAAACAGCTGGAAAACAGCATCCACAGGAAGTTCTAGTTGCTTTGTACAATGGCTGAACAGCTAGATATAGTGCTCCAAGGATCCCGGAGCAGTAAGGCATTTTACTATCCATCAAGTAAATTTATATGTAAGCTTGTTAAGAAAGAACAACTGCAAGAAATGACAGCTTCTATAAAAAACATGCACAAAGACAGAGGCCTTACAGGTCCCTCCACTGCATTTATCAAACAGGGTCTATAATCTTCAGTAAAAAGCTATTTTCCTCATCTGAAAGTAACTTGTACCAAATATTTTTCTTAGTGACAAGTTTTTTTCCCATTGCCTAATAGGCTACTATTTACTAATTTATTCTAATATTTACTACTCCTTTGTGACCACCCTGCCTCCCTCTTCCCCTGAAGTATTTCCCATCAAAAAGTAATTCCATGTTGAATTTAAGCTAGGTTTTTGGGTGTTAAACTATCCTCCTATCAAGTAAACATTACATATGCTAAAAAACTACAATTAATTAGTTGCTAACTAAGAAAAACTTTTAGTAAACCACATTCCTCTAAGCAGCAGAATGTCTTTACACAAAAGGATATGATTCATAATCCAGTGTTTGAGTAAGTACTCCAGTCAGGACAAACTCAGCATTGTGGACATCTGGAAATATCAAAATTCATACAGTTCATGCCCTACACAGAAATTCTGCCCCATTCTGCAGGTGTCAGGAGGGGCTGTTTTGGACCCTTGTGGCCTTCATGCAAAGATGTGCAGGGGTGTCACCCCACCAGTACCCTACAATCAGCCCTTACACCTGACATTGCACAGACCACACTTGGCCATTCATACCCTTGTTAATAATTAGCACTTCTTGGGGCTCTACACTAAAGTAAAAATTCCTAAAGTGACAACCCCTAACTCGCTTGATGAATACTGAGATGGTGCCCTGGTTTCGATTTGGATACAGTAATTTCTTAGTAGCTGGTACAGGGCTGTGTTTTGCATTTAGGATGAGGATAACGTTGATAGCACTGTGATGTTTTAGTTGTTGCTAAGCAGTGCTTACCCTAAATGAGACTTTCCAGCTTCCTATGCTCTGCCATCAAACTGTGCACAAGGAGCCAGGAAGGGGCATGGCCAGGACAGCTGACCCCAACTGGCCAGAGGGATATTCCACGCCACAGAACACCATACCCAGTATATAAACTGGGAGGAATTGGCTGGGATAGGGTAGGTACTGGCCAGTGGGTGGTGAGCAACTGTGTTGAGCATCATTTGTATCTCTTGGGTTTTACTCCTCTCTCTTTCATTACTATTATTACAATTTTTATTATTATGTATGTTTCTTTTGTCATTAGTATTAACAGTATATTATCATATTTCAGTTATTAAAGTCTTCTGCCTCAACCCATGAGGTTTACTTTTGTTCTAATTCTCTTCCCCTCCAGTGTTGTGGTGGAGGGAGCCAGGGTGTGGTATTGAGCTGCCTTCTGGGCTTAAACCACAGAACACAGGAACTTTGCCTAAACAGGACTAAAACCCCAAGGTCCAGCCTACCCTTCCAAAAATTTATGATGACCTGCCTATAAAATAACTATTAAAAATATCCAGCAAACAGCTGGTTCAGGTTTCTCCACAGTTTGCAGGATAGTCCATGTATTCCTCTATTATCTGAAAGCTTCAAAAGATCTCTGTATGTGTATAATAACTGTAAAATAAGAAAAAAAATCAAAACAACAGCTATGCTGTTGAAATGACAATGTAAGCTTATACATACCTATGCCTCGTGCGAAATATTCTCGACATAAATGAAGGTCGTTTTCACAGGAAATCAAGATTATCTCCGGCAAACTCTAAAGGAAAGACACCAATGGTAAGCTCAGAAGAACATGGTAAGGTATTATCAATAAATTTTAGAAAGCAACAGTCAACACACTTTATTCTGCTTATGCTCCATGAGTTTTCGAAAAGAAGGTTGTTTAGATAATACTTTTCCTCCTGCGCACTCCACAATAGCTTTCATGGTGGAAAGACTGGGACAAATTCCAGGTGTAATGTAAAAATATTTTCCCTAAAAAGAGAAAAGGAAGAACAAGAAAAAGCATTATTTTGTTAACTGATTTCTGCAACACATGAAGTTTTAATGTCATGTGACACTTCTTTTGTACAACAGGGCAGGCTTTGTAAGCTGGGGTTGGGTTTATGGACACAGATTTATCAGCTGACGAGTTGTCCTTAATTACTGCTGATGTTTCCCCTGGAGGGGCAAACCCACAATTTTGATAAATTTGAACAGTTCAGGTGCACCTATTTCCACAGCAGCAAAGTAACAACTGCAGCTTGGTAAGACACGTAAGAACAAAGCTCCTTGTTTCTTTGAGCACAGGGACATCCTAAGTGTTGCAAAAGAACTTTCATCTTTTAATCAACAGCCAATTTATTATTTCCTGACAAAAATTATCCTACTACGTGACTGAGAGAGGTGATCAGATCACAAAGTAGATTATCTCTGTTTATCAGCTAGGAATAAAAACCCAGAAAACACCTTGCTATTTAGTCGGCAAAACGGAGAGCAAAATGTAGCATTTAGACATAAAAGAAGACATAGATTCTTATTCATTACAGGTTGAAAAAATACCTGGTTTAGGCGGTTTACCTCAATAAACAGTCTGTAATTCAGTTAGGCTGAAGAATCTTTAGCAACTCAGATCTCCAGATACCTCTCTGCACTGTAATGTAGTTTTAACCAGAGGCATGAAAACATCTTGCACCATCCTAGCAAACAGCCTGGTGGAAAGTGCAGTCTCCAAGGAGAATCATACTACAACTCCCTGAGGCTGAAGGGCAAACTCACTCTCAGACTCCCATTTTTATGGGCAAGTGCTCTGACTATGAGGCTGGTGTAAAAAAGAAAAGAGAAATGAAAGAAACGGAAATCTCTTCCATAAGTGGCTTTTTACAAGTAACAGAACAATGTTCTAAATTTTGGCAGGGAATAAATATTTTGAGAGTGTTTTGTTAACAGCTACAGGATCCAGTCATTCAGAGGGTTTACATCCACCCCAGTGATGCTCAGGCAGAAAATAGGCAAAAAGTCAGAACGAAAATTTACAACAAATGTTTCATGTTATATACCAGTCTCCTCTATTGCTTTCAGCCATAAAACATCTGTGGTCCCAATGCTGAAAAAATTAAGGTTGAAAAACTCCCAGTGTTTAAATGTTGTGTTAAACTGCATACCTTGAACAGCGGAGCTACTTGTGCTCTCTTTAGAGACTCCTCTAAACTAAAGCAGAAAAGCACTTCAGCTTCAGCATCTCTGAGCACAAAATTCTGCTCATCTGAAAAAGAAAGACTGATAAAGTGGCACACAAAACACAAACATCCACAGGGCCCAGGATGGAATCTGAGCACAACATGGTGGCAGCAGAGTGGCTCTGAATGGCAAACACCTACTGTAATTTAACGTGATTACAATACCCCCTTTCATTAGGCTTCTTACAGTGATGACCTCAAATTATTTGCAGAATTAAACTCTGTTTTACACTTGCACACCTAGCAACGACCACTGTTCTATCAAGTCCTTTTTCTAACTTATTGGAGAAACCTGCAAATTTTTATTTTTTGATTCTCTGCAAATAAAGTAGCAGAATGATCAAGTAGAAGGATTAAGTTTAAATTAAAATTACTATGACCATTTATGGGAGCCCAGAAACTGTCTTCAAGTTCTCACACAGTCTTAATAGAAAGAACTTTCCATCTGTTTCACTTGTCCTGCTTTTCAGCCAATTTTTCATTTTTTATTAGGGATGGAATTTCAGTCTTTATCTTTCCACATTTCTAAATCCAATTTAATGCAAAACCCTTAAGTCTAAAGACCAAAACCAAAATATTATACAGAGAACAAATTGTCTTTCCAAGGACAATTCTGACAACTTGCAAGAGACAGTGTAAACGCTCTTCCAAAAGACAAAAGAAACAATTAAGACAATTTTTGTAAACGATTGCCATATTTTCCATCATTGTAGCAGGTACAAAACTGGAGCCAGCCCATTAGCTACCAATCAAACTAATTTCAGTAAATAAGTACTTTCAGAACTAGATCACAAAAGTCATCCTAAATGCCCCGACTTTCTTCATCTTCTAAGAGTTTTCAAATGAATCGATTTCTCAGTTCACTGATGCTGAAGTAAGCAAATTGCCTTCTTAGGATTTATAGAAATGTTTGCTGGTTTATTAGTTAATTATCCATAGATTCAAGTCTTTATAGTAGTTAGCCAGTGATGTTATACATTTCCTTCTTACAAATAAATTATATAAAAAGTACAAAATTATCATAAACCAAATGATCACCTTTTCAGAAAGGGTGAATTAAAACATAATGCAGCCACAGGTAAAAATCTACAGAATGGCTACACCAGAAAGAAATACAATACTTAACAACATCCAGTCATTTAATCACCCCAGAGCAAACTTTTAAAGCATGTTTTTCTTTCATTTACGGGGAAGAAACTGTATTAAAACAAAGAAAAACTAAATGAAGCAAAATGTTCTGCTGAAAGAGAATCTGATTTTTAAAAAAAACCCCACATAATTCTTGTGACAGCTTTGCTTAACCATACTAACACAACCTTCTAACTCAAGTAGAATACAAACTAGCGGCTAATATCACTATTTAAAAACTTTGCAAATTATTCTTCAAGAGGTGTGAACGATGATAGACTTGCTGTAGAATTAAAATTTCTGCTTTCGAAAGCTCAACTCTTTAGAAAACTGGTAAGAAACACAGAAGACAGAAGACATAACAACAAAGTATATTTAAATATGCTTGCCAATGAACCTTTATTTTACCATAGGAACTGATACTAATTTAACTTACCAACGAATTTCTGGCATTTGAAACACTCTTCTAACCACTCTGGAGTTACTATGTGCTTGACTACAGAAATTGCTGTCAGGAACTTGACAGTTCGGGTCACTTTACTGGCAATTAGATGGGTACATTTCTGGGCAGAGTCTGCTACTTCACCTCCAAGGATATACAGTTTCTGAAAGTTGTACAAAACACAAATCACAATGGAACAGTTGTTAAAAAATGGAGGAAAAAAGAAACTAAATATCGTAACATCACCATAAACTAAAACTAAGCTCCTAATGAAATAGTAAATACAGACTTCTGTATTAGAGTCATTATTTAAGTAAAGCTGATTAATTCTGACAGAATTTACAGCCATTGAAAATCCAGGTATTTCCAGACATAAATATCACCTGGCAAGACTGAAAACTATTCCCTGCTTCTGCAGTTTTTTTGATTTTGGGTTGTGCTTTTTTTAAGCAAGGAACTAACTGTAAAATGCAAATTAATTTTTCTTCCAGTGAAACAAGATATTAAATTTTAAGTAAGCAATAACAAGAGTATAAAATAATTTTGCTCTTTTCTAGGGAAGGTGCAGTACACACTGTAGCTACAGAAAACTTAATTTTGCTAGGCTTCTCTTTAAAGAGAAAAGCATCTCATGAAAAACACAAATTCCACATGCATTTTCGGTAATACTGAGCAACTATTCCCTTTTCCTTGGTTTAAACTAGTGCCTCACAGTTGCTATCTTATCAATTAAGCCAGTCATTATCTGAAGGAATGAGTAACAATGAATCAGCTGGTGAGGCACATCAGGTTACCACACGTGTTGGAGATAAAGAGTGCTGCCCTCAAAAAAATTTCAAGAATGAAAAAATACTTGGACAGCTTCAGTAAGTGCACTCTGGATTTCTGATTTTCTACGACCAACATTTTGCACAAATAAATAAAACCCACACCAATATTTACAAGCATAAATACTTAACAGACTAGGGTGATTTCATTACATGAATCCTTGGGAGTCCCAAAGCAAGAAATCCTAAGGGGTGGGTTAGAAGGCCTAAGAGGTCTCTGGCAGCCCTGCGCACTCCACTGTTCTGATAATGATGAACACGTAGGACAGGCAGGGCCAGTGCTTAGAGCTCTTCTTCACCATGCTCCGATGGTTTGCAACAGGATGACCCACAAAAGTATTATTCAATGACCCTGAACCTCTCCACTATTTACTTCCTTCCTGGTATGTGTAAACACCCTGTGAACCGTACATTGTACCCCTCAATGTACCAGCAGGCAAAGGCTGCTGTTTCTATGTTCACCTCAAACACTTCTACCTGCGAGTGCAGACCACGCAAGATTTCCACTCTGATGTGGAAGAAACACTTTGGGCACACAAGCACAAAGATTATCCCTCCACCTCAAGAAGATGAGAAGTATCCAGCCCCAATTAGGTATCCAGCCTCTGCAAAGTTTTGAAGCATCAGTGCTGACAGGTTTCCATTAACTTCACAAACTTTGAGGCTGAAGTTGATTTTTTTTTATTTGTGAGCCATAGCTGTTACCAAAACAGATTCTCTATGTAATTAACATGGTAACAACATGAGAAAATGAAGTTCATACTGGAACTTCATGGGATACACTGAAAAACATTTTATGTTCCAAAATATTTAATATCAAGCTTTAAATGGAAACACTGCAAGGGGAAGAAACCTCCAAAGTTCAAACACTTCAAAAATAACTATAGGTGTAATAAAGACAATATTTCGTATTTTTGAGCACACTGAAGTGCATATTTCTAAGAAATGTAGTGGACTCAAACTAAGCCTCATTTCCTTCTCATTATCTGAATGTTATAAATTATTTACAGTAAAGTTTTAGTACAGCTTTATTAGGGAACAGAACAAAACCTCCATAGGAACTTATCTCACACCTGCCATAAGCTGTGTCATCAGTTTTCTTTGAAGCATTTGGCACTACAGACAGCAACCCCACTAGAAGAATCTTGGGTCTTATCCAGTACAATCACCACTATTTTTCTCACCTAAATTTGGTCAAGAAATTTGCTGATTTAAAAACAAATGTGGAAAGGGCTTTCTTGCTTTTTAAAGCAGTCCTACAGGAAAAAAAAGCAAGTAGCACAGTAGTGTAAAGTAGTTAACTAAAGGAGAACAGCTACCAAACAAAATTAATTTCACATAACCCTACTCTAACCTCAGGCCAGTAAGTATGGGGTTTTATATGCTAGATATATGCTAATCAAGTCTTAGCAAAAATTCAACATCCATAAAAAAGTTGTCAGATGTTTCAATGTAGCTCACAAGAGTAAGACTGAAAGTCACCTTAATGTACTGTTGCACTTGCATAGGTTCAAATCCTGTGAAGAGCACCATTGGTGTCAGCTCAGGGGTGAGTTTTTTAGTAGGTGGTGGCAAGTCTTCAATCCTACAAAATACAGGAAATACAGCAGAATGTGACATTTGGACCCAAAGAGGTATAATTGGAACTCTAAAATTAGACATGCACACTCTTGCAACTTTTACCAACAGAATGAACCCAGGTGAATGAGCATCAGGCAGGATTTTTTCTGAAGAAAAAATCACCACGCAGCGAACATGACATATTCTCTTCTTCCTGCACTCTCCCAACTCTCTTACTACTTCACTTTCGCAGTTATTGTTTTATTCCTGCCAACGGAGTAACTGGCAACATCCAAACCCCATTGAGTTATTTCACTGAGCAGGGCACAGGATGGTGCAGGCTGACAGGCAGATGACACTTCTGAGGAAGTCAGTTAAGGACTGTGGGCATTGACTGCTCGCTGTTCTTACCTTGCTCTTTTGGAAGATGGCTGAAGACTGGATTCATTTTGCTTTGGTTTCAAAGGCAACCTCACACCCTGAAATCAGACCAGTTACATGTTCAGATCTGAATTAAGCAGGGAAATCAACTTCTATCCTGAATTAAACACAAATGAAAATGGCATGCTGGTGAATACATGGGGTGCCTACTGCTTACACAACGAACACAAGAGCAAAGCTGAGCATCAGCCAAAGCTTCTCCATAGACTTATGTAAGTGTTCACCAAATAAAATACTGTGGGACTTTTTTTCCTTTATCCACTGATAATTATCAATGGAAAAGTCAATTAATTAAATGAGAAAGAGACTGAAAAGTCTGTTCATTTGTTAAGTACATTAAGACTACAATATTCTTCCTGGTGCTAAATACCATGGAATGGTAATATCCCAGAAAATACTGTTTTAAACTCAAGTTCCCTAACTACATAAACAGAAGCTGGATAGATAGTCCCACCTCCCCAGTACCAGATCAGCCTCTAGAGCATGTGCCCAGGGGTGGTTAAATGCAGCTTTTAGGCTCTCCTTGGTCTGAGTAACTTGAAACTACAGCTCTCAGGTTCAGGAGAAGCCCTCAAATCAACACCTGAAATTTAATGAAGCATGCTAGAGGCACATGACCAGAAAGACAGGCAGCATTATCCCAGCCTTGCTGTGAGAATGTTCCTTTGGGAGGAACAAGCCACAAGGGTTTGTTCCCTGCTCTCAGGAACACGCATTTTTATGCTAGACAGCCCATATTATGAGCAGCTAGAAAGAAAAGTGCGCACATTCACATTTTGATGGACATTTCAACTATGAAAATGCAAGACGTAGATGGCATCAAGAGCATCTGACAAGACAGCTGTCCTCAGAAGAGGACCCCAAATCCCAAGACAAACAGAAATGCCTGCTGTGAAGGCAGTGAAGCACCTTGTCTTCCCTGACACTTCCACGTGCCCACCATTTTCTAATACAAAACCACATTCCTGTGTGGGCACCCAGAGGGCAGCTGGACCAGATTGTCTCCAGAAGCCCCTTTCAATCTAAGTTACAAAATTCCCACTTCACATGGGCAAGAAGGGTCCCCATAAAAATAGAGAAGCAGAGGTACTAAATTACCCATCTGACCCCTGAGGTCTCCATTTGCTACACAAGACAAAACATGGAAAAAACCCGGTGTGACTGACGCACACAAAGAAGGTATGTGTCTGTTTTTAAGATGAGCTCAACTGCACTGTGGATGCAAAGGGTGGTGGCAACAAACCCAAAACTGAGTTAGTTAAAAGCTATTCTAAATACTAATGCTGCATGTACTGAATCTTCTCAAGGACTTTTTGATTTTGCAACAGCAGAAGATTTTCCTTCTTCAGGAAAATACGAAGACCACAAATTTTTAAAAGCATTTAGTTTTCTAAATGCAAGTTTTCTACGGGCCCACAAAACAATACCACAGGGGTCTATAAGAAGAATGTTTCAAACCTATGGTCAGGAATACAGCAGTGCCTATTTCTAAAGCTGAAAGGTATTCAAGCAACAGTGCCCTGAATCCCCATTTAAAACATTAGTACAAATTAAGTTTTGAGAGCTACTAAGCACCTCTTTTCTGAAGAGTTTACAAAGTGACTGAGATACAACTGATCCAGAACACAAAAGGTGCGGCAAAACGTTTATGTGCAATATAAAATGTTGCCTGAGAGTCACCTGTAGTACAAATGAACCGAAAGTCAATCAGCCTAAACTGGGATTTACCTACAGCAAGACATACTGTGAAAAATAATCAAGTATAAATCTGAAATGGGAAGAAAATTTACAATATAAAAATATGAGATAGGTGTAAGAGCTGACATGGAAACTGAAGTTTATTCTGAATATGCGGAAAACTATCTCATGCTTTGCATGGTTCACAGAATACTCTACATGACAAAAATTCACTTCTCTTTTATTTTTTCAAGGTACAATTTTTCATTGTTCATTTCCACTGATATTTCAGGGTTATCAATTACACTTTTTAATGCATGGTGTATTTTTAAATCATAAAATACATGGCATATATGCCCATGGTTTGAGTACTTAGTATATGTCAGAGAGACAATATAAAGAAATCCCACCCTTAACTTACATTATGTATCCTACTTAAAATTCAGTCAATATTCTTACTGATTTTGAGTGTTCTGTCTTAAAAACCCTTATGTGGTCTCATTTACAGAGTGTTAGGTAGTGACTTGAAAAGTTCTAAGCCCTTTCTAAAGGTCTGATGTAGAAATTGAAGAGTGAAACACCAAGCCCAAGGTGTGTCAACAGCAACTTCATTCTGTATACCCCACTAAAATTCCTTAATTCTGCAAAAGATTCTTTCTCAGATTCCTCAAAATAAAATAAAACATTAGCAGAAAGTCCAACCAGGAGCTTGAGCACAGGCAAGGAGTGATCTTAGCAAAACAGCCATATATATACAATAATTCAACATACCATTAGAAGTTCTGGTGACACCTTTAATGGGACTCTCCAAGCATCTGTGGAACAGAGAACAGAACGAAAATGACACCACTGCCAAGTTATTTGTAACAGAGGAAACACGCTCCTACTGATTAAACAGGCACATAAAAATGCTGCAGAACAGAGGATTTTGTGACTGAAACTCTTACCCAGCAGGTTTAGCACGAGGTGTTGGCTGGGAGAGAGCGGGTCCTGGAGGTTGAACACCGTGTAGCGGCTGTGCTGGATCTGCCGCAGCGCCTCGAAGTTCCCCAGCAGGATGTCACAGAGCCACTGCGCGTTCACACACGGGATCCGCCACTCCTTGGCTTTCTCGTACTTCAACCCGCTGGCCCTTGGCGGTCAGAGAAGAAAAAAAATAATTTCTTGGCAAAGAAATCGGTAAAATGGCAATTTCTGATAATAAACCTAAAATACCACTATTTCTTTATTGGTCTATTATTTGTTTTAACTGTGACAGAGGAGAAACTCTAAAAAATGCTTTTGTTCTAGGTGTCAGAATCAGTGAGAGGAGAATTACTGCTGCAAATGGAATCTTTAGACCTGGATTTAAATTCTCCCTCCTCCAACGTTTTAGAACAGTTACTTAAAAAATGGTATTTTACTTATGGATGATCTAAGAGGCAGCATCACTTAAGGACATTACAAAATAGCAAAATTAGAAATGACTTTTCTTTTGCCTGTGTTCAGAAGGCCAAATTTATCACGTAATATGTGCTGTAATTAAGTTCAAGAAACAACATCATTAAGTTTATTGCTATTCAACTGCAGAATTAATTAAAATTAACACTTTTATAATGAGCCATATGTAGCACCTCACATTCAGAGAGGCACTACCTGCCAAGAGGTTGCTGAGAAAGCAAGGACTGTGGAGTAAAGCACTTACTCTTTACAGATGAGAACTGTATTGCTGCGACACAGGTAGCCCGTGTATTTGGCACCTGCTAGGTAGGCCATGAGCTTGAGGTCATCTCTGTCACTATCAACAAATCCTGTCACAGAGATTATCTGCAGACAGAAAGACACAGTTATAAATAACTGAACATTGATAGCACTTACAAAACACTCCCATAGAAAATATTTTTCCATGACTAACTTTCTACATTACAATAAAATGCACAGCATGGTGTATAAGCATTTAATTAAAGCATGGCTTGTAGGACATAAACAGTACAATTTTAAAGTGATTTGTTTATACACAAAAATTTAATGTTTCTAGAAGTAGCTCTGACTCAGGAAGAATAATTTTCAGTCTTCTGGTCAGCTTTTTCTTATTTAGAGAGACCACAGTTTTATTATGAAAGAACTCAGAGCTAATTTGCTTCCCACAGGTCTCCCCTCTTCCTTCTGCTGCTATTTATAGAGAAGCACAAAAAAATGCTTACACTTACTTGCTCTACTCTAAATATACGAAAACTGTGCTCTACTCTGCCATGAAGCCAAATAAACTGTGCCAGCTGATCAAAGGTGGTGAACTGTAATTCCACATCTTTCATTATTATCTTTAATCTTTACAGGTTTTCATTCTTGCCATTCTCTCCTTTTCTTCAGGAAAAGGCAACAGTAATTTTGTTTAAAAGTGTGTTTAATACATTACATATTACATTTCCTACTAACCACTGAGTTCACATGCATGTTGTTATATTCTGATTTTCCCAGATCTGTATTTATTTTTCTTTTGGTCAGGATAGGCTATTACCAAGGCCATCATCCCATATGTCTGCATCCAGCACGAAGAAATCCAATGCCAAGACATACTTTGGCATCTTCGTTTATACAGCACAGTGCATTCCAAGGTGCCTCTGAATGAACTGAAATTTTTTTACCCCACAAAATTCCACTTCCACACAGCTCCTCATTGCACAGGCACTGGAACTGTGACCTCCTATCCTCTGATTAGCAGCACAGGCTTCCTTTTTAGGTATTTGCTAAGCATTGACTCAGAAAACGAAAAACCCTCAAAAATACTCTCAGAATACTGGGTTGTGGTAAAGGAAGCACATGCTGTTAGATGTGCTGTTGCTCTGTTGCTATAAACTGTGCAGCCTGGATTGCTGATACCTTGCTATGTGTAAGTTATGCAATCTTTGCCCCCTCAGTGTCTGAGAGAGTAACTCACAAAGGCAGGTGTTACTCCTCACTATTCTGAACTCAGGAACACTTGCAAAGCACTGCGAAACACCTGGCAGCAGCACCACATCAACACAGCACCCTAAGATTAACAGAAGCTTTTCTTCCAAGGCAAAAGAAATGTGTGTTTTGCTCTGAGTAAGCACTGTCTAGCTATTTTAATACTGCTCATGTAATGAAGCAAGCATTCTTTCAAAATAAGCTTCTTCTTACATGTTGAGAGCATGGCTTTCCTCCTGGTGGAAATGCCACTGGAAAATGAAGGGCTCGATGAGGTGGGACCATTTTCTTCTTCTTCAAGATTGCATTCAGCCAATGTGCTGTAATACATCTCTTCCTTTCTCTTAAAGCCTAGGAATACAGGCACAAACAGCTTTTAAAACCCAAAATACATGTTTATATTATTTTACACTTTTTCTACAAATCAAAGCTTAGATTTTAATTGTTTTTCTCTACTTTTTAGACTCTTCATAGCATCTTCCTTAGTGGTCTCTGGCACAAGTTTACTACACGCATTATGGAAGCTGGTACCCCAAAAAACCACAAATGATAAAAAAAACACATAATGAGAAACTTTATATTTGCTATCTAAGTATGAAGTACACAGTGGAAAGCCCTGCCCTTCCAGTGATAAAATGAAAGCATGCACCAGTACAGCTTCCCAGCTGGCTTACCTGAGCATACATGTTACTGACTTGGCTTTCACAGAGAAGGTGAGTACATCTGCTCGTGAGGGTAGGGTCCACTGTCCCACCATGTGCTTGGATGATCTGGTAAGAGAGCAAACCCAGAACTTCTAGTATATAACAATTTTTACATTACATTAAGAAACAAAAAAGTCTGAAATGAAAGTCCACCCTTTAGGACACTGCCACCATTACCATCACTTCACTGAAGAGTTACCCCCCAAAACCAGGTTTGTTATCTAGCTTAAGAACAATTTTGAAAACAAAAACCAAAATTACATATGCAGCTTTTCATTGAACAAAAAGTCTATTTTTTAGAATAAATGGAAAAAAAACCCAAAATAAAGATATATAAACAAAAATAACCCTTCTCATGTTTTTTATTTTTTGCAGTATAACTATTAAACAATTTTTCATGAACTATTCAATTCTATCTCAGCAATAAACACAAGTGCTGTTAAAAATGTCAACAGCTTACTTGATTATGCAAAATTGTAGGGAAAATTCAACTATAAAATCCATCAGAAGTTTCTGAAGAACATCAAAGTCCTCTTATTTAGGAAAGGATACAATCAGATTTTTCTGAAAAATAGAAGTTGGCAAAAAAATAGAAACACTCTATTCTTCCATCTTATTCATTCAGGTGGATACCTCACAGGCTACTATACGCCAAAATTATATGCAAAAAAGAATGTTTTTATACAATCAAGTTAAAGATAGACAGCGATGCTATATTACATTTGCTGTACTACAGCTGCCTGATTAAAAGCACAAATAACTGGGAAATAGTAAAGGCTGCAACTTATTTACCTCATGTTCTGACTGAACACTTAATTCAACCAGGCTGCACACCTAAAGTATTTTTATTACTTTTTCTGGTCAGCAGCAGTTGAGTAATTTTTTTTAGGTTGTAACAGAAGAATTACACAAAAGGGTGCCTAAAGAAAAGTGAAGAGTGCTGAAGTACTTCCAATGTTTTCTTTTAAAATTTAGGGACTATGACATTATGTTAGTTTTTTAGAAATACAGCAGAATCTTACCCGCTTCCAGGTCGCTAAGAGCTGCTTGTCAGACATCTGTTCTGGGTAATCAGCAATTGCAAAGACACAGCCCAGGAGGAAATACTCTTCTGGAACTGAAATAGTTTGGCACATAAAGAACAAACAATTAAATACTTAAATGTCTGAAGAATTCATCTCAGAACACATTTGCTGCACTGATCTCTTCCTATTACCAGATTATAAACTTCCTAAGTGAACTTCCTTGGAAAAAGTAGGATCCAAAATTTCAAAGCTGAAAGCCTTTAAGGCACAGCTCAGCCCAGAGTTTGATTTTGTTATGGGTAGTTTTTTTTTCTGGGTGAAGAGGGGCTAAAGGGATAAAAAAGGAAGCCTCATCAGAAGGAACATGTAAGACAACTTCCTCTTTTACAAAGAACAGCTCTGAATAGCCAAAACAATCAAAAAGCTTTTGGTTCTACTGGTACGGACACAATTTAAAGCAAGGTGTGACAACTTTCTGATACTGAATCTTCATTAATTTACTAGTATTTCCAAAATTGTAGCTGTCCTTCCAGTCCTTATACTGTTTGAAAGCTTCCCCCTCCCGCTCTTCCAAAGGAAAAAAAATTAAAACAATTATGCTATGCATTTACTAACACTGTTCTGAAAGTATAGGTTGTGTGCTTGTGGTACCAAGTGTATATGTGAAAAGAGAACGTTCTCAGCACTCTCATGCTTACCAGATTGCTGGATCATCATTACTTATTACTTAAGTATTTGCCTAAAAATCAGTAAAACCAGTTCTGAGCCATAAGTGGCATTTCTTACAATCCCATCCTGTAAACACAGCATTACTTTTTGATATTCTACCCCACTTCATGTCATTAGCTACTTTTTTCCAGGATCAGAAGGCAATAATTACTAACTCTCCACTGCTGGATCATGCCCAAAAAGCGGCTGCTGCTGCAGTTGCTGCTGTTGCTGCTGGTGGTGGTGTGGCTGCTGAGCTGCAACTGGAAGCTGTAGTGCTTGAGGTGTCTGAGTTAAGTGCTGCGCTGCCTGATTCTGCATTTGCTGTTGCTGATGCTGTTGGTGCAGTCGCTGTAAGTGCTGCTGCTGCAGTTGCTGCTGCTGATGTTGCAGCTGTTGCTGTTGCAGCTGTTGCTGTTGCAGGTTCTGCTGCTGCAGCTGTTGCAGCTGCTGCTGTTGCTGCTGCAGCTGTTGCAGCTGCTGTTGCAGCACATGCTGCTGCTGGAACTGGAGCGGCTGCGGAGGGCGGTGCAGCTGCTGCTGCGCGTGGAGCGGCTGCTGCGGGAACTGGAGCTGCTGCTGGGAGAACTGGTGCTGCTGATGGACTTGCTGCTGCTGCTGCTGCTGCTGGGGAAACTGGTGAGGCTGCTGCTGTTGGAAAGACTGCTGGGAGATCTGGGGTTGCTGCTGCTGCTGCTGGAGCTGCATGAGTTGCTGAGGTTGAAGGTGTAAAAGAGGATGGTGCTGTTGCTGCTGTGCTTGATGTGACTGCTGCAATAAATGTGTCTCTGGTGTTAGTTTCACTTGACTAAACAGCACCACATTTGGATGTCCCTGTTGGCTATGATTTACTTGTTGTTCTAAACTTTTTGTAGGTGCTGAAAGTGATTGTAATATCTAGAAAACAAAGATTATTTTTGTGACCTTTTGGTTGTCATTTGGTTTTAAAAAAATTTAAAGAACTACTGGGAAAATACAATTCCTGAAAGTAAAGAACCCTATGCCTAAATACCTTATGATCTAAACAAAAATCTTTAACTGCTTAATAGCAAAATGAAAAGATAGGACTTACACAAAGAGAAGTGTGGAGCTGCATGTGGCTCCTAATAAACAGCAATGCACATTTTAGTAGAATTTAAGATTACAGCCCATCCCTGTATTATTATTAATTATTAATAATTTCTCCAACAGCATTATGACTATTAACACTATATTAATAATTACATCGATCAACTGCAATATTAATTTTAAAATCCCATTGGCCCATTAAATTCAGAGCTTAGTTCTATAGTCTTATTTTCACTTAAAAATTGCTAATGATGCCTTCATTAATTAGTGCTGTTTGAAACATGGGAATCTTGTTCTCTTTTGAACCAATTCAGGAATATATAGCTTGTTTTTTAATCTCAAATCCAAAAAACAAAGAAAAAAAAACCAAAACAACCTAACTCCCTACTTAAGAATACTAGATTTTAAGTTTATATAGAGTGCTGAAGTAATATGGAATTTAATTTTATTTTTAGATGTATAACTCACTGTTAAGAGAAAAATCATTTTACACTAAGCAGACACAAGTTAGGAAGTGAATTTTTAAGCATCAGAAAAGGGAAAATTAGGCAAAGTTCTAATAGATTAGGATGAGTTCTACACATTTATTAAAATATTTTAATATAAACTACCTATTAGAAATGAGAAGGAGCAATAGGGAATTCTGGACTTGCCATTCATAAAGTCTTTTAAACATGAGATCAGCTTTGATGAATTCTGCAAAGCTTGTTTCCTTCACCCTCACTACTTCAACACACACAGTGTCACCTTCAGCGATGTGCGTGTGTGAGAGAGGAATCAAAGCCCATCACGAGAGCACAAAGCCAATTAACTGTAACCTCTCAACCAGACATCCATCAACTCTCCATCAGAAGTGGCTCAAGTGTTTTCACAATTCACATCAAAACATCTCAGGTGTCATCTAAATAATTCTGATGTGGTTGATATTGCACCCATGTGCAACCACGATTATCAATGCATCACCCTTCACTTGTGTCTCAGCAGCACCACAGTAGAAACATTCAATAACTAAAAATAACACACACGAAACATGTTTCTGGGGCTCAATATGAGGAGCTACTCTCCACAACAAGTACCAAAAGCCAAAATTACAGAAGCTTCAAGACATGTATTTCAAAACAAAGGGATAAAACTTTCAAAATTATTCTACGGCTATATTCAGAAAGTAACTGTGTATCTGCAAACACCTGATGGTGACAGATCTTGCCACTCAGCAGACATCTGAGGTTCAAACTAAACACTACCTTGCCAATGATGTTTGCCAAGACTTGCACTCATCATTCCAAGCACAAAGTAAAAGGTAAGCTACAGGGAGAAAAGTAGAACTGGTATTCCTCCCTCTAGGAAGCAGATTCACAATTCTAAGATGCAAAGCCTTTCTGCACACGCTGGAGCTGGCACAGCAGCTTGAGAAGGTACTTGGTACAGCCCTCACACACCACAGTCCAGCCCCTGCTCCAGCAGACTTTGGATGAACAGAGACAAGCCAAAGCACATGACCACCAAGTGCCCTGTAGCTCTGCAAATATTACTGACAGAGAAATACTTTCACAGAGACACCACTGAAGTGTATTTGACAGCACAGTGACTGGGCTGGAGACCATGTGGTGGCAAACTTAGCCGTGCTGGCCAACCGAGCAAAACGCTGGCAGTTCTGCTCAGGCCTTGCCCAGAAGTCGCAGCCCCCAAACAATTCAAGGCACTGAGAAGAGGAATCTAAGACTCAGATTTAAAATAAAGCCTGTATTTCCATTCCATATTCAGATGTCATATAAACAGCACAGAATCAACGTTTCTGACTGACAACCACATTCTGTGTTTAAGTACTGGCTGGAAGCTTCTATACTACTCAGGCACCTTTCGAAGTTTTACCATCAGATGAACATCCAAAGAAAGGCACCAATGCAATTATTTACGTAAAAGATACGTCTAACCTTTACCAGCACCTACTTTTCTCATGCTCCCTTCCCACAAACATCTAAGAATTTCAATGCTGCAGGTGCACCATGCTCACTTGCTTTTTATCTTCTTGTAGAAATGCATTCAACGCAAGAGCTGCAATTATTTCAACTACACAAGTGGCATAAGAAAGTGTAAGTTCGGACTTCTTCATCATATGTATACTATATAACAACCTAATGATGCCCTGCAGAACAATGCAGAAGAGAACTGAACCTACTGTGGGAACAATCAGTGTCTCAGTTTTATGTGTTTATAGCATAAAATAATTCCTTGCACTGACTGAGAAGCTTGAAGGATAGGAAATCAGGTTTCCTGAACTAGCAAAATAATTAATGCTTTTTTTTCCCTCTCTTACCAAGAAGTCCTTACTGAAAATCTAAATCATGCTGTAGTTATACATAGCTTTACTCTTCTAAACATTTTCTCCAAATGCATTCTTACTTCTGTGAAGCTGCTAGAAATTAAGTAAGTTATTACGGGGAAAATATGAATTTGGCTACAATTCTAAGTAATAAGGGGAAATTTTAACTCTGGATATTTTAAGAACAGTAAAAGGAAACTGAAGTTCTTGGTCAAGATAGTTCTTAAGAAAAAGTCCAATAGCTTAAAAATTAAAAATCCAACACTTACATGTGCTACATTTGATGGTCTATTAATCTGCTGAATATCAGCACTATTAGTAATATTCCTTAACGTCCGCACGGCTGGACTCCACGTGGCCATCATTTCCTGGCGGTCAGAACTTTGCGCACCTTGTACTGAAGCCATGAGGTTGCCTCTCATATCAGGAGGCAAAATGTTACCTGGCACTGGTGGGACATTGGCACACAAATTAATCAACCCGGAGTCTTTCCCTTGAGGCAACCTACGCTTTGCTGCAGATGCCTGTGGGACTTCAGCTGGCGTCCAATTCAAATTCCTTTCTTGCTTTTCTGGAGAGGAATCGGAAGAATCATCGAACATCAGTTCCCCTTTTGCCTTATCAGCAGTAGTAGATTTTGGTGAAAAAGCCTGATCACCCAAAGGCGATCCTTCTCGAGAAGATGCTGGGCTTGATAACTTTTCATCAGTACTAGCCTCATTTTGTGAATCTTGTTCTTCATTTTCTGCTTCTTCCTCCTCTTCCTCCTCCTCCTCTTCTTCCTCCTCGTATATAATTAAACGAGGATGATAAGGAGTCTCTTCTTTTTTACTCTTATCAGCTATAGAATCCAGTACCCAGTCCGGGGTCACAATTTTAATGCTGTCCCGTTTATAAGCACATTCATATTTTTCCTGAGGAAAAAAAAAATTATTTAAAGACAAAAAAATTCCAAATAAGTTCTTTGAGATCAGTGCTAGAGCATGGAGAGGGAGATCACAAGAGGGTGTCCAATACCAGAGTGATCTTGCCCAGATCCAACAGGACACACTTTACACTACTGTGCAGAACCACAAGTTCCAAGATTAAAACAAAAAACCCCAAATTCTCCACATTTACAATATAAAGGACTCAGAAGGCACAACTGCAAAAGATGAATGCCTTCACTTGCAAAATTCTTCTCTAACCCAATCACCAAAAGGTTCCAACCCAGCAGAGAGGAACATCACAGTCAATACTAAAATGCAGGTGATTTTAGGTGGACATCAACACAAGTCTAATACAGTTTACACATTTTGTCCACTATGGAAAAAAAAAAGTAAAAAACCCAACCCCACTATGAAAAAGCATTTGGGGAAAAAGTCAGAATTTCATAATAAAGTAGAGACAAATATTTAAAAGTTGATCACTGAAAAAAAGCATATCAGCAGGAATACAGCTTAAATCTTAAAGCTTCACTGTTTCCTTTACTAATAAATAGAGTAGACACAGAATCAGTGTTCTATTTATTCAAATATCCTCTTTGATGGAAACCCCTCACATACATCAAAACAGTACAGACAAAAACCGTTTCTTTTGAAAATTTGAAACTTATTTCAGGATCTAATATTTAGAAGTGATTGAGCTGGTATTTTCTTTTATGTCAAACAACATAAATTAACAACAAGCATATTCAGAGGAAATTAATTTAGTGATTCTCTGGAGTTATTTCCTACAATGAAACTGTCATTCATACACAATACAGAGATTGGGGATGAAATCAAGCTTACTTGCCAACACGAGTTTTTATTCTTTCCTTCTGGTGAGAATTATTAACAATCTTGTTTTATCATCCTGTGTCTAGTCAGAGCAATTGTGTAAGTTTTCCTAGTGACAGAATTGTTCTTGTTACAAACTGCTGCAGTTTCCCTTGTAGTGTATCAGAGCAGCAGGACTGGAAGCAAGAAGTAATCATCCCATAAAACTGTCCCCATTCAATGATTATGTGCACTAAAATATTTGTACCCTATAGACAGGAAATGCTAATAGCTTTTTAAGTTTCTTAACTGGCAAGCTAAAGACAACATCCTTTGCTCTGAAAACCCTATTATTTAAGCTTTTAAGTAAGTTATTAAAGTATGATTCTTAATTGCCTCTTACAAACACAATTTTAGGTAATAAAGCTTTGTCCAAGCAGTATAGTTTATTGTGATGAAAGGGACAGCTAGAATGGTGTTCAATACACCCTTCTACATAGTCCACAGAAAAATGATCAAGCCCTTAATAAAAAGAAAAAAAAAAAAAAAATCAAACTCAACACACACACATATTCACCAAAAAGAACCCAGCCCTACAAAGGTTCCTATATTATAAAGAAGGAAAAGCATTCATTTCCCATAGCCATACTTTCTCTTCTCCCAGTGCCAGCCCATGTTTTACTCTTCCATCTTTCAATTTTGTCCTTCATTTTTCTTCACTGATTCTTTATCGGTGGATTTACAAATCACAATCACTAATGACTGTGACATATCAAAATTAGGCTAAGACAAACAAGACAAATAATAAAATTCTTTATTCAAACAGGAATTCAAATACCAGTGTGAAATTGGACATTTTATGAATTAATCAGGCTTAAAGCCATGCAAAAAATAATTACAAACTGAATAGCTGTAATGCATAATTTTGCTGAATTTGGTTGTTAATGAACAGTCTTAAGAATTCTGACTTCAGGGAGATGGAAAATTTTTGACTATTTGAAAGCAAATTAGCGCTACAAGAAGAATTGTACATGTAATAAACTCTTACCCCCTTTGGCTCAGGCACAATCAAATGAGTACACTTTTTATTGAGGCTCAGCTGGCAATTCCCTCCATAAAAAGTAATCAAAGCCCACAGCGTACTTCGGTCTTCAGATGAAACCTAAAAGGAAGAAGGTAGAAAAGCCTTTCAGCTCTGTGCACCCAGCTGTCTATAGTTGGAAGAATTTAGTAACCCACAACATATCATTTGCAAGGCTGGCTAATGTATTACCTTTCACTTTTAAATACCAAATTAGCATGAAAGTTAGAGAGAAAAAAAGGTGACAAAGACACACAACAAGAAAAACCACTAAAGAGTAATTTTTAACCTGCACAGAGACAGAGAAAACAAAGAGAAAAAAAAGTCATAGTACAACAGAAAAACTGGTATCTCTCCTTAGAAAGCAAAGCATCACACATATAATGCACGTTGGAGTAGACTGAAATACAGTTCACTTCTTACCTGAGAGAGACAAGCAGTGACTCCAAAAAAGATCTGACATGATTCTGGAGAAAAGCCATTTACACTGGAAAGAAGGTGTCAAGGATGCAAAATAATTAGATTAGAGTTTCCTGAGGGACATTAGAAGGAAATTAAACAGTCTGCGCAGTACTTCTCAGATAATACCAAGTATCTGACCATTCAGAAACTTTCATCTTTGGAAGCACACTGTCTGTTTGCAGTTAAAGTTGTATGCATCAAGAAAAAACCTGATGTACAAACTGTATCAGGACACCTGTAATATTATGATCAATTTTGGTAACACTCTAAACCAGAACTGACCTGGGAAAGACAGATGGACCACTGGACTTCTACAACTTCCCTCCCTTTTCCACACTTGCATATGATCTTGTGTTTAAGATCCATGCACATTTGTCAGAAAAAAAACTGACTACAGAGACAGGTGTACATTGTGTCACAAGCAGACACTGAGATCTTTTTAATGAAATAAAATTATTTTCCCCGTGATGTTGACAGATGTACCAGCAACACTCAAGTTCTGAGGCCCAGAAGAGACAGTACCCAGCAAGCTGATGACAAAGCCCAGATCACTTTAAAACTTAAGAATAAATTACTGCCGTTAACCAGAATACCGCAAGAAGTTCAAGCCTGATGAACATCCTAAATTCATGGTGTTTTTCTCCATTTCATCCAAGGTAGAAATTCAGTACTGTATCTTTCAAAAGTGTGCAAGTGTCTACTCCCTGCCTGAGTACCTACTGCTAGCACATAAAGCAGAAACAGTCGGTATTTAACTTTTAAGAGGTCCATCAGTTTGCCTGGAGCTTGCACTCTCTAAAGAACAGGAGTGAAACAGACTCTCTTAAAACAGTTAAAAGCAGCATAACAATAAAACCTAAAAGAGGGAATACAGCAAAATTCACTTTTCTTCCTGCCATCAACAAAAGCTCAGAAGTGCTCTGACTCTCTTTTATCTGTACAAGACCATGGAAAAATACATCCTCCTTGTCCTTGCTTTTGCTGTGAAAGAAATTGCCAGCACTCTTTACGGCATTACAGCCAAGGTTTCCACACATGAAACTTTTTCCTTCTTCACCAAGTCTGCTTCCAGCTTCATTTTTCTGCTACTTTCCTTACACTGCAGGTTAATCAGACTTTGCAAACGTCACTGGTAGGGCACAGGAGAACACTCTGCCTTCTTAAGTTCCCCCTGGTGAAAACAACTTCCACTAAGAAACAGACAAAATTACCGTACTTTTACATTGTATTAAATCTTTCTACATTAAACTTTACCTTTAGCAACTGACAGGCAAATGCCCATCAAATAAGCACCAGAACTGGTAAGGCAACATAAAATCCTTAAGGCTCTTATTAGATCCATATGTCTGTCACAAGATGTTGCTAGGACTTGGTTCTTCAGAAATTCAATGACCACTTTGAGCATTACCAAATTAAAACATAAACAAAAGACAAAAATGCAGAATCTCAAACTTCTGCCTAAACTGGGTCAAAAAGCAATCAATGGGAAAAACTAAGCTATTCCTGTTAATGACTGTATTTTTTTCATTATGGCAGTACCTAAATCCCTAATGAAAGGCCAGATGTCACTGCACTAGAAGTCATAAAGAGACTGAAACAGGACAAAACAAAGTTAAGACTTAACAACCCATTTCAGTGAGCACAATAAGGCTCAGAGTAAAACCTAAACCTACCATGTTCTCAGGACATGAAGTGCCAGAAAGTCAAAGGTCCAAGGCCACATTTATTGCTGACAGGTGTACAAAACTTCCTTCTTCCATGCAACTGAAGAACAAGACCCTACTGAGACCTGGGTTTTTCATTTGGCCATTCCAATGTTCCCACAATAAAGACTTCCTAAGCAATAGCCATTGAGGGCTACATTCCCACATTTATTGCTACAATTTTGTTATGGACTGCAGTACTCTGTTGTTTCATCTGTTTATTTCTCTTCCGGGTATCAAATAATGTCAGCTCTTAGTGTACCCTTTTAGAAAACCCTGGTTGCAGATGGAAGACGGATTTTTTAGTAGTGCAACTTCTTCATGTGAAAGAACATCAATAATGAAATGTTAGGTTACTCATGCCTGAAAATGTAGCTAATTCCAAGATGTTTTTTTGTCAACACTCCTCATGGACAGGGAGAAGGTTTAGAGACATGTGACATAAGCAACTAAATACTCTCATCCTGACAATGAAAGGACAATAAACACATTTATTATGTTCAGACACAAATGACCAAGATCACTAGCCTAGACCACACCACAGAAACACAGCGAGATGCAAAGGCATACACCTTAAACTGCTGGGTATAAAACAGGAATGCTGAATCCCTGAAGCACATTAAGGGCCGAATTCCTAATATGAACACCTGATTCTTGCACCTACCACCTCTTCTTTTCCAATTGATAATAATTGTCTTCTAAGTGCCTATGAAGCACAAAATAGGCAAAGGGACAGGAAAACTGAAGACAAAGAAGCTCCAAGCACACTGCAATCTTGGCAGGCAAAACACATGTGATAATTTTAGAAGTTTAAGCTGTACCCACTTGAAACAGTCTTAAATCCTTCAATGGTATCCATTTTAAAATGTTTTCTACAGAATTTTGAACTTAAAAGGATACGGCAGAAGAGCTCCACAGCGAACAGACAAGATCACCCAAGAAGGCTGAAAAAAAAAAACCAAGACATTAAAAACCTTGGTCTACATGAATTACCTTCCAAGTTCATGCTATAGCTAGTTTTAATATATGTTTTCCAGCTTTGGAAGTCTAAGTGTTTCACAGACACTGCACTTAGTCTACAAAAAAGACTTCATTTATTTGCAAGAGTTCACATAAAGACAGCTGCTCAAAGGTTGTGCAGCATCCCCCTTCTCTCATGCCATTTACAGTATTTACTCATCCTCTCCCTTTTTACAGTTCTCCTTGCTTGCAAGAAAAAATAATTCAGACAATCCCACCCTACACTCATCACCAAGGAGTGAAGAACCATAACCTTATGCAGAATGAGTTTTCTAAAGACAGAACAATGCTGGCTGCTGAGCAGTGATGGCCCCTACCCAACAGTATTCTGGGACAGAAGGGCTCAAAGGGACACAGGGAGGAGGCAGCAAATGAAGGAGATGTAGGACACTGGTCCCAGTGCAGCAGATAAGGAAGAATGGGCAAAGAGTGACATCACATTCAGTATGGAATTACTTTTCCTCAAAAGACAAGCAAAAAAAAATATATTGTGGCAACTATGTTTATGGTGTCCCAGTTCTTGTTATTCTCTTTCCCTTATAAAGCATAATAAAAAAGCATCTAAAAACATTTAACTTCTAACTCCTCAATCCTCTGTGAGGGAAAAAAAAGGCTATTTTCCTCTCATAAGTTTTTATCTGTCTTTTCCCCTATAACCAGCTACTTTTGCCTCTGACTTCCAGTCCCTTAATATATTTAAGTCTGATCTTCTTGATTACAGATCATGCTGTGATGTTTTCAGGTCCAACTACGTGACATTAGTGAAAGATTTGCTCTCATCTGGAAAATGAGTTGGCAGTTATGAAGCAAATTAAATTATTTAAGTGAGTGGCATTAGAAAGCAGGAAGTACTCTCTACAACGCTGATGTCCTTCCTTCTCATGAAAATGGCAGCAGATTCCTTGTTTATAAAGTTAAAATTACACCAAAAAACACTTCACAAAAAGGAACTAAAAATTAACCAGCACACCCACTACAACCATAAGGGTCCCTAGCAGAGCACCTTTAATTTTTTAGAATTAATTCATAGTTCTACACCATCAGGTGAACTCTCATTACAAAACCTATCAAAATTCTCTACTACCACCTGTACCCACATGGAAAAAATAACCCAAACTCATGTACCCAAAGGTATCAGCAGTGAAATTCTAGTCATATTTCTTCCAATCTCTCTCATGACTGCCAGAGTGACAAGTTCACATTTTCAAAGACGAAGCCCATAATTTTTCACTGAAAAAATACCCCACTATTGCAAGGTAGTAACAAAATACTGGTAATTCTAGTGTAAGAAAAAAAAAAAGACTAAAAAAGCCCTTTAAAAACTCAGATAAGGAGGAAAAAACCCCTAATTTTCTACAAGTTCCTATACTCCATAGTTAGCATAATACACATATGCAGAATCAACAAAATCATTTTGCACCTTGCCAATTATATATGTGTTTAAAGAAAACCCTCAGCAATCTACTACTTATTCTAAATTGAGGTTTTCCGTTGCCAGAAGCTTGTAAGAACCTTCCCATCAGAAATATTTCTAAAATAGGGATAACAGGACATCATCTCAGAGATGACTTAAAGAAAAATCTGAAAAAAAAAAACAAAGCAGAAAACTAAAAAATACCCACAACACTGATAGATACAGAGCAACAAGAGAAAGGTGAGAAGAGAATTTTAATAGAAGTCTGAAAGTGAGGATAAAAGTTTGTGTAACAAAAATGTAAGATTTTTAAAGACATGTTTTATTTGGTCATCAGCCAAAGCTTAATATTTTGTTATAACACTGAAATATCTCTGTCAGTACTGCAACAATATCATGGATGAGTCACTCACCTTTACCACAGGGAGATCAAAAACTTCTCGAGATTCTCCAACTTCTGGATTGTCCCCATCTTCTGAAATAATATGTGAGGCCAGAGCATTGTAAGAAACTTCCTTTGCTTTCCCAGCTTTCAGAAGTTGGATAACCTAAAGCCAAAGGAGAACAAGGAGAAGTCAACAATTTCTAGCAACTTTTATTGGAGAAAAATATTACTGCAAGAAGACACCAGCACTGGATGGATGAATGAGTATGACCTTCTCTCCTGGCCGTCCTCCTGTAGGTGGCCAGCACTTTCCTGAAGTTGCTGAACATATTACATTTAAAACCTGACTGCCAAAGGTTTACACCTCTTCTGTATTTTCATCATTCCACCTGAAGATCTACTTTTCAAAATAACTAATGGGGTAGGAGTTGGGGAAATGTTAAGGTTTTTCCAAAATATGTGTTCCTCAAAAAACACACGAAAACGATTTTCTATCAGGCAAGGAAAGAAAGCTCTTCTAAGTGTTTGTTTTTGCATAGGGTAGCTCTGGAAGCGTTTGAATATACTTTAAAGTAAGAGGTTGAATTCTAAGGACTAAGTGATTTAGAGAAATACAGAAGGGAAAAAAAGCAAGCAGGACTCATGCTGCCTAAATTTACCTTTAGGAGCTGGAACTGAAGTGCCTCTCTCCACTGCTCTGTCCTGAGCAAACACAAAACACCTCCCAACCACCAATGCACATCTCACTCCCAGTTTTGCAAGGCCCAAATAGCAGATGCTGCTTTAAGAGTTCAGTGTTCTCAGCTCTGCTGGAGACATCTGTGTGATGAACCCAGCCCCGCACCCCAAAATCCAGGACTGTCAATTTGAATAGAGAAGGTAACAGAGAAGGTAACGGGGCGTAGAGGGGAAGAAGAGAAAAATGTTTTAAAATCTTACAGCCAAGAGTTCAAAAGTTAAAAATGCCAATTAAAATCACTGTTTCATTTTCCTTTTATTATTCAGAAATAATGAGTTAGAACAAAGTTGGTGTGATGTTCATCTTCCAAAACCTTCCAGGGACAGACACCTATCCCTGCAAACCTGCTGGGGACATTCCCGTCAAAACAAGATGCTCTGCCCAGAACAGTGAACAGCAGAGAGCAAGGCAATGCATCCATCAAAAAAAACATTAATGAATTGGTCCTTAAGCAATTTCTCCCTACCCTGTACACTTACCAGGACAAAGAAGCACTGAAAAAGAGGCTCTCTCAAAACACAGCATCAGGCTATTTCAGAAAAACAAGGATAGAAAAATCACCACTCACTGAGGAGGCAATTTTGGCATTTCCTGACTGAAATACCTGACTTTAAAACTCCATTTAAAAAAACAAAAATAAATTTCTTTTTTTTCTGCAATGGATAAATATTACCAAAATAATTACCCTAAAATAACAAAAAAATTTGATCATGAGCTTGCTGTTCTTGTCACCACAGCCAGAAACAGGAGTGAATGTTTCCACTTCGCACACCAATCCCCTAAATCATGATACACCTTCCTGCATGAAATCCAGTTAACCGTAAAGAAGCACAGGATGCTATCATTCCAGTGGGAGAAGCTAAATCCAAATAAAGCCTTTTTGAAAACAGAAGGAATTTAAGAACAGTCTCAGCACACGAGCTCCTTGTCTCACACAGCTCTCCCTGAGTTACAATCCCATTCAACTGCTCATTTAGGAGAAGGCTAAAAAAAGGAGTGAACGTCATGAAAACTGAAAACCTAAATCTAACAGCATCAGCAAGAAGCTATAAACAATGCGCTAAAAGTATGATTTTTTTATATCAAAACAATGTTGCAACAAAGAACTTGTGCAAAGCATCTGCTAATACAAAAAGTTACACTGGTTTCATGTAGTAGTTTAAACATTATAAATATGATACATAATAATTCATTTGATTATTTCATGTGTCATGAAAAAGACTCTTCCTAATTTAGCTCATGTCAACTTCAAAACTCCTCTCACAATACACAACTTCCTCAGATTAAGTAGTGCCTGGACTGAAAAGTTGTATTGGCACAATTAAAGAACTCACTTATACTGGTATCAACCATATACCTGTAACCAGAAAATAAAATGCTGAAAAGCCTTAATATGAACACTGTAAAAAACCTGCATTTTAGGTACTGGTTTATACCCATTAAATGAAATTTCTTTTTTTGGGAGGGAATAAAAATTTTATCTTGTTCTCTTCCACTAAAATCTGTGTTGGAAGAAACAAGAGGAATAGTTCAAAACTAAGAAGACAATGGGCATAAAAAATAAAATTAAACGAGATAACCAAAACCCAAATATCCTGTGCAGACCTTGTGCTGCACTGCATTACTTTTTATCTCTTTCTGAAGGAAATATTGATTTTAACTGGTGTTCCCAAAGCATGATGGTTTGGGTTTATTTGTTTGAGGAAAGCAGAAAGAGCATTTATTAAAAGAAAAGGAGTAGCTGACATCTACTCATCAGCCTCAGTAAGGTGTGAGCAGCAAAGCGCACCCAGTGGATTGGAATGGATTTAAAGTTGAGAGCCAGCCTAATTCTCCATCATTTGCCAAAGAACATCCAGGCACAATTCCAGACTTTTGTTCCCCTTCCAATTTATGCTGCACATGCTTTAATAGGCAGTGGGTATGCAGTTATTCACCTGAATAAATTACGTTTTTTCCCCTTACTCTTGGATTTGTTTTGATTAGTGTGCTCACTTGTGGTAGGCCTGTTTTAGTATTTATTACAGTAACTGGTTTTCCGTGAAACCATTTGAAAATTTAAGCTGATCAAAGTGTGCTCCTCCCCAGAAGATAAAGGAGGAAACTCCTTTACAAAATCAAGCTGGCATCCACTTGTATATGAAGTAGTAAAAAGCACCAAATATATTTGTAGTTTTTATATCAGTAATGGGACAAATTTCACTCTAAGAATGGTTGGAGTTTGATTTACAATTTCTGCATTCTGTCTTGGCTCAAAACACACCTGATAAATGCTCCTCGTACTCAGGTGCCCCAGTGTACCACAGAGGACACCCACAGGAGAGTTTCCTGGTCTCAGCAAGAATAAGAGTTAATTTATTCTCAGTAGCTGCTACAGTTCTGTGGTTTGGATTCAGAATGTGAATAATGTTGATAACACGCTGATGTCTTGGTTTTTGCTAAGTCCTGTTTATCCTAAGCCAAGGACTATTTTTTTGCGTCTCATGTTCTGCCAGTGAGGAAGTTCAAAAAAGGCTGGGAGGGAGCACAGCCTGGGCAGGTGACCCAAACTGGCCAAAGGGATATTCCACACCAAAGAATGTCACACCCAGGATATAAACTGGGGGAGTTACCCATAAAAAGGACTAATCTGGGTCCAGGAATGAAGTCTGGCACCAGTCAGCGGATGGTGAGCAATTCTATCGTGCATCCCTTGCTTGGAGTTTTCTTTCTTTCCCTTTTTCTTACCATTATTATTTACTATTACCACTATATCTTACCAGGTTTTCAATTATTAAACCGTTTTTATCTCAACCTACAAGTTTAATTTTTGATTCTGCTCCCTATTCCACTGGGTAGGGGTGGGGGGTGAGAGAGCAGCTGTGTTGTGCTTAGTTGCCAGCTGGGCTTAAGCCAGTACACAGGGTCCTCCCAGGAGCTGGCCACAAGCTGAGCTGAGCCGAGCCCAGCCCAGCTCCTTGCTCTGACCCAGCTCTGCCACCCAACCCAGGCAGAGAAAAATTCAATGCACCGAGTGTGCAGCAAATCAAAGCCCTATGACAAGGACTCTGGCTGCAAAGAAGAATAAAACTTAACATGAGAAAGAAAACCAGTTTAAGGGAATGCTTGTCTACTTGCTCTGTGGGAAAGCTGCTCGTTGTCCTCCTATGTCAACACACAACTAAGTATAGGCCTTCCAGGACACTACCTCTATGACAAATGATGTACAAGAGTCCTACAGGATTTTTGCACTCATCCTCATACACATAACAATAAAATTGCTGCTGTAGGATTTTTTTGCAAGTATGGGAATTTCTTGTTCAAGCGCTAAGCCACTGTCAAAAATTTTATGTCTAAAGACCTAAATTTTAAATCTAAAGACCTGTCTAAAGAAGTTTACATCCTGATCTTTAACTGTATTCTTCCTAGACTGTATTTCTTTTAGCACAATAGGAATGAAAACCATCTGAACAGGCCAGTGCCTGTGTCTCCAGGTCACTTATAGGCATACGAGGCTCAGTGAGTGCCAGTACAGGAAGCTAAAGGAACCCAACCCTGAACGAAGACTTTCCTGCAGCAAATACCAGAGAGGCAAAGACTTTTAACTTCAGCGTGAAGCATGCAGTAACCTGCTCGCAGGAAGCTGCTGTCCTAAAGCTCGGTACGGGGCACTTCAAGCACCTGTCTAATTGGACACACCACAGAAACTTTGTTTCAACCACCTTCGCCCACCAAGGGTCTTATTCACTGCAAGGCCACCTGCATTACCCAGGGCGCTCCCCCAGGGCACGGCGGGAGGGCTAGGCGGCCCTTGGCCTAAACCACACCAGCACCACACCGGGCGGTCCCGGGGCGGTACCAGGGCCATGCTCGGGGCCCCGCCAAGGCGGGAAGGTCTGTGTGGGAGGGAAGAGCCAGTCCGGCCCCTCATGACGAACCTTCCCCATGGCCTGTCCCCGTACCGAACCGGGCACAGGGAGGGGCCGGGCCTGCGGAGCGCTCGGGTCGGAGGAGCGGCGGCCGCTGCCCCTGCTGCCCGCCCGGCCCGGCCCAGCCCGGCCCGGCCCAGGAAGTCCCTCCGCCCGCTCCTCCTCCGCTCAGGCGGCTCCGGCGGGGCCTGCGCGGCGGGGCCGCGGCTCCCATGGCGGCGGCGGCGGCGCTTCCCGCGGGCNTAGCCGGACGATTCCACAGTGCCCCCCCCCACCGGGAGAGACGAAGGGGGAGGCGGGAATGGTCTGAAGGGATGACACGGTACCTTGGGGTCGATGTCTCCCACCACGAAGAACTTGACGTCTTTGAACATCTCCTCCGGGACTTTCAGCTCCTCCTCGTCGTCCGCCAACATGGTCCCGGCCGGCAACAGCGGGCGCTCCCCCCCTGC
>VXBT01008027.1:122514-141495 GCA_013400235.1 Oriolus oriolus | reverse complement strand
GGGGCTGAAAGGGGGAGGGGAGAGCCGCCCCCACAAAGCGGCTCCCCCCGCCCGATCAACCACCACCGCTGCTGCAGGGCTGCGCCCGCTTCTGATCCACAGGCGCTATCCCTGGTCCTTCCCCTCTCTCCGAACCGGATCGGCAGACAGCATCCGGGTACGGAGCTCCCCCCGCCCGGGGTGCAATGGACTCGCCCCGAACGACAGAGGCGGGCAGCGGGGATACCCGGCCCCGCCCACTGGCGAGGCGGGAGGGAAGGCAGCCGCCTCCGGCCCCGCCCCTCGGGGCCCCAAGCCACGCCCCCGTCCAGGCCCCGCCCCTCGGTGCCGCCGTGAGGGGACGCGGGCGATGGCGGCAGGCGCCTTGAGCTGTCACAGCCAGCCATTAGTTCTGCTGTGTATTCCAACATCCAGCTCATCCGTGAACATACTGACTACTCCCGAAATCAGAGCATACAACCACTAAGGTTGGAAAAGCCTTGTAAGGTCATCGAGTCCCACCAAAATAAGACATTTTTCCCTCAGAAACTGCAAGCATCCTTCTACATTGATAATGAACCGTTCCCACCTAGAAGGGGATGTATCTTACCTAACTGTTTTAGATGACAGAAAACAGAAATCATCACTTTATATAAGTTATGGTCAACAGAAGGAAAAAAGCACTTTCAGAGCCTGATTCATGTCGTACATTTTAAACATTGCTGCATTGACAGGGGTGTTCAAAATATAAGTATTACATAATATAATTGTATCTATATAGTAAGCACTCTGCTTTCCAAAGGAGTTCTGGACCCCTTCATAATACTTTGATGTGGACAATGTTTCCCTCCCATACTCAGAGCATTTTTAAGAGATGGCATCATAAGACTTAGTGAAATAAAAATACAGAGCACCTACTGTTTCTGTCCTGCCTGCAAGGCCTGTCTCACTTTCCCAGGAGAAAACTGTATTTTTTTTACCTAAGTTATTCTTGAAACAATGGTAGAAACTATAAATCAGTTTACAAGTCATTTATTTACTTTTACTGGACAAAATTTTACTGAATAAAGGCTTCACCCATCTTTCTCCAGGTCTCCTGGATCTCCACATGACATATTCCCCTTTCTACTCCAACTATATAAGAAATACCCAACCTATAACCTGTTCTTTTTCCGCTCCAGAAAGAAATCTTACCCTTTGGTTGAAGGTTTTATTGTTTTGCCCACCATTCCGATGAAATTTACTTTTTAAAGTGAAAATCAAACTAAAAAGTCCTTAAGTTTTTATATGGTACACTTTTCTATTGTAGGACAGGGAAAAAAAATAGAAATAACCATCTGCTTTTAAATCCATTTATCCCTTTCTTTCAACAATTCATATTCTCATCTCACTTTCTAACTTTTCTAATAGCCCTTGTTTAGAGTAATTTTCTTCTGTCCCATGTATTTCCTGGACTGACTTTGAAAAGACTTCTCTGAGCTCTGCTTTCTTTATAACCACTCTCCAGGCTGCTATGTCCAGCCTTTGCTTTCTTAGTGCCATAATTTTCACTCTTTCCAACCCCATCTTTGATCCATTTTCGAGTTCTTCACACTGAATTAGAACTATTTTGACCAAAATCTTCCTTCACCCACTGAGAAATATTTTTCTTGTTCTTCTTGATCTATCATATTTTATTAACACCACTGCTTCCCGAGCCTCCTTTCCTGTTGGATTTCATTGCCTCTGTAATCATCTGCATCTCCCAGCACTGGTAATTTTCACTTCTTTTCTTCTATAAATATCGCTATCTCTCAGGTTTCTGTTCCACATTTTTCTCTGAGTTCTTTTCTCTTCCTGATGTCATTCATTACTTAGATTCACCTTTCTCAGTGTGATCACTAAATTGCCCTTTCTCACAAGAATACTTTCCTTATATCTAAACCCATACACTATCACATATTCCCATGCCACACAAAGAAAACCAAAGTTTTGTCCTCCAAGGGTTTGTCCTCTTGATTTCCCTTCTCTGCCTATTTTCTTTGTTACTCTAATGAGTTCCCCTGGCCTTCCAATCCGTCAGATTTTCCATAGTCACATAATTTTTGGTTCTTCATACAACTCCAAGATTACAAGTATTTCAAAACAGGCTTTATGCTAATACTGGCAAATGCTAATAATGCAAACAACCTGCACACATTTTTCATAGCATTGCCCCTTCCCAAACTTTCAGCTGGAGTTGCAGCTATTGCAGCACGAGGTGGGACCACCTTGGATCTTCCATTTGTTCAGCTAGTCAAATCAGAAGAATATGAGATGAGTTTGCTATTTTAAATCACAACCATTTTAAAATTCACTAGCAATAGAAGGTCAGATTACTGTGTCAAATCATTGAAATTGACTGCAAAAGCAGTCTTCCCCAAATAAAAAGTACCCATTTATGAGGGTAATTGTAATTATCCTTAAGGGTAAATCATTCTTTTTAAATAATTATGATAAAAATCCAAGAATAAAGTGTAATTCCATCCACAGTATGGAAGTGTAATGAAATGTGAAAAAAAGGAAAGATTAAGAATTAACTATAATAGGTTTATCAAAGGAAAATTGGTTATTTTATAAATCCGGTCCTGTAGAGCAAAGATAAAATTGTTGTGGCCCTGACCTGGGATGTGGGACATGGACTTTTGGGTCTGTCTTCCTCTTCCTGAATGAAGCAAAAGTAACTCACTGAGGCACAAGTTAGGAATTGCCACTGGATGCCTAAACCCTCTGGATGTTCTGTAACCACAGAGCTTTTGACAGAAATGGGAAGAATGAGGCAATCCCATCCTCCCTCCCCCAAATGAATAAGCACTGAAAGCAGCTCCTGGACAGAGCCCTGGAGCTGTGCTTGGTGAGAGCAGGAGGACTTGAAAAATCCTGCCCAAGCTCGAGCAGATGTCAGGCGGGTGACCAGCTGTGCAGCACAGCCAAAACAAGGGCGTTTCTAGGATGTGCCACGAAACAATGCACAGTGACAACTCTACAGAAAACTTGCCTGGTAGCAGTTTAGACACCTGTCAGTTCTAGTGGCCCCTGATAAGAAATTTTGTAGATCTCAGTGCTTCTTTGCACAGAGAGCCTGTTGTAGTATCAGCAGTGCTACTAATCTCACACAGAAATAGCTTTCTTTATTCACAATTTTTTGTCTTCAAAATGACCACTCCCAGAAGAAAAGACTACACTCATGAGTCACAAATTTTTCGCCTTAAGTGCCTTCTAAATAAGCAGTGGAATTAAATTATTGAACATATTTTTTACTTCTTTATGTATTTCATGAGTCAGTCACCTGTCAAGAAATTATTTAAATTCTAGTCATTAGACTATTTCTAACAAAAATGAATAGTTCCAGTTTTGCATCATGTGTATGATCTCGTTTATGCACCATAAGAGCAGAAAACTAGATTGGAAAAGTACATTTTTGAACAAGAAAAACATGTTATTGAACAAGAAAAATATCCCCTGTACTTGCCAGAAAAAAATTCTGGCTTCTGCTCATGTCAGCACGCAGAACTAACTCAAATCGGTGGGCTCGTCTCACTGCTCAGGTGTAGAGCAAAGTGCTCACCTGCATTTAGCCCCAGTATGGATCTGTCAGGTTATGAGGTAAAGCTCACCTGCATGAGCTGAGTGACCATGGAAGGAGGGGGAGCCCAAATAATGATCTGCAAGCTGCTTCCAGGCCCATCCCAGGGACCGTCAGCCCATCAAAGGTCCATCTCCACAAGCCAGAGGAGCCCAGGGGCACACTGGCAGGTGAGAACCCAAACCAAGGTACCACTCAGGGCCTCCAAAGTGTCCCGGCAGAGGGAGAGCAGGGTAAGGCCATTGGTGCTGTGCCTGTTCGTGAGAGTGCTCTGAGCTGATGTGACGTTGGCCATGCTCACATGTATGTCCACAGGAGTCCACAATGATGTGAACAGTACCTTATCTGTGCTAGAAACACACCCCTGATCTCTTAACTACGAGAGCTCTGTACAGAGAACTTCATGAGCATGTTTCCAGAAAAACTGTGAAGTGATCTAAATTTCGTAATGAGTGCTGCTTGCACAAGGTGAAAGCTCACCAAGCTGACAAGATTTGTGCAGACAATTAGTCTTTGCTTACATAAATGCCTTATTTGTGTGCACAAATGATTATATGAAAAATTCATACGCACCTACAATATCATATTTAGGCGTAATTGCTTGTGAAAAAACAACAGCTTGTTTTTTTTATCTTGTAGTTAATTAAATTCGGAGCTTAGATTAAATTGTATATTTGTTTTACCCCAGTGAGCAGAAAGCTTTCTGAGTCCTTTGTTAATAATACATACTTGTTTGGTAGCAGCTGGCTCTCTAGATGTTAACTTTTCCAACAAAATACATCTTCACAAAGTACCTAGTGTTTTACAGAAAGCTGATGTTAGTTTCAATGTGCCTGGAAAGTTGTTGAAAATCCCAGAAGGCCTGCTGCCTGCATTATCTCCATTCCCATTTCTTAACATGAATAAAATCTGCTTTTTAATCTGAATCAAAACAGGTACACAGAGGGCTCTGTTTTGGCTTGAGCTGTCTATGCATTTTTCCTCTTTCCTTCAGTGGGACTGCTTGCAATGGCAAATATGATTTATAATTAAAAACTTTCTTATTATCTGTACAGCAACACTGAATCATAAAAGGCTCCCTTGGAACTGGTAGTTTCATTTTTGATTCTCTTCTAATTCCAGAACTGCACTGAGAATCCCTTGTCATTTGCTTGACAGTTTTCTTTTTTAATATAATAGTTACAATTTCTTTTTTTTGTTTTTGCAAGTGCCAAGTAACAAGTTATACCTTTACTATAACTGTGCATAAAGGAGCAGGGACGAGAATGCTGTCATTAACACATCTTAATGTAAGGGCAATTTATGTCAGAAGTGAGACATAGTGTTAAAAGAGGGTATATACTCCTTTGTGTTACCTGCTAAGGAATGTGAAAGGTTCATTCACCTTTACAAACAAATTCTTTCTTTCTGTCTTTCCCTCAGACTGCCAATAACCACCTCTATATAAATTACACATATATATACATACATACTTACATATATATATATATATATAAAAATATATATATATATAAAACATTACAACACTTTCTTAATGAGTTTTGGACCTGACTGTATTACACTATTAAAGAAGAATGCAAGTCTTCCTAGTGTTCTGGGAAACAACAATTAATTTGCCACAAATAAAACATGATACTATAATTTGTAGACTCCATTCTTTGCACCTCAAGAGAAGTCTTTGCTTCTGCTCCAACTAAGGTACCTACCAATTTCTGTGTATTTTCTGAGTTTGAGAAGAAGTGTTTGTGAAACATGGTGGGTAATTATCCCTGTAGCCCTTCTTTGTAGCTTGTCAAGATTTACATCATTTATAGGCTTTCCATTGGGGTAAATTAGTATCAGCGAAACAATGGAGAATGAAAATTTTCATTTGAGCTTGGGCTTTCATTCATGCAGGCTTGGAAAAAAGCTAATGAAAGATGGAGTTACTAAAATGAATTTTTCTAGAAATGAACAAACTTGGCATTACTTGTGCCAAATCTTTTTTATGTTATTCAAAGAACACTAACACTTGTTTTTACATTATTAATGCATAAATGCAGAAAAAGGCTACTGAAGTTGGTGGCATTGCAGAGCATATTACAGAACAGTGTGAGGAGTGAGCCTGGGTACTGCTCTGAGATGATCTCCAGTATTCATTTATGGCTTTATGCTCACGAGTAGAGTAAAAACTCTAAATTTGTGCTGATAAAACGTTGACACACACACTGACATTACATCGCTCTCTTTCTGTATGTTGTCCAGATAGTTAAATATTTCCTTTACTCATCCAGAAAGAGGAATGGGCAGAAGACACTTGCCTGAGGATGTGTCACTATGCTCACACAGAAGCTCCAGTGTCTCGGGGGTGACCTGTGCTGATCTTTCTGGGAACAGGCTGTTTAAAGTGGCTGGCTTTCCACAGCTTCTCCTGGCTCAGGTGACCGAGTGCTGGCTCGGTGCAGGCAGTGACTCAGGGCTCCCGTTCTGGAGCAGAGACAGAGGGCAGCAGCTACACGAGTCCACCTGTGCCACCAGGGAAACTCATATGCAGCCATGGGGTCTTAGTGCTAAAACCTATTGAAAATACTTCATTGCTGACATATTTTCACAGCAACTGCATCATGTGCAGAGCAGTTCCTCCAGCTTACCAAGTGTAAGGCCAGAAGGCCACTTAGATTAACCTCCCACATGGAGCACTGGGAGTAGAATTGATCATTGTTTGTCCCTAAAAGCAGCCCCAGCCTGGGAGCATATTTCTGCTTTATGGCCTTCCCAAATGCTGAAGCTTAGAGAAGCATTTTCAGGGTGGCTGAAAGACAGGTGCCTGCACATCCTTAAATGCAGACACAGCTAGACAAAGTTATCTGCCTGTGATACAGTACAAACAGAGAAGCTGAATGGATTTGTCACATGTTTGTGGCTGCAGCTTTGGGAAGCTCCCAGCGCTCAGACATGGATGTGACTGCACTATGCAGACAAGTAGTTACTGTTGCTGGACTGAACTCCCATTTTCTTTTTCTGTAGAAGGAACCTGATTTCTATTTCTCATGTATTTTCAAATGAAATGAGGAACTTACACTGACATTCTTGAAAAATGTGTTCTGACAGCATTCTTATAACACCCTCAAGGCCGGAAGAAACCACTAGGTCTTCCAGTCAGTTTTTCTTATAATTTTCCCTTAAATTTAACCCCAAATACTCCTTCTCTGAGCTAAGGTAATATTGAGTCCTTATGTGATGACATCAAGAGAAGAATCCACTGCTGCTCTTAACTTATCAATCTTAACAGGACCTCGGAGCAATCTTAATTAATTGATATCTAGAACTCTGCCTCTTTAGTATGCCAGGCAGGAAACATTATGAAAAGAAACATTAGTTACTTAAGCCCCTGTCTGCCACTCTTGAATGCAAAAAAAAAAAAAAAAAAGTTATTGCTTTGATATCTAGAGTATGTCTGTTTATTGATCTCAACTATTGAGTACTAACCAGGAGTTGAGGTTCTGACTAACAGATGTCACTGTCAGGACCTTCTCTTTAGAGCCTAAGCTGAGGACAAATGCAGGTAAACTGCTTATTCTCTGGGGCCAGTTCTGGCTCTGATTCTCTTGTTTGGCTTACAGGAAGCTTTCAGGGAAATAAAGGCTCTGTAAGCCCCCAAATGTTTTGGTTAGTTGAAAGATATGCTCTGTGATATGCTGGAGCTCCCTCGATAGGAGCAGATAGATCTCTGAACTAGGAAAGCCTACAATCCATTTATGTCTCCAGGTCTAACTCCTCTGTGAACTGGCTGAGGCCAAGGTTGGTTTAAGTTCAAAGTGTGGCTCCTTCAGTGTTTAATAAGGTCTTTCACCTCTACCATATCCCTGATACCTCTCTAGCCCAGTCAAATATGGTTAAAAATGCTCAGGAATTGGGAAAACAGGACAAGTGCCATACCACGCACAAGAAACTGTGATCACATTAAACCCCGTCAAGACACCAGGCTACAAAGAAGTGACTTCTTTTTATTTTGGCCTAGTACAGCCAAACTTGTACATCTCCTGTGTGCTTAAAGCACCATCCTCCTCATTCATCACTGAGGCTTCTGCCATATTCATGTCCATGCTGGTAATTTTTAATCTTTGACACTGTGGCAGATACTCACAGATACCAGTTTAATCTTTGAAGAAGCCACCGAAAAGGTCTCTGGGTTTATTTAGAGCTGGCACTATTCCCTACATAAATTAGAGCAGCCTCAGGATCCCAGGACTTTCCACATCTGAATTCTCAGTGTTGCAAATGGAAGAAGAAACCGTGGCATGAGGCAGCAAGCACCAAAGCTGTAATGATCTTCCTTCAGGGAGTCAATTACATTTGCTGTTTGCCTTATGGCACATGTAGGTGATTACTGTGTGAGGGCCAGGGTGCATTTGTTTAATGTATCCTTGAATGCTTATTACATTTTCCACTCATCTTGCTAGAGCCTTATCTTCAATTACACTCCTTTCCATATGCCCCAAGCTGTTATTTGTTATAAGACCAACCTGACCCTCTTGTATCCAAAATGTCACTGAATTAAGTCAAATTTTTATACTTTTCAACTTGAACAGTTATCTCTCGATGCACATAACAAACAGATAATGAGATCTGCATTTTATTAGACACAGTGGAGCTCGCTGATGTTTAACTATTAGGCAGAACCATTTTGCTGCTCAGTTACAATTACATTATTTTTCTCTGTGGCTGGATAGGTGTCAATTGATTTAATTCATTCTAAATGTGTAGTATAATATTTTCCTTAGTGTTGTCTGCATTCAGAGAACTGGATAGATTTCTACACTTTTTTCCTAATAGGGAAAGGACTTCCCTGTAGTCACATTTCTCTACAGTCTAATCTTTTTGCCTCAAGATTTTGTGACAATTTTCCCAAGCATTGCTGCTGAATCAGGTATGCTTTAAGATCCCATTCTTAGCTTTAAGCATATCCTCAAACCCTGCTCAATTGGATAGGACTAAAGCACTTACTTGAAATTAAACAGTCGTGAATGAGGATGCGTTCCTGAAATATGCCCAGCTTAAAAATGCCCCACTGGCCATGTTCCAAAGGCTGACATGCCCACCATCAAGCTGTGGTGCCCTGACATCCTGTGCTTTATAGAACATTCTCATAATTTATGATTCACACAGTGCTCATAGTGATGAAATGACAACAGCATCAAAGTGGGATCTAATCAGTGCAAATATTTAGGTCCATCACAGGCCATGGGAAGATCTGCTCTCCCCAGAAGGGCCCAGCTACCACGTGATTCCCCTGCGTGCTGGAAGCCGACTCACACAGTCATAAATAATCCAGTTGGCAAATATCAGAAGGTTACATCCCCTCTCTGGCTCTGTGTGCATACCTCTGCTCTGGCTCAGTGCAAGGGGAGGAGGAGAGACATGCAGGGAGGTGGGTCTGACCCCCTTTACATTCTAAGCCAAGAAGAACAGAAGGATATATGTCATCACTTACTGCATCTAAATTTGTGGAGGGTAATTTCTCATAATAGGCTGCCTTGATTGCTGAACATACCTTGGAGACTGGTCTTTTGTGCAGCCAAAGCATGTCTCTCTTCACTCGAAAGGATAAAGGATATAAAAGATAGTAGAGGAGTATTATTATTCAGATAAAGAAAAGAAAGCTTGTTTCAGATAGGGATGTCTTTCTGAGATTTACTAAGCAGTCCACAGGATTTAGATATCTACATTTTAGACATCTCAGTTTAATATAGAAAAAAATCTTATTACATTTCAAAATAATAATTCTCCTTGAAATGAATGGAAGAGACTCATCCAGAGCCATAGATTGCTTCAGAAAATCTATTTCCTCACCTATTTCACTGACATTCACAGAAAGCAGCTGCCATAAATTTTTATAATAAATGCCAGGCATATGGATGGCTGACTCTGTTTGCACAGCCTCAGCCTGTACAGTGAGCCTCACCTCTGCAGAACAGTCCAGCTGGTTGTTTATCAGTAATGGTTTGCAAGATGCACCCTAAGGAACCTGCCGTGGTTCTGCATGGCCTGGGGTGTTCTTTTGCAACACTTGTCATTAATCTGAGCTGTAATGTGGTATTTAATGGGGCAGGCCTCTCACCAGGCAGGAGGGATTACCTGGGACAAGGACATCAGGATTTATGGTTCCTTACAGTCACAGCTGTCCTAAAAACAGAAAACCTCCTTGAAATGAAGAACAGGCACTGTGGAGAGACCATTTGTCTTTTGTGCAACTTCCTCACAACGTGTCAAGCCCAGGACTCCTCTTGCAGCCTCCCATCAAGATGTGGCTGTACTGCAGAAGGGGTGATGGCAGGAGAAGGACTGAGCGCCAGCAGCCAGACTGGCTGCAGTGATACCAAAACTGGAGGGATGGGAAGCACACGTGTGTGGGTGGCTCTGCAAGACTGAGACTACTGCTAGGAGTCAAAGCCAAGGGACAGGAGATGTCATATGGGTGAATGTTGGATGGAAGGCTTTAAAACATGAAAATCTTGGTGGGGTTTGCATTTTTTTTTCTATTGAATTCTTGGTTGTGGTTGCAGTTGCATTTTTAACCCTACTGCCAAGTCAGTTGCTAGTGGTGATGTAGTAACAGCTGCCTATGTTAACTGTTCTAGTGCTCAGGAAAACACAGAATAAAGGAGAGACAGGAGCATACAATGAAGATGCTGAAATGTGGAGAGGAGGAAGGACACTGACAGTCTGCCCAGAAAATTCGGAAGTTGTATCAGGTCAGATGAGGAGTCCTTTTAAAAAACAGTGATTTCTTTGTTTCCAAAATGAGATTCAGATTTTAAATACAAAAGCCACCTTCTGTGCAGATTACTTTAATGAAGACACCCCATTAAGTATGCTTGTATGAAACCCTGAATAATTCACTAGTGCCAAAATAAATTTACACCAAAATCCTGGTAAAATCAGAAAAAAGCTTCAGTCAGAATCTGAAAGCAGAAGGTAACAACAGAAGAAGTAGAAAAAGTAGAATCTGTGAAAGGAGCCACCAGCTGAGCATGTCCAGCCAGGTCACTTGCCTTTCAGGTCAGTCTCTGCAGGGACAAGAATTACATGATTCATTGCTTCTAAAGGGAGGGGAGGCTCCAAAAGGAAAGGAGAAACTCACTAGTGGCAGATGCCAGCAGCTCCCTCCAAGCTTCACTGTGTGACAAGGCACAGGTGGGCACACAGCTGTACCCCAGGGTGACTCGGAGATGCTGGCCTCAGCCCCTCTTGCTGGATAGGTTTTCCCATCACCAGCTCTTGCATGAGCATGTTCCCAGTGCCACACATCGTGTCCCCAAAGTGGGAGCTGAGCATGAAGCATTAGGGAGCTGCTGCAGTTCACACACCTCTGGGCCACACCCTCTGAGCTACAGTCTACCAACCTTGACTCGCAGATCAGCAGCCAGAAAAAAAATCTGCTGTTTTTAATAAAATGCAGTGCTAGACAATTAAGAAAGGTCTGGCAACATTGTGCTGTTATAGCAGTGAATACTGGTTGTTAAAAATAATGATGCTACTAATAAAAATGCTTGTGAGAAACAGAGAGATATTTAGACACATTTATACAACCACTTCCATCCCATGGGTTCAGAAAATTTTATAGCAGTAGCAAGAAGACTGCTTGATCAGGTGCTTGCTGTGGTAGAAGGGACCAAAACAAAATATTTCTAACATGCTACTGTCAAATTCTACAAGAGAAATGATGTTTGGGGACCATTAAAAATGGTTTGTTCATGTAGCTGGAAAAGTTTGCTGTCATGCCCGTGATCCAGGGGCAAGCTCTTTATCAGCCTGCAGGAAATATCTGCAAGGTCTTTTCTTGCAAAGACATGGGAGCAGACTCATTTTAGCTGCAGACAGAAAGCATGTGGTCACATACTACCATTTGACTTTTTCTAACTTGTAAGTAGCTCTTCTTATTTGTATGAACCTCTCACTCACCTAAATAGCAACACAGATATGAAATATAAATAAGCAAAATTCCACAGCTTTCGTATTTTCTCTAACGACCTGCCATGTTGCATGGCTTGAAAATACTGGGAATTCACCTTGCTTAAATTAAGAGCCATTCTGCTGATCTGCATGACCTGGGCAGGCTGGAGCAGGGAAATGTCCAGCTAGGCCATATAATCAGGGGGAAGAAAATATTCCACAGCTGGAGGGAAGCAGCATGTGAATATGAATCTGAGACACTCAGCAGCAATACCCAAGCTGAGAAAGCTGTACAACTATGCCACTGCTTCCTTCGGCAGCTAGGGATGTGGCTGTGGCTCTTCAGAGACCTCCAGGGAAGGAGGCAGCAACCAAAGACCTATAAAGAAATTAGGCTGAGTGGATCCCTTGATGATTAAACATCAGTTTAATTTTTGCACCTATTACCAACCAGTTACAGTAACAAAACTAGTCTTGAACGTGAAAGTGAGAGGTTTGGGAATAAGGAACTCCAACTGATGGAAGTGGGTTGCCCAGTGAGCATGGAAACACACTGACAAGGAGTCTAAGGGAGTGTAACGGGGGTGAAGGTAGGTATATGAAAAAAGTTCTGGCTCAGAAAACAGTTTAGAGTGATTTCTGTTCTTAATGTGGTAAATGGATCCTAAAACATTTTGCCTCAGCTCAAAAGAACATTTCCAGACTATGGATGGATTTATGTAAATAAAGGTTCAGAAACCTGCCACCTGCAAGGCAGCAGAAAGGTAACCTGGAAAACACCACACAACAGAAAAACTCATGTTCAGCCTCACACTATAACAGCCTTCCCTATAGCTTCACACCTATGCAAATTATCTGTCACAATGCATAAAGCTCAAGATAAACAAACCTCTTCCACAGCTTGGCATACGGAAAAAGGGTCTGAACTGAAATGGTAATTGAGTTTTAGAGACCCATCCATTTGCTGTCATCATGCCATCTGTCTCCCCGGCAGAGTCCTGACAGCTTGCATTGGCAGTTTTGATTGCCAAAGCTCATGTATTAAGTTAGATTTACCTAGTCTTCCCACGCACAGTTTCTTATTTTTCTATGGCCCTGCTATTCTAGATGATTCACAGAACTGCAGGATACTCTGTACTCCCAGAAGCATAATATATTTTGGTATTTTTAAACATTTTTTTTTTTAAATCAGAAATATGGATAATATTGTATTGTGTCTTTTAAGCCACTTGTAGACACCAAGTCCACCAGAGTCCAGAGGAAGACTTACTTCTAAGGGACTGACCAACGGTAACAGAGATCACAGGTGCTGGTGTGTGCATGTGTGAAGTATTTGATATCATCAGAGTAATAAATGAAAACTGCAGATGCCTTATGAGGGCAGAACTCCCCAAGGCAGGCTCCAAGTTATTGCATTACTGTCATAACTGCTCACTGCAAAGCACCTTTGACTAAAAGCCAGTATGATGCCTAGCATAACTCTGCTGACTCCCCTGAAATTACACAGATGATTAATGTCGTCCCTTAAGGTATGAAAGAAGAGATAAAGTTATTTACATTTCATTTCTTTACCCAGAATGGAACTTTAACTGCGGCAGTGAATGATGTGGGAGCTGCCCTCAGACTTTATTAAGTTACGTTCCAGTTGGTCCTCTGACCAGGAACACGTTTTTCACTATGCAAGAACAAAGGCTTTAATTCCAGCAGGAGTTAATTCATGTTGGGCAGAAGACAGATAAGCACTCCTGGCAGTCCATTTACTGAGACATACATAGCAGTGCAAGGTACCAGAGTCCATCCTGCCTTTAGGCCAAAGGGATTGTGGCCACATCCAGAAGAAACAAGCACTGACACACCACTGACTTTACATAAGAGAGGACTATGCTCTAGGCAAGGCAAGAGGCTGCTCTGTTGAACATTTTTTGTTCTTGTTCTGCTTTGTTCCTATTGCAGAATTAAACAACATTTTAGTTATGTCACTGAAACTATTGTCCTGGTTTTGACTTGGTACAGTAATTTTCTTTTTAGTAGCTAGCACAGGGCTGTGTTTTGAATTCAGGATGAGAAAAATGTTGGTAACACACTGATGTTTCAGTTGTTGCTAAGCAGTGCTCACCCTAAGTCAAGGACTTCAGCTTCCCGTGCTCTGGCATCAAACAAGTGCACAAGGAGCTGGGAGGGAGCATGGCCAGGACAGCTGACCCCCACTGGCCAGAGGGATATTCCACACCACAGAACGCCATGCCCAGTATATAAACTGGGAGGAACTGGCTGGGAGCCACTGACCACTGCTCAGGGATGGGCTGGGCTGAGCATCCATCAGCAGGTGTTGAGCAATTCTGTTGTGCATCTCTTGTGTCTCTTGGATTTCATTCCTGTCTCTCCCTCTTTTTTTCATTAGTACTAGCAGTAGTATCATTACTATTATTGTTTCAATTATTGAACTGTTCCTATTTCAATCCATGAAGTCCACTTTTTTTTCCCAATTCTCCTCCCCACTTGGGAGGGGAGCAAGTGGCTGCATGGAATGACAGTCATTCAGCTGGTAGCTTCCTAAAGGAAAGCTTGCATGCCCTAAACTGGATAAGACCTACCTGAGGAATAGTTTTCCAGTCATACAAATAAAAAGCCAACAGGATTTCAACTCATTGTTTGAATTTTTGTCCCTAGACAGAAAGCCTTTTCAAAGTTCTTCATAAGCATCCAAACCAAGAGTAGCCGATCTGGCAAACAGGTCAGTCAGTGGGACACTGTGGGGGTGTGGGGCACTCAGGTCCTCCTTGTTCTTGCTCCAAGGTACTCCCACAATCCTACTAAGCCTCCTACTAATATACAACAGGATTAATCTCTGCTTCTCAGTCAGGGAATGGCTCCACTTTGAAGTAAGTAGTTACACGTTACTGGGAGAGAAAGGCTGACTCCAACTGTGGCCCTTGGCTGGCATGTTAGAAAACCTCAGGTAAGTCCATGCTCCAGTAAATATGTGATTACTAACCAGCTGCAACAACAAAAACTTGAGAGACAGCTACCCAGAGCAGCCAGCTGCTTGGCAGCAGAAATACTTACATGAGCTACAAAGCATCATGATCCAAGCTCATAGCCTAAGCTTCGATGCTTTGAACCTTGGTTGCCTTGGTTGGAACTAGATGATCTTTAAGGCCCCCTCTAACCCAAACCATTCTATGATTCTGTGATCTTGGTTTCAGAAGACTAGAGTGACATCAGAAAGGAGGATGGGCTCCGAGGGTATGAGAAGAACCTCACAGCCTGTGCATTTTTACTGTGGTCTTGTTTGAACATTTTGCGATAGGAGAGGAGTGGGTGGTCTGCAAGCATGTCCAAAAAGCATGGCTGGATGTGGTGTGAGGCTGGACTGAGGCTAGTTGAAAATTAAATGAAATTCAAGTGACGAATACCTGAGGTTTAGAAATTGCTGTACAGGATGCACACTTACTGAGCAGTCTGGCTGGCAACTGAGCACAGCTTTCTGTAGTGGTGTATATACACAGTGAGAATATGTGTTCCTTTAATCCTTGTATAACCTAGCAGCTCCACCTACCCTGTAGACTGAAATTCTCATTCATTATTGAGCATGCCCAGCAAAAACTCTTCCTGAGCCTTCTCCTCTCCCTTTTTCTGCCAGTTATAACGGCGGAGGTTCAAAAGATGTGCACAGAGATTAACAATATAAATCCATTCACCCTTTTCCCAGGAGCAGATAATACTTGGATGTGCATTTAGGCAGTGGCACTGCATTGTGAATTCTCTCCTAACCTCCAACCATCAGATACATATTCTGAACTGGAAAGTACCTCCAGTAAATGGCATTTAGTAGTAAGCACTATTTAAGGTCTTTACTGGAGGGGATGCTGCTAAACCCAGGGAAGTCCTGTCACTTTTAATTCCTCTGTCGCCATCAGCGAAGATGTGAGATAATCCTGACTTTGTAATATAGATCTTTTTCTCAGAGACTTTCACAGATGTGATAATTCCACGAGCATTATCCACTTGCTAAAGATCCCAGCCTTCTGCTCGCTTAATAAATATCAACAGTTCTGAGAAAATGAATGGTCTTACTAGTCTGTGTGAAGTAAACAGCATTTTGTCCTTAAAAATAACAATATTTAGTCACCTCCAGAAGCTGGTGCATTCAGCCAACGCACCTAAAGAATGCAGAATCAAAACTGTGGAATGATCTAGGTTGGAAGGGACCTCTGGAGATCACCTGGTCCAACCCCCACTGAAGAGGGGCTAACTTCAAAGCCAGATCAGGTCACTCGCATTGCTGTCCCGCTGAATACTAGATATCACTAAGGATGGAGATTTCACAGCCTCTTTGAACTGATTTCAGAGTTTGACCATTCTCCAGGTGAATATTTATTTCTTAATTTCTAATTGGAATATAGAATCATAGAATGGTTTAGGCAGAAAGGAACCTGAGACATCATCTAGTTCCAACCACTCTGCCTTGGGCAGGGACACTTTCCACTAGACCAGAGCCCCATCCAGCCTGTTCTTGAACACTTTCAGGGATGGGGCATCCACAGATTCTCTGAGCAACCTGTTCCAGTGTCTCACCACCCTCACAGGAAAGAATTTCTTCCAATTTAATGCTAGCCTAATCCAATCTAAACCTACCCTCCATCATCCTAAAGCTGTTACCTCTTGTTCTACCATTCCTTGCCCTTGTAAAAGGTCCCTCTCCAGCTCTCTTGTAGCCCCTTCAGGTACTGGAAAGTGCTATAAGGTCTCCCCAGAGCCTTCTCTTCTCCAGGCTGAACAACCCCAACTCTCTCAGCCTGTCTTCATAGCAGAGGTATTCCAGCCCTCTGAGCATCTTCATGGCCTCCTCTGGACTCACTCCAACAGGTCCATGTCTCTCCTATGTTGGGGGACCCAGAGCTGAATGCAGCACTGGGTGGGGTCCCACATGACCGAGCAGAGGGGCAGAATCCTGTCCCTCCAGCTGCTGGTCACATTGCTCGTGGTGCAGCCCAGGACATGAGTGGCTTTCTGGGCTGCCAGGGCACGTTGCCAGCTTACACTGAGCTCCTCATCAACCAACTCCCCCAAGTCAGCACCCGATGATGTGACCCTCTCTTGTTGCATCCCATCCTCAAAGCAGAGTTTGCTTTCACCCTCTCTACGCCCACCCCTGAGGTAGCTGGAGACAGCAGTAAGATTTTCCCCTTAACCGTCTCTTTTTAGGAGTGATAAACTCAGTCCTTCCTGTCTTTACACATCATATGCAAGTCTGCTCATCACCTTGATTACCTTCGACTGGACTTCCCCTAGTGAAGAACCCCGAATAGGACATAAAATTCCAAAGTTTGTTGGATAGAGGGAAATAGTTATAACCCTAAACCTGACAGACACAATCTTGCTCATATAGGCCAGGATGCTCCTGCTCCAGGATGTGTCCAAGAGACCCGTGAGGTCCTCCTCTCAATAACAAGGTTGTCTGCCCTGTCAGTCCCCAGCCTGTACTCTTGTACAGGAGTCTTCCGTCCCAAGTGCAGACCTATGCATTTCCATATACATACATACACACACATATATACATACACACATAAATATATATATACTTGTCTCCATTCTCTATTTCCCTTTAGTTTTCAACTGACCCATTCAACTCCAGCATCTGCCAATATATATTTTTTAAAGTCGAGTAAGTAAGATAATGAGAGTATTAATGATTTTTCACGAGAATATAATCTAGTTTTACTTCTTCAGATTTAATACATTTTCTTTTTATTTCCCCTTTAATGTAATTTTTGTCTATTTGTTCCTGAAACAAAAAACAATAATCTATTTTCAGGAGCACATATTTTGTAATTTGTAATTGATTCTATTAATTCTGGGTCATAGGTTTTTCTGGGAAGAGCCCACGCAACAAAAAGCTCTCAGCCCTGGCAGTTGCTAAGTGTTTTGATCAATATAATGACAGTCAAGGATGTTTTGCACCTTACAAACCAGGAATTTTAAATCAAGAGGCTTTATGAAAGCCTGCAAACCCCATTTGTCCTTTGAGTCGTAAGTAAAAAACCTACTCATTTCAAAATTGTCAGTATTCTTGTATATAAAAGATAAAATAATAATTTCTCCCCCCAAAAGATGGCAGTTTATTTCCAAAAGTATGATATAGTCTCTAAGGCCACATCTGTTCCAGTACTACAAAAGGATCCCTGGTTCTGACAGTGAGTAGCACGGCACTGAATGAATCCATACAGGGAAGATCCCATTCCACTAGAACAAGGTTCTGGACCTGTTTCGGATATGCTGCTTTGCATCTCCCGTGGTAGCATGGAGGAGCAAGTAGCAGCAATGGAAAACATCTTGTTCATTACCCCTTGTTATTGTTACTTGCTGTTTTCATTAAAAACTCCAGAGAGATTCAGGAGAGGCAGGAGGAAGCACCAGTCTGGTTTTACCCTCCATATACCACGATTATGGAATGCATCAGGTACTCCCTGAACGTCTCCTCTGTTTGTGTCTTCTCCCCAGGTCTCTCAAACTGCAGCTCACCAGCAAATGTCATTGTCACCTGACCTTAACACAGATGCCCTTCCTTCCTTATCCCCCAAGAGATGCAAACTGTGAGCCCCACGTTAGTGCCTGCTGGCTTCTCACCTCACGTGTCTGACCCCAAAGCCCTTTGGACCTGTTATCCCAGGGCTGTCTGGAGAAACAGAGTGCCAGCACCAGCGCACCCCTGCCTGGATGCCATCCAAGGCTTGTGGGCTGGAGCTGGCTGGCATCCCTGCATGGAGCTGGGGCACAGAGAATCCTGCTTGGTGGGGTTAACTTTTGGCTTCTGCTGTGAAGCCCAGAATCCCACTGCTCATCACAATTAGTTTTCTAAAAACCAGGAGAAATGCTCAAGCATTTCATAAATGGCTAATGTTATTAAATTAACAATTAATAAGAGAAGTCAAGTGAATGATTATTTCTAATAAAAGGCCCAATAGACAATTGCTAATAAGTTAGGAAATGCCAGCGCAGAAGTTCTCAAAGAAATAATCCCCTGTCACACTGCCCCTACACAGAATAACCGGGGTTACTAACAGGTTTGCTGGGTGCAGACTGTAGCCTATCTGGGAGCAAGGAAATTCCCGTGGCGCCTCACTAACACATTTTTAGAGGAGCCCAGGGACAATTTCACAGGGATGCTAACTTTCTGCGGCTGGTACGGAATACGCCCCGAGGGGGAGAAGCCACCCCGAGACAAAGCCGGGGCTGAATCCCGCGCAGTGCGGGCAGCAGGGAGCGGGCGGGCAGGGGATGGGCGGCGGGCAGGGCAAGGACAGCGGGAAGCGGGCTGGGGTAGGGGCAGGGGACGGGCAGGGGCGGCAGGCACCGCGCAGGGACAGCAGGCTGGGGCAGGGGCCGCCGGCTCTGCCCTCCCGCTCGGCCCGGCGCGGTTCCGACCCGCGCACGGACATGACTAAGCAGCACCTCTCTCT
>VXBT01008027.1:1244-122262 GCA_013400235.1 Oriolus oriolus | reverse complement strand
GGATCCCCCGCGCCCGCGGTAGGGCGGCGCTTCCCCCCGCTCCCGGCGCGGGCAGCGCAGCGCCTCCCGCCGCCGCCGCGCCCGCAGCAGCCCGGAGCAGCCCCGGCATGGAGCGCCCGCTCAACCTCAGCTGCCCCGCCGATACGGCGCCGGACACCGGCAACAGGAGCGGGTCCTCCGCCGGCCCCGAGGGCGGCCAGGCCCATCTCTCCGTCTTCAGCGTGTTGGTCCTCACCCTGTTGGCCATGCTGGTGGTGGCCACGTTCCTCTGGAACGGGCTGGTCCTGGCCACCATCCTCCGCGTGCGCAGTTTCCACCGGGTGCCCCACAACCTGGTGGCCTCCATGGCTATCTCTGACGTGATGGTGGCAGCCCTCGTCATGCCCCTCAGCTTGGTGCACGAGTTGTCCGGGCGGCGGTGGCGGCTGGGCCGGTCGCTCTGCCAGGTGTGGATCTCCTTCGATGTGCTGTGCTGCACTGCCAGCATCTGGAATGTCACGGCCATTGCTCTCGACCGCTACTGGTCCATCACCCGCCACCTGGAGTACACGCTCCGCACCCGGCGCCGCATCTCCAACATCATGATTGCTCTCACCTGGGCACTCTCTGCCTTTATCTCTCTGGCCCCACTGCTCTTTGGCTGGGGAGAGACTTACTCAGAGGACAGTGAAGAGTGCCAAGTCAGCCAGGAGCCTTCCTACACCATCTTCTCCACCTTTGGGGCCTTCTACCTGCCCCTCTGCGTGGTGCTCTTTGTGTACTGGAAGATCTACAAGGCTGCCAGGTTCCGAATCGGATCTCGCAAGAGCAACTCCATCACCCCCATTACACCAGAAGCACTGGAGGTAAGTCAGCTCGGTTGTGTTTTGCTGGGGCCGAGCGCTGGCAGCAGGCAAGCCTTTGCCAGAAGTGGGGGAAACTTAGACCGAAAGTGTGCAAGTGAACAGTGATCCACCAAAGCCCTGTGGACCCTGGAGACTTCCAAGGGAAAGCTGACTGCAAAGCTTGCAAACGCAGTTTTGCTCCATCCGAGCCCCCAGCTGTGAGCGCTCCAGGTGTAGCTAAAGTGACTCTGGGCAGATTGCGAGCCTGAGCTCCACGTGGGCGAGCGGTGACTCACAGATGTCCCCCCATGGAATGCTGAATCAGTGCTCACTGGCATGAGTAAGGGGTCACCGTCCCTCCCCTGGGGAGGCAAGGGGAGGGTGGATGGATGGGGTGCTGTGTCTGCTGGGGACGATACCCTGGCAGCCAACTGTGGCTTTGGGGACACTGTGAACTTACCCAGACAGAAAACACACGTGCAGAATGTCCTTGGAAATCTTTCGTAATCGTGACTGCATCGTGTCAGTTCATCCCAGGCACGGTGACTCTGCACTGTAAAGATTTCTTGCAGGGAGGAAGCAAATGTGTGCTAATTTTCTTTCCTCTCCTACCAAGAACTCTGAAGCTCAGTGGGTTTAGAGAAAGTAAGCAGACTTCTGTGCACGGCATGTGGGTGTGTGCCTGTTCTGCTGATCAGATTGTAAGTGGGGAAATAATCTTATTGTGCTGCTGTGTGAGCAACCCCATGTACCCTCAGTACCCTCTCTACTTTCTAATCTCACTTAAAATAGTCTCCATCACCCAGAGGAGGTCGTACAGCCACCTTCTCCTCAGTTAGAGTGTGACGTGGATGGCCTGTGTTTCCCCTGGAGCCTTGGCCCTTGCTGGCGCTGTTTGGCTCTGTACCTGCTGTGTGGGATCGCCTGACTGGGGTGCATATGGTGCAACTTGTGTTTGTGTTTGGCAGGTAAAAGAAGCTGCCCAGCAGCCACAGATGGTCTTCACTGTCCGTCACGCCACTGTTACGTTCCAGACGGATGGAGACACATGGAGAGAGCAGAAGGAAAAGAAAGCTGCCCTCATGGTGGGCATCCTTATTGGGGTCTTCGTGCTCTGCTGGATCCCCTTCTTCATCACAGAGCTCATCAACCCACTCTGCTCGTGCGACATCCCTCCCGTTTGGAAGAGCATTTTTCTATGGCTGGGCTATTCAAATTCCTTTTTTAATCCCCTCATCTACACTGCTTTCAACAAAAACTACAACAATGCATTCAGGAACCTCTTCTTTAGGCAGCAGTGAGCAGAAAAAGCTTTCCTGCTGCCCCAGGAAGCTGATTTCAAGTGTCAGTGATTCCTACCAAATTCCTGAGGAAGTTCAAAGCCACAGATACTGAGGTGATGCTAAAAATGCATCACCATGGGTCGTATGTCCCAGCAACGGTCCCAGTCCCTCAGCAGGCTCTGCATCTCAGCCTCTCAGCTCCTATTTTTCCTGCAAGTAGCATGTAAGGGCTTCTCCTGCCAGCAGCCTGGCATCCTTGCTCCAGTGCCCTGCTGTGTTCCTCCTGCCTCCCCTGTGACACTGTTTGGTAGCACCAAAGGTGCAGAGGAGTCCATTGGCAAAGAAACGTTGGTTTGGCCACTGCTGGTGTCTCACAGCATTAATCAGCTTTGTCCCATGTGCAAAGCTGGGACCCTATAACATCAGGAGGTTTTGTGATTACATATGAGAGTACATATTTTATAGCTTGGCTGAAAATGTGGTTGTCTTGTCTTTCACTGTTAAAGACTGCAAAGAGTTTGATTTTGGGGAAGAAAACCCTTGGTAAGGGTTAAGTGCAGGCTACAAGTGCCAAGCCTTTTCTCACATACTTTATGAACAGCAAATTGTGTCTATTTGCTTTTGGATTCTATGTAGCAGGTTTTTTTTAAAGAAAAATACTTACTATGAAAGCTTAATGCATGGTGTATCCTGGAATGAGAGAGAATGCATGGGAAACTCGCCTCTCGTTCCCCGACTGCTACATGTGAGCATCTGCCTCAGACCTTTATGTTCAGAAATACCAGCTGTAAATGCTAATCTTCATGCCTGTTGTTTCCCATTTTAAAACATAGATGTGTTTTGAACAGCTGTGGGCAGGTTTCCTGTAGTTTCAGGGGATGCAAGGGGTGTGTTTCAAGTTGCTTGTCAATGAGGAGCTGTGTTTTACTGTTTCTGCGTGCAATCCAGAACTTGAAACCAAAGCAAAGACCCCACTTTGTTTCCATGAGCACTGGGTTGCAGGCAGAGGGCAGATAATGACAGGTGATGTTTCTTTCTGGAAGCATAATCAAACCATGGAGCTTCTCTTCTGCAAGGACCAGACTCGAATATTTCTTTTTCTGCCCACCTGTCCTTCTCTTCCTGCTCCTCTAAGGCTCCATCCTGCATGGTTGTTACCGCTCTGTTGCCTCCCTGCCTTTCCACATTGCCAACTTAATTATAGTAGTTGGCATTTCACTCCTAGAATTAGAGTTACACACTTTATACTGCACTGCTGAAAGACTGGCAGGTCTGCAGATAAAGGAAAGTGTTAGTTTTAACTTGGTTCTGGGGCAGCCACTGAAATCAGACTGGAACTGAAATGGTGGAAAAAAAGACAAGATGGAAATCAGAACGATGTGATTTCATGTCAGATATCTCAATAAAGATAAAAGGGAAAGATGTCAATAAATCATGGTAAAGCTCCCTGGGGGTGGGTAATATTAATTTCTATCTTTAGTAGACCGTGAGACATCAGATGTTAAAATTGTCACCGGTCCTTTACACCAGTCAAAAATCCTGGCAGAGCTGGCAATAAAAGCCCTTTTTCTTTTGCTGTCTCTGGACAGATGAAAGTGGAAGCAGAGGTCAAGGTGCTCTCAAAGTGTTTCAGCCCTTTCAGGACCAGTCAGACAAACATCCATCAGCACTGATACAGACATAGTTGATCCTGCCTTGTGGCAAGAGGAGAAATAGGATGGCCCTTGAGATCTTCCTTAACACTATCTTATAAAAGTCTGTTCGAAACTTTAGGTAAAAACTCGCCCTCATTGAAAGCAGTGGACAATTTTTCAGTGATTGCAAATGAATCAGATTTTTATGTGGCATGTCTTGTCTCGTAAAAGCGTAGTTTTCATGTTAATTCAAGGAGAAGATGGGTGGGATGCGAGTAATCTTCGAACTCCCGTGAAAGAGGCTCTGACCTGCCCTAACCATGGGCCAATCTTTACAACTAGTAAAGAGCATTTTCTTTCTTTGTTACATATTTTAAAATATTACTACTGACGTCTCTGATGTATCAAAAATTGTAATAAACTCTTGAGCTGCTTTTTTTTAGTGAGTATATAAAGGCTGTGTTGCTTTCTCTGGACAGTCCATAACCGATGCTGAGTTGTTCCATTTGGGAATTGCTGCTTTTGTTGTGCCAAGGATTGTTTAGCCAAAAATGACTTGGAAAAAATGTTTCCTTGTTCAAGCCAGAACTTCAGCTAAGCTTGATGGCGCCTGGAAATAGGTGACTGTTTCTTAGGCTCCCAGAGTGACACTTTAAACACTTTAAAGCATGGATTACATGGGAAGTTGGACCTTAGTTCCCCATTTTGACATCTAACACCATGTCTGCACAACCCTCTGTCAGTCCCAGCTGTGGGCATGCCGTTTTCATTTGCTTTTTGATGGGTATTGCAGATTCTCTGTCTCTGTTGTATGGAGTCCTTGTGCAGGCTGTGGAATCAGCTGCAAGCTCAAATTAATGTCCACTGTAAGCAGACAAAAGTTAAACTGAGGTCAGTGGGAAATTTCCCTACTTTTGCTGCAGTTTGGTGCTGGGGTGAAGCTCCTTTTCATTACACCCTGTGTGTATTCATGCTGTGCCTTAAACAGTGACAGGGAGACAGGAGACAACTTTAAAGTGACACTGGGTAGTTCTAATTTGCCTGTAGTCACGAGCAGTCCACCATCCTGGTGTAAATTACACTCACATTTATTTGACAGGCCACATCTCATACAATCATTTTCTGCAAAAAACAGCTTCCAGTTGGTGTTAAGATTTGTTCTTTTAAATCTTGACAAAAGTAGCAGCTTTTTTATTGGCCACTTCCTGCTGCTCATACTTGAGACCTAACACCATGGGCTTTTTTTCTGAAGATCATTCCTGCAATGCAATATGACCAGGCAGGGAAAATATCATTATTCTGGAGGTTGCACTACAGAATCTCATTGAAACATGCCACAATGTTCTCAGCACAGGGAAGTGTCACAAAGAGACCTGGACATCTGATCTGGGCTCTGAGGCTTTCCACAAACCTCTCGTTATTGAAACACAGATGCTGAGTGGGCTCCCAGAGACACAAATCATGTTTGAAGTCGTAGGCAACCACACCTTCAAAGGAGGCATCTTGTACCTTCTTGTTCCCATTTATTCACGGAATCAGTGGTGTGAAGAGATCTGCCTCACCGAGGCTTTGTGAGGATTAATTACTAAATGTTTATCATGTACCAGGAAGGTGGAACACTCTGGTTTGAATGCCGAACAGCATTATAAATTGAGCTTCTATTTAATTCCTCAGAAGAACGTTATTACCCATTATTGAGTTTTGTGTGCAATTTAATGGCTATATAATACTTACAGAAAAGATTTAACTAACCTGCTCACACTTACAATTAATTTAGTTCCCTCTCAATGCTGTGACGATTCAATGAACATCTGTATGGGAGCTTGGTAGTGAGGGCGGCGTGTGCTGAATTCTGGCTGCTGCCGAGCCTCTCCTCGCGATGCTGAGTGCGTGCTGTCAAGGTTCAAGGAGCAGCAGCTCTCTAGGCAGTCTGCTCCAAGTTCCTTCTATTTTTTAGGGAGGAGAAGAAAAGGTCACTGAAGAATGCCCGTGGATTACATGACAGGCTGGCCAACCACCTTCCTCCTCCACCCCCAGCCTGTTGGCCTTTCTTCTCAATGCAGGCACGCCAGGCAGGTGACTCCAGCACCGGCCCTGCCTTGCCACAGGTGAGCCACTCATGACTTTATCCCCTGGTAATTTTCCGGGGCTTTTCATGAAAATTACTGCTAGGAGATGTGTCCTTTAGACTGTCAGCGGCAGCTGAAAGTGAGAGTTTCCTGGAAGTAAAGTTGCAGGTAATTAAAGAAATTTTGCCTGACAAAGGTAATTAATGGCTATTCCTTCCAGCCATTGCCGTGTTAAGGTGCGATTGACAAAGTGTCAATGAGATTTTTGCAAGGCAGTGGTTTGAGCCGCTTTGTTCATTGTCTTTTACTCTTGGACCCCTTATTTTACCATCACTGGTAGAGCATCCCCATGGGACTCCAGCAAAGTCATGGTGAACATGATACAGGCACCATGAATGCTCCATGCAAGAACACATCCGTGGCAAAATTAGCATCCCCACTGCGATACACCCTGGCTGAAAATGATGACACTGCCACCCTTTCATCAAATCTAAGACATGGCAAAGAGCTCTTTAAGTCCTCATTATTTTTAGTTACACCGGGGTGCTGAGGAAGTTGCAGAAGACTGGAAGAGAGATGGAGCTGTGCCAGTACTTTAAAAAGGCGAATTTGGAGAGCCAAGTATTTCTAAGACAAATGCTGTTACTGATTTACAGCTTGAAATTGATCCTTGGCAAAAAACGTGGAGGAGCTGATAAAGGACTTGGTGAATAAAAAATTGCGGGAAATAAATATAATTAAAATAAATCACACTGATTTCTTTGATTGCAGCTCATGGTTCACTGCTGATGGTGATATAAAGTGTTTTCACAATAATGAATCTGGCTTGACAACACTTAATGCATCCATTAAAAACTGAAGAAGAAACCGATATGAGGTTCAAACTGTCCAATAATTGCTAATGACTTATGGACTGGGAAAGGCGTAAATACAGAAAATAAGGTCACTTCTAAAGAGAAATGAGGATGAACACTGGTTGGGAGCATTTCAGCGTGGTGTAAGGGAAAGGCACATGTCCAGGAGCAGAGGGATGAGGCCCTGGTTGCAGGAGGAGAGACAAAGCTGTGGTGATGTGCATCAGGAGCTGAACATATGGGACTTTTCAGCATTTCAGGAACAAACAGGCTTATTTCTTGCCTGTGCATGGGCTGTGTCCAGCTATGGGTTTTAATCTGGTTGCTGGAAGAGAGGCTGCGATTTCAGTTCATCTCCTTCTTGCTCTTCCCTCCTCCTCGCCACTGCCAGGCAGTGGGCCTCAGCATTGCCATTCTGTGTCATTTCCCATGCTGGCCAAGTCAAACACTGTCCCTAACCATCCTCAAAAGCAAGACAGATGGGCCCTTTCCCTGGACCCCCCAGTGCATTGTTGTTGTTCCTCTGTCTGTTTCAGCAGTGGGGTCAAACAGCTGCTGCGATGCTGAAGCCCCACTGCTGCTGGTGCATGGGACCAAACAGGGCTGGGTGCAGGCACTGCCCCACCACTGCTCTCTGACAGGAGCTAGGATGGGGAAAGATAAAACTGGAGCTATACCCTCTCCTTGGTTTTCTGCTGGAGCCATTCCCCACAAAACTGTTCCTAATCCTGCTTCTAGTCCCCTCCCTGCTTCTGGTGAGACCAAACCTGGCCAGCATGGGAGATGCAGGCTGCCCCTGCCACGGAGCTGGTCATGTCTGCAGGAAGGAGAAAGAGAGGGGTAAAACCTTCCACTGCAGCTCTAATTGCAGGAAAAAGTTCCCCAGCCCTGACTGCCTTCCTGGGAGAGGACATAAAGTCCACGTAGCTGAGATACCCACTCTGCCCGGTTCATTCCCTTCCCACTGGTAGCTGCAGAGGGTGGACGCCTCTGTATCATTCCAAAGTGCCTGCTGCTCACCAGCTCCCTCAGTCTGTGCAAGTGTTGGACAGAAACATTGCATTTTTCATCAGTTTAGGGCTGCAGCCTGAGGTCAGTGCTTCTTCCTTATGCCTTTCCATCCCCAAATCCTGGTTAAGCACAGGTCCCACCAGCCTCAGCTGCTAGTACAGAGGAGGGCAGACTTTCAAAATTAGCATCTTTGTTGGGGAAGAAGATCTCCTTGTCTCTGGGCTCAAGATGCCAAAGCAATGGCTGAGGTGCCACAAAACCCCAAGAACTGCTTCTTCTTGCCCGAGCTACTGTGAATCAATGTTTGAGTCACCTGGCTCTTCACAAGATACCTGGTTGGGCAGTCCCAAAGCTTAAACCATGCCCGGTCAGGTTCACCTTGCTAAGGTCCATCACATGTCCCAGCTTTTTACTGCTTTCCTGTGGTGCTGTTCTGGAGCTCTGGATATCAGGAAAATGTTCACACATTGATCAGGGTGCTGCCTCTGCAACATCTCCCTGGCATGGCACAGCTGGACCAAACAGGGCTGTTTCCAGCCCAAAAAGAGCCTGTGTCACATAGACCATGGTGAAAATTGATGTGATCACCTTGCAACCCCCTTCTAGATCTGCTAACAGCCTGATATCCTGCCCCACAAGCTGCCTGTGCTGCTGTCAGGCAGACTTTAGAGGGAAAAGCAGAGCCTGTGGTCACGTATTTTCACAGTTTGAGTGGAGACCTGCCTTTGAGGAGCGGGGAGGGATAATTTTGATGCATTGCCAAATGGCTCTTTAGGCGAGCACCAGAGCATATGGAGCCTCTCGCACAATTGCCTGGGAGCTGCAGGTCTGTGATGTCTTTTCTCTCCTCTGCTGCTCACCTGATGCCAAAGTTTCCAGGTGCATTAAGGCAGGAGGCTCCCGCCGTGTGCCTTGGACCTTCCACCTGCCCATCACGGCTCTGGGGTGAATATTAAACAGACAGCAGATGCAAAGTGCAAGCACACTTGCTGGCACAAGGGGTTACTCAATATCTGGAGTTTGAATGGAAAAAGAAACTGAGAACCCATGGTATTAGGCAATTAATCTTTTCTGAGACTTTTGAAAAGGAGGCAGGTAGATGCTGAGGAGAGGTGATGCAGCACGCAGCCACGCTCCTCTGCTTCCCGCAGCTTTGCAGCACAAGCCTCAGCCTGACAGGGGATTTCAGAGCACGTTACCCTGACTAAAGCCCTCGGGCTACTTTATAAGCTGTTAATAGTTGCCAACCAAAATGAGTGTCAGGGCTGTTTCTTATTAAAATGAGCATTTAGGGCACCTGGAGAACACTCTAAGTAGCATAAACTCTATAGATTCTTTCTGAAACCATCATATTGGCCAATGCTTGCATGCAGAAGATGGCAAATAACTTTTAAATGAAATTTATTTGACAGGAAATCTGCTGCTGGTTATCAGATCGGCTTCTCCACCACTGTTACTCACACAACTCCAAGATACCGTGTACCCACTACAGCACCTTCCCCTGGTGATTCCACACGTGGCTGTCCTGCAGGCAGTTGTGTTGTGGATTCCCCAGTATGAGGTGCAAGGCAGCGCCTCCTGTCCCTGGTCACCTGGCCTTCAGGGTACACTGATGTGGACATGGTATGGCTGGCTGTGGAGCAGCTGAGCTGTTTTTCAGCCCCCTGTTCCTCATCCTTCTGTCTGGCAGCCCCAGCTGAGCAGCAGCTCTCACTCCACGCCACTTCTCCTGGCTCTGTTCTTGCACTTGGAGGTGCCCCAAGGAGATCCTCAGTGTCTTGGTGGAGCCTGTGGTGGAGCTCTGTGGAGCCGTGGTGGTGCTCCCAGAGTCGGGGCTGCTCCTCCAGGGCTCATGGAGAAGGTAATCACCTCATACACTGAAGGGGTCATGAAGCCCCAGATCAAATGGGGTGATAAAACGGCGGTGTGTTGCACTGGTCTCCTTCTGAAACGCCTCTTTGCAGTGGGTTTACGCACTTCCAAACCATAAAGCAGGTGTGACCTTTACTGAGGGGGATGCTGAGGGAAAAAAGGACTTGTCTCAGCCCCAGGCTCTGCATCGCTGTTAACGGGAGAGGCATTTATTTGTCTCAGGCCCCCCATTCTGACGGAGCGGCTCGCACACCCCTGTGCAGCACCGCAGCACCCGCGTCCATCGCGGCCGCCCGGCCTCGGGGGCACCGAGGCGACGGACAGCGCTGTGCTTTCGCCCCGGCTCCTGCCTGACCGTGTGCGCCTGCACGAGCCCAGAGCCTGCTGGAGAGACGAGAGGTGGCTCTGGGGGCACAGCAGAAGGACGAGGAGAGAGCGCCGGGTTCCGTCCCGCAGGACGGGAGCCGGGCGCGCCGGGGCAGCCGGAGCTGCGGGCGACAGACAGAGCGCTCTGCCCGCGCCGCCGCCAGCGCTGGCAGCAGGACAGCGAGGTGACTGCTCCTCGCAGCAGGCATGGCACGTAAAAAGCACCATCTGGCCCGCTCACCTTCCCGCTCCTCCGCTGCGAGATCGGTCTGTTTGGCGAGACGTGAGCTGAGCGTGCTCGGATCTGCTCGAGGGTGGCAGCGCAGGGCAGAAGGAGACTGATTGTTGCTCGCTTCCTTCTGCCAGCTGCCATGCAGAGGGGAAACAGAGCAATAGCCCTTTTATTGTTCCCACATGTAGTCCTGAGAGATGACAAGATGCTTAGAGGCTTTTTTTAAAAATTGTTCTCTGAATGGTAATGAAGCACCTAAATAACCTGGATAACGCAAACCTTAGTGCTGACAGCGCAAGGAAAGGAAAAATGCACTCTGTCGCTGAGCAAGTCCCCTCCAGCTTTGTGAGATGTCTCAATACTGTGCAAAATGAGCAGCGTGTTCATGTTGTTCAGCATTTGGATGCTCACTTCAGACAGCCCGTTGTAAGTGGAAAACATCTTTCTTGCTTACCATGTGCAGCTGCTGTAACAGCCCTCCAAAGCAGACCAGTGGTCACTGACAGAGTTCTAGAAGTGTTTGGACAATACTCCCAGGCATGTGGTGTGACTCTTGGGCTTGGTTCTTTCTGAGGCCAGGAGTTGGACTTGATGATCCTTTTGGGTCCCTTCCAGCTCAGCATATTCTGTAGTTTTGTGAAATCCACTGGCCTCCTTCCTCTCCCTCTTCTGATTTTGAGATGCCTCAGAGTAGGATTAGCACTGCACATTTCCAGACTCCTTTCTTTATCCAACTTTACACCCTCTAACACTCCTACTCCTCGCAAAGGCACAGCTGCCCAGCCTGGCTCTGGCTGCTGGAGTCCCGAGTGAGGAGTGTCTGCAGCAAGTAGACATGAAAACCAGAATCACCTACATTGTAAGGTGATGTTGTTTCTGAAGAATGACTGGTTTATTTTATGGGGCCAGGATGCAACTTTTTTATGGACAAATGTCCTTAGGAGACTTCATACACACACGTGAGTATGGGAGCCTTTTTCGTCCTTTGCCCTCCAAGCAGAGCAGCACAGGAGATGTGGGCACATACACTCAGCAATATCCCAGATTAATTGCTCTGAGTTTTCCCACCAAGCCTAAAGCACTGCATACCTAAACATACCAGGAAAACGTGTTCTCTTTGGGCACAATGATCAGCCCACACGCTCTGGAAAATATCAACACAAACAAACACTTTTCCTACAAAGCAGACGCACACAGAGAACCACATGCACCCTTCTGTTTAGAATCACAGACTCATAGGATGGTTTGGGTTGGAAGAGACCTTAAGGATTATCTAGTTCCAATCCCCCTGCCGCTAGCAGGGACACCTTCCACTATGACCCATCCAGTCTGGATCTCCAGGGCTGGGGAAGTGGTCACACTGCATCCACCATTTTGGCTGGGTTTTGGTTAGTTTATTCTTGACTACAAAGTCTGAATGAATGTGTGAAGGACAAAAAGCCTCTCTCAACAAAATGTTAATTTCTAAAGCCCCTCTCTGATCAAGGATAAAAGGAAAGGTGAATCAAAGGTAAACTGATTTTGGCCAAGGAAAATTCTGATAACGTGTTGAATTTTTCTATACCATCAGTCATATGTGATTTGAGGAGATAAACATTTCCTGAGCTCTTCCTGGAGGAGATTAGCAGAATATTTTGGTAATCCCTCTGATCCCTCAGGAGTGAGTGATATTTTATTAATCATTATGCATGAAGGGTTGATGTTATAGACAGAGACTGCTGCAGACAGAGTTAAGAAACGGGACCAAGAGTTCACAGAGTGGCTGAGGTTAGCTGGAGGTCATCTGGTTCACCCCCGTGCTCAAGCAGGGCCACCTAGAGCTGGTTGCTCAGGACCATGTCCAGACAGCTTTTGGGTGTCTCCAAGGATGGAGACTGCATCCCCTGGACAACCTGTGCAAGTGCGCAGACACTCTCCACAAAAACGTGTTTCCTGATGTTCAGAGGGAACTCCCTGTGTTTCCATTTGCCCCCATTGCCTCTGACCCTGTCCCTGGGCACCGCTGGACCTTTTTAAAAGGTCTTTAGCTTTAGACTAAGAGGACAGAAAGCTTGCAGGGGCTTTATTCATTTGGACTGCAATGTGACAGATAGTTTTATCTCTTCACATTAATATCCTCTCCTGCAATGAAATGAAATGTATTGTTCCAGTGTCTGATTGCATGTGGGAGGCAGGGATGTAGTCTGTACTCTGACTTACAGTGTTCTAGGAATAATGAAAAAATTTTCTATAGATTTTTTTATTAGAGAAAAAATGTTATTGTCTCCTTTTTCTTACTGCCTTCAGGGATCATCAGGAGAATTCTTGTAACTACATGTCTCACAAGTATTTGAAGTAGTAAAACATGTAATAGCCTCTTTTTCCTTCTTCTTTTTCTTCCTTCAGAAAAAAACTGTGAGCTGCGTGGAAGTTGTTTGGTGATGTGTGGGTGTTTTATGTGTGTGTCAAACTTGCCGGGGGGAAGCTAATGAAGAACGAAGAGTTTTGCCTACAACTTAAACATCTCTCTTCCAATCACTCATTTGACTGGCATTCTGGGGAAAAGACAGTGGTTTGAGGATTAAAGAGGAGTCAGGACTGTGGGGGTGACAGACAGTGACGTTCAGCTGACGTTGCAGCACATCTCTGAGTTTCCACCGTGAGGCTCCTCTGTCTGGGGACATGACAAGCTGCCAGTTTGCTGCTCTGCACTCCGACTCCTCTTGCTCCACATGCCTTGTGGGGCTCAAAAATGCCCAACAAACCCCATGCACTGCCAAGGGGGCAGCCCCATGTGCCTGGCAGCTGTGGGGCACCTTTGCTGACAGTTGTGTGGGTCTCATGCTGGCTCCTGGAAGTGAAGGCTGATCTGGTGAGACAGGAGGAGTTTTTGGCAGCCCTTTGATGTTCTTGTTGCTTGATGCTTCTCCTTGAGACAGTTAAAATGGGCTTTGCAAAGAGGCAGAGCCCAGGTGTGTGAACAGGGGTTATCACTTGAGGATAATCCAGCACATCTCCTGCATGAGAAAGCACTCCCTGAACCTGTTAGCAAGAGGGTCTGGGAAATACGAGCATCTCTCTGTTTAAGATGAGACTTAGATGATATAAACCATGGTTCTGAGAAAAGCTCAAGAATTAATTATGTGGGTTTCTTTTTATTTGGTGAAATGGGAGAGAGCACAGTGGGACTTTGTCCTTTAGCCCAATATCCTGGTAGCCAAATACCTCCTTGGAGTGGTTTGTAAAATCCATGGACAATAGCAGATCTTCTACAGCTACATCACCAGAAAATGGGGGAATGTGTGTTTTTTAATAGGTGACATATTATTTCTTTGTAAATAAGAACATGAATGTCCAAAGACAAAAATATTGATGCCGTTTCAAGTGCTGGCTCCTGTGGTCTCCACAGGAAATCATTCTTTTGCAGTTGGGTATTACACACCAAAATCTTTACCATTGGTAACTGCAAGTGTTACACGTATTTTCGATCCTGGAGACAAATATCAGGCTGAACTTCTAACCCACAGTTTCATGTCCAAAGCACCCACCCTAGAGATGCCCAAGCCACTGCTTTCTAGCCCTACAATACTCAGTGGAAATGGATGTTGGATTTGCCAGCTGGATTTTTGAGTATCTGCTCAAGAGTAAAGCATACGCCTGGCTCATGGGCAGGAACAGTGCTTCAAAACGTGCCTGTTATTGGAGAGTTTCAAACAGGTCACATGTGGCTCCTGTTTGGCTTTTCAAAATCCTTCAGGCAAGCAGCAAGGAGTCACCACCCAGGTAAGTGTTGTTCTGTTGGTAACGCTTCGCATTTCTTAATCGTTGTCAGGTTATTCCCAAGCAATTCTGCACTGCAAAAAGGTAGAGGCAAGGATCATCTCATTGCCCGTGCTGTGGTCTGAAAGCATGAAGCTGTCCCTTGGGTTGGTGCTATTATCACGGTGCAGCCCTGCCTTCGCCTGCCCATAGGCTCCATATGGGTCCCCACCCCACTCCTGACCCCCTGGCCTCGGCTCATCTCTGTTCCCATTCCCGTGGAGGTGCCCAGCATCACTGAGCTGATGCCGAAGGCACTTGCTTGGGAATGCTGTTGAAAGAGGGGAGAGGTTGTTTCTCACTTTCCATGAGGTTAATACATAAAATATTTATATGTAGCTTCGAGAGCCAGGTTTCTGGCCAAGGCTTGCTCTTCAGAAGGTTCCTGGAGGCTCTGCTCTTCCCCTCTGGCTGTTGACGTGGGCTGCTTCCCTGAGCTCCCTTCCACTGCTGCTGAACCAGACATGGATACCCTGGACAATCCCAGGCACCAGCCCATGTTTAAGCATTGCAGATAGATGCCCAAGGCAGGCAGACAGGCAGCGTGGATCTTGCCTTTGATCTGTGCACACACACAGCATCCCCTTTATCTTTTACTACCTGTTGTAAAATCCTTCCCTCCAAAGGGCTGTGATCCCAGCTCAGGATTTTTGCTGCTCCCCTGCTGCAGATTCCAAAAGGATTTATGGGAGGGGTGAGATGAAAGAAAGGCTCAGAGGAAGAGCTCTCAGTGCAGACGGTTTCTGGTGAGCAGTGTGGGACTGGCAGTGCCGGAGAACAAAACACTCTTGGCATTTGCAGCTCAGGTTTCCCCCGAAGTGAGAGCCAGGAGCTCCTCTCCCAGCACTCACCGTGCTGTAACCTCCCCTGGGGGCTGCCTCAGACCTGTCTCTGAGTCAGACCGGCAGGGAAGGGCACAGCAGCACCACATAATGATGGAAGTGGTGAGCTCCCACTGCCCACAGCTCACGGTTGGCCCTCTGTGTGCCTCTCTGAAGCACACGCTGACCTTAAGCAGAGATGTCCTGGTTACAGGACAGGGTCACTCTTGCAGGGTATTTTCTGTCCTGTGCTTTGGAATTTGGAAGTGATGCTCCAGCAAGCTCTGCAGTCTTACAGAATATGAATTGTCCTCTTTTGACCCACTTAGCAGATGACCTTTTGAATTTCTGACGACAGCTTTTGCACGTAAGCCATGTGGCTCATCTGCATGGGAGGTACTGTTTGGCTTGAAAAAAGCACCAAAACAAGAAGAGCCCTGAATGTGGCTGGTCCCACACTCCTACTCCATAGGCTGCTCGGGGGTCATCATTCCACATTTTATTATATGTGTTTTTTGGAACCCACTCATTCCAAAAGCCTTTTTAAGTGATGAAAGAGGACAAAAGGTGGGGGTGGAAAGAAGAAAGAGGGAAGCTGTAAGGGTTGACAAGATTTTCCCTTCAAACCAGAGTGGAGGGGGAGGAACCCATCCCATTCTACAGATTTCAGAGATACAGGAGCAAAAAACATCTCCTGCCATTTTGTAAGTCCAACTGGAAAAGTGCTGGGACAAGAAATCAGCCCTGTGTGAGCACTCAGACCAGAGCAGCTTTGCAGCAGGTAAAACAACTGTGGATATTGCTTGTGCAAGAGCCTTCAGGACATCACCTTGGGGCTGAACTGAAAAGGAAAGTAGTCATAGTTGAGCAGGCTCACTAAAAGAGATTTTCTCAGGAGAAAATTTTGAGAGGTTAAGTGAGTTTGCAGCAGTTTTAGCTAAGGATCTGAGTTCAGAGTTCAGTGCTGAATTTATCTGTTGCTGCTCGAAGTCTTGGTATGGAGACAAATCACAGCACGCGTGCTGTTGTGGTAATGTTTAACTGTTCACATCTCAAATTTTACCAAGTGGAATCACTTAATTCACAATTTCATCCCAGCAAATAATGGTTAAGTGTAGCACCATGGAGCAGCACATCCCCTGCCTCCTGAGTGCCTGTACTGCCCTCCCTGGTGTGTCTCCCAAGATTGTTTGCAGGCCACAGGGTCTGGGTTTGAACGGACGATTCGCTGCTGTGCTGTGATTTGAAAGCCCTGTTTGCATGTCGAGAGATGAGGTGGGTAGAAGAAAAAAATCACCTCCCTGAGGATCACTGTGGAGCTTCATGAGGCCCTTGCCGTCACTTTCCTGTAGGAAACCACAGATCAGAGCTTCTCCCACTGTCTGCTTTCTATCCTCCTGTTTCCTCTCTCACACGGACACTTTGACAATAGGGACCCTCCTCAGCAGGGACCAAAGTGAAATTCAACCATACACAAAGAAGCTAAATTTTTCCAGGGCAGTTGACTGTGAGAAGAGCAAACTAAGCAGCTTACCATTACTTGGAAGCAAAAATCTGAGTTTTTTGTGAAGGATTCTGACCAGGAGAAGCAGAAGGCCTGAGGCTGATGAACAAAACAAGGGTGGAAACCTATAGAAGTGATAATAAGAGGGCACCTTGTGGTATGATGCCAGTAGTCACCTGGAGATCTGGGATTATTTCTCCAACTTCTGCTTGAGTTCTGAATTTAGCTGCCTCAAATACTTCAATCCTCCCTCTTCCTCATGTTTAAAAATTACTGCCCTGAAGCCAAAATGTGAAATGCTGACATTAACATTAATGCAGCCTCAGACTCCCAGCCTGCTAATCCAAAAAAAACCCCTCAGTAAGCCACTCTCTTGATCCAAATGGTCGATGATAGGCACTGAGAACACTGCTCTGAGACATCCCAGGGGGAACAAGTGCCCAGAGGCATGTTAATGGCAGAAGGAGAAAAAGCATATTTCACCAATATTTGGATTTGGGCAGTGCTTGAGCCTGGTATTAAAGACCTGAAGACTGCCAGGATCTCACCCACCCCTGGAACATCACTTCAAGGCCCAGAGCAAACTCTCCGTGGTCCATGAACTGTTCCTCATTTCCCTGGTAGGAAAGTTACAGAAGTGATGCTAATCTAAATCCTCATGTCAGAACTCAGATTGCTGCCAGAATTTAGCTGTGGTTAGGAAAATGACCAGAAAAAAATCCAACTCAAAAATTTGGGGATGCTCATTGTGGAGCAGGAGCCAAGGAAACTTGTTTACAGCCTGCTCACCATTTAGAACAATTAATCAGTGAGCCTTGGCTGCACTTCCCACAAATTACCCAGAGGATGCCTGTCTGGTTGGATTAAGCCAAAATTCCCTGATAGAGTCGGCAACTGCCTGGGATATGGCTGAAAACCGGCAGGTCAACTCACTGACTTACAAAAAAAAAAAAAACAAAAGAAACTACTTATTGAGGGACCAGGTTTTTTCCCCCTTAATCGCTTCCTGATACCAGGACTGAATTCATAACCAAGGAGGTGTATCTGAGATGCTCCTGAACCTCTCCAGTTGTGAGGTCTTCTCTGGCCATGAAGGCATAAAATACACTAAGAAATGCGATAAAGATGAAACTAATGAGAGAGGAAAAATGAAGTTTTGGAAAAAGGAACAATTTATTCTGCTATTCTTTGCAAGAGCTACTCCCCTGAGGAAGCAGCAGTGGGCATGGCCATAACAATAGACACAAATCTGGAAAACACCAGAAAATATGAGTTTTTGTGGGAGACACATCCCCAGCGTGAGTCTGCATTTGGAAACTCTCAGCTTTTCCCTGGCCAGGGTCTCAGTGAGGGACATGGGATCTGCAGCTTCTTCTCCAACCATGGATCCCAGGTTGACCCTCACCTTACCAGCTTGGTCGTGGACCTACCTGGACATTGGGAATGTGCCTGGAGATCTGTCTGGTGGCCATTATTTTATCTGCATGCAGTGTCTACGTGGCTGGTTCAGACTGCCAGAGGTTGCCACCCCAGTAAGAAAAGAGACAAAAACTATAAATATCTCATTCATCAGATATTGGGTAAGTTACACACACAGTAAAGGGACCAGAAGCTGAATTTTATATGAAAGCAAGAAAGTATCTTGATCTGAAATGGGTTTTTTTTGTTTAAATGAGGGGAAAAATCAAGATGGATGTGTGCTATGCTCCCAGGTCTTCCCTGAAGATGCATGAACTTTACAGATTCATATCTGGAAATATTGAGCAGCGTTCACTTAGGTCGTTATCAGGCATAAACCAGAGCAAGTACAGATTTCTAATTACTTTTGCAAATAATAAAGTATCTAGAACATAATTTCTTGGCATTTTCAATTGCATTTTTCCTCTACACTGCAGCTATAAAGTGATCACTGATGCCTAAGAAGCACCAATGAGAACAGAGGCATCAGCTATTAGGAAGTGTCTTATTTATACACTATATCTACAAAAAGAATGCCTTTCTTCAGTTAAGCAGTGAATTGCTGTTTTAGTCTGGGTCCCCATGTCTCCTTTCCTGTTCCAATACAAAATCTTCATCAAGAGGAGTTTTCCATTTAGGAGATCCTCTCTACACCATCTTTCTCAATACACTTGCAATTATTTTGTCTCCAAATGAACTAATTTGCATTTTGTAATGCATTCTAATTCCAAAACATATTTCAGAAAAATTAAACACCAGAGATATTCCCGAGTACATTTCAGCTGACTTTTCCTTGAAGTAGTAGTTATTAATGATAAAAGTTTCTTCTTTCTTGAATTAGCATGATCTAAAATTAGCAGCCATAAGCAACCATTTGAGGAATGCTGCTAATCAGATTGAATTTAAAGCCCCGAGTCATTTAGTTAAATAGCCACGGAAGTCACCTAAGACAGAAAGTCAGTCTGGGCCACCTGAAGACAGATGGGCTGATGCTGGTTACAGACCTGTTCCTCAGCACTCTGAGCCAGTAATGGAACAGTAGTGGAGCTAAGGAACATTTCAAAATCTCAATTTCTTCTTCTTTCTTTCTCAATCTGAACTTTCAGACCATCATTGAAATGTTTTTAGACAAATGGCAAGGCTATCTTCGGGTCCCTGTGAAGAGACCAACGATGTTGTAGCTATGCAAGTGTATTAACAAGAGTCTGCAGAATCTGCAGGGGATGGAGAGGAACGAGGGGCAGAGGACCTCTGGTGCAGGAGAGAGGACACTGGTTCATAACTCACTCTCCTGTGAAAGGTGTGACCTTTAGCTGTGGATCCTAAGGAGCACAGTAGACTTGACATTAGGAAGCATTTCTGTACTGAGAGGGTGGTTGAGCAGTGGAACAGGCTGTTAAAGAGATGGTGCCCCAAGCCTGTCAGCGTTTAAGAGGCATTTGAAAAATGCCTTTAACAACTTCCTTCAAACTGGTGAGCCCTGAAAGGGTCAGGTAGGTCTGTAGATCGCTTCCCAATTAATTAATCTATTCTATTCTACAGCGGTTTGAAGGACTTTATGCACTAAAATTCTCTTCATCACACATGCCTACAGACTCACCCGTGTGGACCAGACCGCTCCTCTCTTGGATGTGGGTCCTGGCTGTCACAGGGCTCAGCTGGCTTCTCAGCCCAAGCCAGGTCACACTCTGGTTTCTCTCTGCTGCATCAGCCCATGCCCAGGGCAGGGAAGAGCTTGTGCTCAGAGGTGCAGCCTGAGGCAGGCGTCCCCCGTGTGCTGTCCTTAGGGCGGGCACGCTGGCACAGCACAGCCCATGTTGTGTTCTCACCCAGCCTGTTCCTTACAGGACTGCCTGGGAGTGGGACTCCTCCTGCTTGTAAAGAGTCCCGAGAACCACACTCCGCTGCTTTGCCTCTTCATAGCAGCCATTCCCAACACACACCAGCAGTTCTGGGGCCGTAACATTTACTGGGATTTTATCAGATTCATGTAAAAAAATGTTGGTTTTTTTAAAAATAAAAATGCGCTTACAAATCAGTTTTAATACAAACATGACCAAGCAGGGCAAACTGGAGCAGAGTTGCTTGTCAGTGCTGGGGTTTTCAGTCCAAATCCCTGTGCTGGCAGAGGTAGAAAAAGCCCTTCAGAGACACCTCTTGCCTGTCAAGTTGTTTGGTGTTTCTCAGCTGCGCTCTGCTTTTGCAAAGTGGCTTTCTCACAGCAGCAATCAAATTTGTTGCCTGAGGAGGGACAAAAGCAATTCCCACTACCCATTCTCCTAAACAGTAATCTTTTTTTAAACACGTTTATGATGTCTCTTTCTGTGGCGAGAAATGTGCAGAGTAAGAACAGCACAAGGCTGTTTGTGGTGCACTGGCTGAGCTCTCGGAGGAAGGCAGCAGCATGTTCCTCTGTCTCCAGCCCACAAGGAAAACCAGCCCCTGTGCCCTCTGTGGGAAGGGGCTGACCACACGAGGTGCACAACACGAGCTTGTGTGTCACACACACAGTCGAGGCCAGAGGGCTGTTCCCGTGTCTACAGAAGATGTGCCAGGCAGCTTTGCCTCCTGCTCTGCAGGGTAGTTCTCCAGGGAAACCCTGGGATACAGCAGCTCCTGCTGCAGCAGCAGGAAGGCGGAAGCAGGGCTGGTTCAGCTGGAAGGAGCCTTATGAATTGAGGTGGTGGCCCTACGTGCCTATTGCCCGGCTCTAAGGGCAAGGAAATCTGCACACACCTGCAAATGAGTTTTCATACTGGCTTGCTCGTACACTTTCAGTCCACGTACACAAACTCTAGGCAAATGAAGCATTTTTTCGCTTTTTTTCCCTTTGCATCTAAGCTGTACTCCTGTTTGCAAATGGCACATCACACAGCAAGGGTCCATATTGCTCACACTCCTCTAACCCACCTGGTGAATGAGAGGTATCACTGCAGGAGGGCATTGCCGAGACCATCTTCCCAGGCACTTGAAATAGCCCATGTACGTCTGTGGCAAGCCATTTATCAGGTTCAGTCAGTCCCCATGGAGCATTTTGGAGAGGCTGGAGAGGTGTCACAAAATGAGATCACTCTACACATTACGCTCAACTTGTCCTGGTATCCCACTGCTCGCTTCAGGGCTTTCTTGTCCAGAACTGCTCATAGCAGTAGTTATCTTTTGACAGAAAAGGCATGAAATCCTCTGTAGTAAGGAATGTGTGGGTTTTCACATGCTGTTTCCACTTTGTTCACAGTTTGCAGGCAATTTAAAGGCAGCGATTGAAGATACCAAGGCAGGCTCTGCCTGTTATGTGAAAAGCTTTTACGAAAAAGCCTTGGATAAGATTGGCTGGGGGGTGTTTCACAGGGCTGAACATCCATAATTTTAACCAACTATACTTTAAATAATATCTTTTTTAACCTGTCATATGAAGCAGTGCCTGAGAATATTCCCACCACTTCAGAAACCCGGTGTAGCATTTAACTCCTGTCTTCTGAATGGCTCTTTCAGCACAGAGTCATTCCCCAAATCCGTTTTTAACAGGAAGGCTGCCTTGAAAGCAGTGCAAAGTGCATAAACCTCAGAACAAGATATATGGTAATGCCCATTACTGCCTCCATGCAGCACTGCCCAGCTGCTGTGGGAGCTCTTCACTTTGCTGTTTAGAAAACACTCCCATGCTACTGACACTTGTAAATAACAGAAACCAGCCGTACGTTTGCAGCCTGGTGATGTGCAGATGGGTGTTTGTCTGGACCTCGGGGTTCCAAATTCAATTTGAACTGTTTCCAAAGAAGTGAAGGAGCCATTAAAAAGCAGTGAAGTTTAATGTGGGAAAACAAACCACATTTTAAGCTTACAGCCAATGAAGGGGTGGAGGATGCTTCTGGCTCTCAATGTTTGCATCTGTCCTAGTGCAAGAATCAAGCCCACCCAAGAGAGCATGGACATGTGGCCTTTCAAGAACTGGAACACAATAGATGGCTTGAGAAGGATAAAAAATGCTAATTACAGACGAAAACATGAAATCACAGAATGGTTTGGGTTGGAAGGAATTTAGACCATCTATTTCCAACACCCCTGGCATGGACAGGGACACCTCCCACTAGACCAGGTTGCTCAGAGCCCCATTCAGCCTGGCCTTGAACACTGCCAGGGATGGGGCATCCACAGCTTCTCTGGGCAACCTGTGCCAGTGCCTCACCACCCTCTGATTGAAGAATTTCCTCTGAACATCTAATCTAAATCTCTTCTCTTTTATTTTAAAGCCATCCCCCCTTGTCCTATCACTCTCTGCCCATGTAAAATCAATGAAGGGAACAAAAGTCTCATTTGTTAAACCAAGCAGACAGCCGTCATTTAGAAAATACTCACCATTTAAGCTCAAATCTCCACTTTGGGAAATACTTTTGGATTACACCCATTGTATCTGTGACTGTCTTAGTGCCACTGCTATCTCTCTATCAAAATTTCTATTTGCATTGTCTCTCAGTTGATCCTGTCAGGTGTGTCTGTGCTGGTTTTGCATGTTGAGACACTCGTTCAATCCCCTCCAAAGCACTCAAATCCTGCACATCAAAGCATCCAACAGGCAAATCCAGTTACTTCCAACTACTGTTGCTATAACTAGGTTTTGTAGAGGGTTCAATATGCAGAAAAGGTAGAAGATATTTTCAATGAATAAATTGAGAAGGATTTAGGTGCTTTATATTTATTTGAAATTCAATAGGCATGCTTTGTAATGCTTTCTCCACGAGCTTCCCAAATGTGCCAAGAACAATGCACAGGCTGAAAGCCATCATTTCAAGGCTCTGCAGGCTTTGTTCTGCTCCAAAGGCAGTTTCCCCTCATCCTCTGGATTTACTTCTACTTGAAATGTTTAAAATTTAATACAAAAAAGCCAAAACCAAACCTTCTACAGTCTCCGGGGAGTTATATATCTGTGCTAATGGATAAGAATCTTAAAAGTGACTTAATTTTGTTTGCTGCCATCTGCTTCCCCCCAGTATCATTTTTTTTTGGCTGAACCAGTGCAGTACAACTAGTATTGAACAAAGTTGTATTGAACAAAGCTGTATCCATGTCAAAGAGCATCTCCCAATTTCTGACCAAAATGTGTCTTGGACCTGGGGATCCTTAGGAAGTGCTGGACAACATTTCAAGTGTTTAATGGTAACACTAGGAGCTCAGCTTCATCCTCATCCCATTTCTTCTCCCACCAGCCTGATTTCACCCTCATTTAACCCTGAGCTCACAGTCTCTGCCCTGCCTTGCATACAGACAGATCCAGACACATCTTCTCTTCCCAAATGCCACTTCATGCTGTTGCATCTTCTTCTGCGAAAAACCTCCCTGCAAACCAGCCAGGCCACATCTCAAAATGCAAACGCCACTGACAAACCTTCAGGGCATCTCTCCAATCTCCCATATTGGCCTGGATGAAAACCCCACAGAAGTCTTGCCCAGCCCTTTAGCAGAGCCAGGGTCCTTGCTGAATTGCCACATCTCCACATCTTTTGGTGTGGCAGACCTGTCCCTCACATCACCTATGGACACCACAGAGGTGGCTGCCAGTTGGATCTGCTCACTGACCTACACAGCTCAGCTCAGCTCAGCTCAGCTCAGCTCATCTCATCTCATCTCATCTCATCTCATCTCATCTCATCTCATCATCTCATCTCATCTCAGAGATGGCTCATCTGGGATCCACCACACATCTGATTATGAAAGGAACCAAATTCCTGTTGTTGTTAACCAACAGAGATGGAAATGAGATGTGGAGCGGTGATATTTCTACCACCACCATCAGCCCCTTCAGTTCAGTGTCCATCTTTCAGAGAACGGAGGAGTAATTTCAGTTTTTAATTAAATTTTTAATTTATCCTGGGTAGTCTTACATTTGTGGTAGCCCTTTTTCTTGCCAGTTTTTCCATCGTGCCTGCAGTTAACTGCCTCCCTCTTTTTTTTTTTTTCCATAATCCCTTATTTCCCTGGTCTTGCAGGTTGGATTTATGACTTTTACTCAGAATCCCATCATGTCATGAGGCAGCTGAGGATCAATTTTTTCCTCATGCATATTAAACCCAGCTGCACAGGGAGCTCACGCTCTACCAACCACTTGCTTTCTAGCAAAGGTCAGAGTAAGAAAATGGAGAGAAACACCTCCTGCTGTGTTTCCTCCGAGCTCTGTGAGATCCTGAGTTATCCAAATGGGAGTGGGGAGAAGTTGAAGGGAACCTGACCTGACTTCCAATTGCTGGAAGCTGTTTCCAGCCCAAAGTTTTCTCCAGCCCCACAGAACTGCTGTGAATGTCACACCTCTGCAAATTACACCAACCGGCCAAACTCCACTGCCCAGCCCCTGGCTCACACTGGGTCTTTTCTGATGATGGATTTTTGCCTTCTGTGCTGCCCTGCACAACTGCCAGTAAGTCCCAGGTTAGCCAACATTTCCATGCTTTCCTCTGTTTCATGGGAAAATCTCTATAGCAGGTTGTGGGTCATTCTTTTGAGCTGGTTTGCCGTTCCAAAAAGTGAGATTTGCTGGTGGGCTCCCAACACGTGCAGATGTTCAGCATTTGCTGTTCCTGGAAAGATGCTGCCTAGGTGTTTTGTGTTTCAAGGAAAACTGACTCCTCTTGACAGAGATCTGGTTTCATCTCCTTTGGTGAAGTCTCTGGGCTTTAAATCCTTTTTAGCCACGTCCAAGTTTGTGACCTTTTCTATTTCATGCCCTGCCTGGTCCAGCTCACAATTCTCCTTAAAAAGCTGGCTGCCTCTGCTGCCTTACCCATCACCTCTCTTTATTTAAGTGATGTGTAACTGAGGGATCCTTCATGGGGTGCAAGGCAGAAGGAGAGGCACAGTCCCCAGTGTCACCACGTTTATGCACAGAGACATCCAGAGCACGGTTTTGCTGAGTGTAGGAGTGAACCAGCAACCACAAAAAACTTCACTGCTTCCTGTTCAGCCAGCACTTGGTCCCAAACCCCAGTCCCAGAGGCACACAGGATGGCAGGGGACATTAAAGCTTTCTTCACTACCTGAATTGCTTCTCATCACCCACTCTTGCTCCTTCCCATACCATGCTCTGCAAATCTCCTCCCAAACTGCTGGCACTCCTGAGTAATTTCACATTTACTTTTATGAATACAAGCTCCTGCTTAATCATCTGTAACACTGACTAGCATTGAAGGTTCTGATTAAACATCCCACTTCCAAAGAGGTTCAGTCCACCTCAGAGAAAATCACTCCCAAGCCTGTGCTGTACCACTGGTACGGTCAGTGCGCAGTGCCGGCAGCCTTGGCTTTCCTCCCCAGAGAAGTCTGACATATCTGTAACAACCTGCCTGGATTTATTCCTTTACTGAGCAGCCTTCTTCCACTGAACCCCTTCAGCCACTCTGACACCAGGAGAAAAATGCCAATGATGTGAGCAGAAATCAGCAAGGGACAGAATTGGGGTGAAGCTGCGGTATTTTATGGTGTAACATTTGTGACACGTGTAGCAGCTCTAACTTCTCATGGTGATTCTTTTGATATTAAGAGTCCTGCAAGTGAATATCTAGCAAAAAATTAAGTACTTGGGCAAATTTTGATTTCTTTCTTCCTCACAAAAACCATGGACATAGCAGTGAAGTTCCCAGCCTCCTCTGCAGTGATTCTTCCCAACACACCTCCACAGCAAAGGAGATCTGTTTGCCATCTTACACTGCTCAAGGGGTGCCCAAAGTAACAAGTGACAGTGATGCCTTTTCCTGGTCTTAAAATTAAGAGAACTGCACACAGTTAGGAGGGAAAAAGGGTTTTTACCTCGGTGTTTATGTAAGGATCCTTAGGTGTGAGGAAATGCACATCGAAATGCACCCCGATGTCCCCAGCGAAGAAAATGGCCTCACACGATGTGATGAGGATACAATTACAGGCCTTGCAAAAATTAGCATATCTATCAAAGATTCCCCAGTGAGGGACTCGGGTGAGACCCCCCACCTGAGGGACCCTCCCCCTGGATGGGCCTGGCTTTGTTTACAGAATGTGTTCTGGAGAGGACCTTGGTGTCTGGGGCTTTTAGAATGTTTAGTCTCTAAACTTAACGAAATACTGGGTCTAAGGAGAGTTATCGAACTTAAAGAATTATGACTATGTAAGCTAAAGGCACAAGGAATATATAAGCTATATAAAAGAGTGTATAAAAGGGGTATAAAAGAAAAGCAAAAAGTCACCATGGCATCAACAGGGTGAGAGAAAATGGCCTCAAGTTGCACCAGGGGAGGTTTAGGTTGGATATTCGGAAAAAAATTCTTCACCAAAAAGGTGAAGCACTGGAGCAGGCTGCTCAGGGCAGTGGCAGAGTCACCAACCTGGTAAGTGTTCAAAACACGTGAACATGTGTCACTTAGGGACAGGGTTTGGTGGTGGACTTGGCAGGGCTGAGTTAGAGGTTGGACTCGATGATCTTAAAGGTGTTTTCCAACATAAATAACTGTATAATTCTAAATTTGATTTTACTTGCACCTACAATCCAGTTCACAATACCCAGATCTCTTCTGCAAGGAGTCTTCTTTCCTGCCTTGGCTGAGGCTGAAAGCACAAAATACAGAGTTTGGGAGCCTCAGAGTCATCGTATCACACCAGTTTTCTGTCACGGTTACTCCCTTGTATCTCACTTCACTGGCAGGAATCCACAAAACTTAGGGTCAAAGGATAAAAAATTTAATTTCCTGCCCTTCACAAAACAACCTTCCCTCTTATAGTTGTGAAAAAATTGACCAGATGGAACTGGTAAGTCTTATTTTTCCCTCTGTCTGATTCTTCCTGTTACCATCAACTCTTGCTGGAGTATTTGACCAGCTCACCTCCCGCACTGCCGTGATGAAGAAGAGCCCTTCCCTTCCTGGCCGGGTCGTGGCAGCAACAGGCAGCCTCTGATCACACAAGCCCAAGACCTGGTTTGGATGCCTGGGTTGCTTTTTAATTAGTTTCTTTCTCTCTCTTTTATGTTGGAAAAGCAGCTCTACCCACCTGTTGTGCTGATAAGGGAAACAGGGTCTGGACAATGAACAGGGAATTTCCGAAGGAAGGATTTGGAGGATTTGGGCGGCATTTTGCTAAGCAGCCCCAAATGCACCCTGAACCCATCAGGATTTCTTGTGAAGACCTGCGTGCTTCAGAGAAGGCTGAGGGTGGCTCATCAGAACTGGCAGTGCCCCTGCTGCTGGCACCTGAACATGTCACCTCCTGCCCACTCCCAAGGCAGGGGGCTTTTGCACAGGATGGGGTGAAGGGGGAGGCCGGATAATTGTGAGATTTCTGTTTCACGTGGCCACACTGAGGGTCCTCACCTCCATGTGCAGGACTATAAATCACCACCACGTCCCACAACACCAGGGCTGGCCCCAAACGGTGTCAGGGCTGGAGGGGGTGGCAATGCTTTGTGATTAGTGAGGCTGGAGAGTGACTTGGCAGTGAAAATCTCCACTTCATTTTTTAAAGTGGAGAGACAAATTTCTCTGCTTTGCAGTGTTCAAATGTCACCTTTGTATTTTGCAGTTCTAAATGACATTTCTAAATTTTACTTCTGCTTCATTAAAAAGACCTCAATAAATTAATGGAGCTGTTATTTCTCTTCTCTCTGTAGACATTTTCCAGTGTTTCCATTCAACTTTGAATGATTTTTCCTTCAAACCCTTGGTGCATCTAATGAACTAGCACACCAAATAGAGGTTTGAAGCTGTTCATCACCTGGTCTCTGGGCTTTTGGCATGGCAGATCTCAGCACGAGATCACAGGATATCAAGCTCAGGACTTTCAGGTGTCAGCAACAACCCAGTTCCCCTCTGGGTACAAGAATCGCCCTCCATAACTATCTCAAGAAGCCAAAAATCATAGCACCTTAAACTTAAAATAAGTTTAAAAATAAAAACCAATATAAAATGTTTTGAGCCAAGGACTATGTTCATGATGGGAACATGGTTCATGATGGGACACTTAAGCCCAGTGTAATGCTGCACACAGGCACTGCAGCTGATGTACTGCAACAGGTATTCACTAACTTTTACCAATTTTGGCTCTAGGTAGTTTCTTCTTTTTGAATTTTAGGCTGTATTTTGGCCTCTGAAGCTTCCCTGTCTATTAGGGTGAGATTTTTCCAGCTGGGAGAGAGTACACTCCCACTACTCCAAAATCTGGCACTTTAGAAACCCTAAATGTTATGAGACTCACAGAAAAAATGCCAGCTCTGGACGCTGGCTAGGATCTCGTCCCACAGAGTGCTAACACTGCATCTTTTCCGACCTTAATGGTTCTGTGATGTACTGACTGAGAGCCAAGCACTTTGTACTCTGTCAGAAAGCACACAGTGTGTTCAGTTGTGCAGGAAACTCATTCAGCTGAAATACGTCCAGCCACTGGTACAAATATCATCAAGATGGATTTTCTTAACCTCTTAAATCCTGTCTGATATGTTTTAGGAAACTGAAAAAGACACTGTGGTGATGAGCTGTCTACATGGAGACAATGTCTGTATGCGTGTGTGGTGGCACCTTGCAGAAACAAGGGACACATCTCCAGCATCCAGACAACCTGTGGAAGAACAAATAAAAACATTCCCTGAAACTCATCAGGAACTTTAGTTCTTGCCCTCACAGGCAGAGATCCAGCTCTCTACAATTGCCATGGGAAAATTCAGAATAATAACCCAGGTCAGTCTCCCCCTCTATAAACCATGGAAGCCAAACCATGTTTGTGACCACAGTGTCCTAGGGATTCCCCATAGCTACATGCATCCCAAAGACTTGGGGACATGAGCTGCAACCCTGCAAAGCCCTGATGCAGCACAGGCGATGCTGCAGAGAGTCAGCCACTCAAGCAGCTCCCAGAGCTGAAGAAGTTGCCTGGGTTACAGCTCAAAATCACACAAGTGCAAAAAAAAAAAACCAACAAAACATAGGAAAGGACTCATCAGGTCCAAAAGCTTACAGAATTGGGAAGAAATGGGGATCAAATGCTAAAAGTGTGGGGTAAAAAAGCAGTGTTTCAGTTTCCTGCTGTGGAAACCAAGGAATGGGTGATGACTCAGGCAAAGCAGGCAGAGCACGGCCGTGCTCTGGCCAGGCAGCCTGTGGCAAAGGGATGGAGACACCCAGATTCTGGTGGTCACAGATTCATGGCATGGCTAGGGAGGACAGTGCAGCAACATGTAGCTCACACCCTCCTTCCTTTTTCCCAGCAGCACGGGCAGTAAGTGCAAGGCTCACCCATCCTGCATCCCCAGCCATGGAGTTCACTCAGCTGAGAGTGCTGCATTCACCACTGACCCCTTCTGCTGCTGCTCCCCCCACCCAGCAAGGAAAGCACCTCCTTGTGGGAGCTCCTGGGGACCTAAGGCTGGTCCATCCCAGCTCTTGAGGTTCTTTCAGCCACCAAGAGGAATCGGGGGTCACAATGGCCTGGAAGTTTCCTGCAGGGAGGCTGTGCTGGGTATGGAAGGTGGAAAGGCTGCACAAGCCTTGAAGGCGTCAAAACTGAACTCTCCTGTTAATCAACACCTGCTGTTCTACCAACACATAAAATGCAACTGAAAATAGCAAGAGAGCTGCTCCTCACAAAAACACCCCAAGCTGTCCACTGAACCATGGCTCCGTGCCATGCTGGCATGTGCTAAATGCCTGAGGGTGGGAAAAAAGACAATAATCCAAGCAAACCATAAGAAGCCCCTCCATTCTCTAAAGTAGATCCCCAAGGTGAAGCCTTGTCAAAGACTATCATTTATATGTGCATCTCTCAGTTTCCCACATCTCTCAGTTTCCAAACTGTGAATTCCCTCTTTCTTAATTCAGAAAAAAAAAACCAAGCTAGAGGCCTGAAAGTTTTTATGAGTGAACTCCAGGCCATAACATATGATAACATGAGCAAAACCCCCTTGTTTTTCTGGGGTTTAACTCTACACTATCCCAAATACACAGCAGCACTTCTTCCAGCTCCCATCACTGTCTTGAGTTCAGGAATTGTATGGACAGTGACAATCATTTTGGAAAGACCTCCTCTTCTGAGAGCTGCTTCTCAGTCTAGAGAACACCCTCCTTTTTCCTCCTACCGGGCCCATCTGGAAGGAGCTGCAGGTCTGGAGGGTGAAGCTACAGCTGCAACCTCCAAAATGTCAAATAAAATCCCATACCTTTGGATGCCATGCAGATCCAAGCATGTCTTTACTAATTCTGCACAAGGAAAAGGCTGTGGAAAGCCTTGACAGCATTAAAATGGGAAAAATGAGGAATCTCACCACAGATTAAATGCTTTGGTCGTCTTCTGGAGGTGGTACTAGAACTCTTCCCCTGACAACTGTCCCAAAGAAAAGGGAAAAGTCTCTGTCATCTGCACATCATTCTGTTAATCCTCACTCACATTCTGCTGCAGACATGGAGGGGTACAAGGCCTGTGCTCAGAAATCCAGCTGCTGTTGCTGAGTTTGTACTGGTCCCCAGTGGGTGCCATAAATGATGTCTGAAAGCACCCAGCTGAGTTCAGATGCGGGGCTGGGATTGGCAGTACAGTTTTCACCAGTTGTTCCAAAGACTGGCTCACTCATTAGCTGCTGCTTTTGCCTGATGATCACTGCACAGCTCTACCTGTTTAACAGGGATCCTGTTTGGTGGATGACAGTGCAGAAACCTCCCTGCTCAAAGAGCACAGGAGAGGTGTCATGTGTATTAATGCTCGGTGGCTGCCACAGTGGGTGCTTCTGCAGACAACACCCACACTTGCTCTGCAAAAATGTATAACTAATGCATTTCTGGGAGGGATATCATGAAGCAGAAACCATGAAGCCAAGAACAGATGGGCACCAAACTTTCACTCACTGCTGCATTTTGAAATTAAGACTAATTTCTTAAAAAGAACTCAAATGAACAAAGAGATTGCAGAAGCAGAAATGCACAGTTTGTGGTTTTCCTGGTCTTTAATTTGGAACACTCAAGAGTTCCCAGAATTGCATTTAGTTTCAGAGATTGCCTACTGGTTTTGGGTTTTTTTTAATAAAAAGTGTGTAATTGTGAGAAAATAATTATGGCAGAGTTAATGTGAAGTGCTCGGCGAATCTTCTGTGCATCATTAAATATGCTGAAGCAGAGTCTGGATTTTTATCAATTACAAATGGAGGGAGTTTAGCCACAGCACACCAGTACACACAGCTCAAGGAGCACAAGGAAGAAGAGTTTTCTACTGGGAAGCAAGAAACATTTTTTCCACATCCTGTTAGGCTCAGTCTGAGAAGAAAAAGTTGAAAGGGAATTCATCACACACAGGATGGGACGTAAGGGTGGATGGAAGGGTTGACAAGGAAACAGGGAAATGATTCTGGAGAAATAATGAACAAGAAATAAGCACAGTGGGAGGACCGAGGAACCACTTGTGAGTTTGATAAATCTGTAGAAAGCAGGCAGGCATGGTCTGGTTTGTATTTTTTAACATCCGAGAAATAATAAATAATAATACATTTTGTGGTTAGATTAGTTCCTCTCCCTCCTTATGAACTTCTTCTGCTTGTAGAACAAGGAACAAAATTTTAAAAATAAGGCTCAAGCCTTGCATTTCACCCTACAGATGTGCCATGAGCATGATCAGCGAGCAGTGGCTCACACAGCTGATGCCCAAACACAAATTTTGGGGAAGAGATTGCCTTTGCACCAGTCCCTCCTGAGTGCTGCTTGAGGATCATGAAAACACCCTGGAAGAAAAATAAAGAGCGTGCCTGGGGCTGGAACAGGTTGGAAGGATCATCCTGCTGATAAGAATTAGATCTTAAATTGCCATTTCTGATGGCTTAAGCAAAGAGCTGTGGAAAAGGGCTGGTCCTGCTCTCCATGAAAAGAACTCCCTGGGCAGCTTCGTGCTGCCTGCTCCAGGGCAAACCCCAACCTCAGGATGCGCCATGTGGTCACTCTGGCTTCTGCACTGGCAGTGCTGAGCTGCTGCTAAAACCACGAGCAGGGGAGAGATAACCAGGAGTGGGAATGCTGGAGAATGTCACAGTGATGGAAAAGCCCTGCCTGAGCGAGCAGGAGTCTGCTCCTTATGCAAACCCGGAAAGGAAAAGGCCATTTCACTACATCTCGTATGCACTACGGAGCAGTAAAGCTGCCTGGGCTCTAAGAGATCTTCTGGCTTGTTATTGAATGATTGTGGGCTAATGGAGGGAAAATAATGGTAAAGGAATCAAAGAGAAGGTGGGTTAAGTAACCAGGTAACACATCTAATGGAGATAAAAATGATGGAGACTAAAAGGGTTCATTGGCTGGGTTTTTTATACGTTGTTTATTAAAAATACAACGATGGAAGACATGCAGTACCTTTAACAAATGTGTGGCTGAAGTGAGAGAAACATGAGTTACACACCTTCTCTGGAGAGCAGGGACTTCTGTGCAGAGGAGCAGCCAGGTTTCATCTTCCTGGCTCCTCTGAGGTCCTGCCTGCACCTCTCAGACATCTCTGTTAGATGGTCCTGCCTCCTGTTAGCCCTTTTCAACAGATTAAGACCAAGTGCTTGGCCTTGGGTCTGTCTGTGCCTGTAGCTCTTCAGAAAGAGTAGGCAGAAGCCTGCATTTTATCTTTGGTCTTTAATTCTTCTTCTCACTTTATCTGTGGGATCTTTTGAAGTTCCTGGGAGCAGGTCTCTGGGACAACTCTGTTGTGCTCCATCAGAGAATTCCGATCTTTCACAGACTGTGTCAAAAGCACCTGTGCCCTGACGTGCTTTAGTGGTGAATTGGCAGTGCTGGGTTGATGGCTGGACCCAAACATCTTGAAGGACTTTTCCAACCTAAACAATTCTGTGATTCTGTGGAAAGAAGGGAGATCCTGATGGTTGAAAGCTCAGCTCCAGCCTACCTCGGATCCACACATTTGTGCAAATATTTATCTAAGGAGCTCACACTGGTGCAAACTTCCCTCAGCATCCAAATCTTTCAGCCTGTGCCATCAGGGAAAAGGTTAAAGAGAGCACAGGGCCACAAGATGTTACAGGATGAACTGTTTGCTGTCACTTCTCTTTCTTGCCAGAAGGGGAAATTGCAACTTCTGATTTAAAAAAAAAATATGTTGGACAAAGTGTGCTGGAGAGGGTTGACCTGACTGGATGCCATGTGCCCACCAAAGCTGCTCCACCAGCCTCCTCCTCAGATGGATGGGGAGGGAGAAAAGTATAGCAAAAGAATGGAGATGAGTACAGGGAGCCATGGCTGTCATGGGCAAAACAGACTCTGCTTGGGGAAATCAACTTAATTTGTGACAATTAATCAGAGTATGATAACAAGAAGTAAGAAAAAAGTCTAAAAGCACCTTCCCTCCACAACTCCTTTCTTCCTGGACTCAACTTCCCTCTCCAGTCTCCAAATTCCTCTGCCCAAGCAGCACAGGGGGACCGGGAAGGGGGCTCGTGGTCTGCTCACATCGCTCCATCTCCACTGCTCCTTCCTCCTCGCACCATCCACCCGCTCCAGCACAGGGTCCCCCCCATGGCAGACAGTCCTTCATGAGCTCCAGTGTGAGCCCTTCCCTCGGGCTGCAGCTCTCTATGACCTCCCTTGGGGTCAGTCCCTCAGGCACAGCCTGCTCCAGCCTGGGTCACCCACAGGGTCACAAGTCCTGCCAGCAAACCCGCTCCACCCTGGGCCCCTCTCTGCACAGGACCACAGGTCCTGCCAGGAGCCTGCTCCTGCAGAGGCTTCCCAGAGTCACAGCCTCCTTCCAGCACCCACCTGCTCTGGTTTGGGGGTCTCCAGGGGCTGTAGGTGGATCTCTGCTCCCCCAGAGACCTCCGTGAGCTGCAGGGGCACAGCTGCCTCACCACAGGCTGCACAGCAATCTCCTCCCTGTCCTTCTGCACCGACCTTGGCGTTTGCAGAGCTGTTCCTCTCACTTATTCTCACTCCACTCTCCCAGCTGTTGTTGCACAGCAGTTTTCTGCCTTTCTTAAGCATGTTATCACATAGCCAGGACCACCACCGCTGGTGAGCTCAGCCTTGGCCAGTGGCCACTGGGGCTGAGAAGGGGCAGGTGTGAGAGACGAGGGGTGGAAAAGCAAAGGGAGATGAGAGGCTCTGGCTCAGGGCAATGAAGAGGGGAAAAAACCCTTGGTATGGAATAGTCACCACAATATAAGGAGAGGCAAAACATTACCTGTTACTGTAATAGGTGGATTTGTTTGCTTTCTGCTTTGCATTGATTTTGGATTGTGTGAATCCAGTGACTTTAATACAGTTACTATTGATTTGTAGTGGTGAAAGAGAGTGGAGAATCTGACCACATCTGTTAGAAACAAACAAGGATCCTTTGGGGTTTACAGAAAAGATTTTGCTTCAGCTTAATTATAAACAAAACTTCAAGTTCCAAGCCAGGTTTGGAATGCAGAATTTCCTTTCAGGAGGTGGCAAAGGCTGTTCAGCTACTCCACAGTAGCATCAAGGAAACCAGAAAGTCACTTCCAAGATGCAGAGGGGTTGTTTCATTGTATCATAGGATAATTTGGGTTGGGAGGAACTTTTAAAGCTCCTCTAGTCCAACCCCCCTGCAATAAGCAGGGACATCTCCAATGAGATCAGGTTGCTCAGCAAGTTTGTTTGCAGCATGGCTGCACTTCTGTTCCTTGTGGTTGTGGCAGTGATCAGGAGATGACCTCCAAACAAAGCCCTTGAGCTCTGTTTTGTCCCTCAAACCCACAAATGCAGCCTGCAGCGCTCACACCCTGGTAGCTGTGGTGGCTCAGCCTCCACTGCCCTGTTCCTGCCCCCTCACTGGTCCTGCCTGGACCCATTTCTGCCTCCTCAGTGTCCTCCCTATCTCCAGTGCTCCACCTGGGAAGCACCACAGTCGTTCCAGCAGGTGAGGGAAGGCAGGTGTACACCCCAGCCAGGAGCCAGCTGCACTCTGCTCTGCCCAGACAACACCAGCATCTAATATCTACCTTCAGACACTTCATTAACCTGCTCCATCTAATCCCAGCTAAGCGGATTTACCCTGATTCGCTGCCAATCAATCAGTAATTGGGTTTGTTGACAGCCACAAAGGCAGAAATGCCCATCTCTGTGCTTCAGACACCATGACTGATCATTCCTTCCTCCTGGATGCTTTTCTTTTTGGTTTGTCCTGGTGCAATTTGGAGCTAGCAAAATATTCCCTAGGTAATAAGACCTAGGACTGTCACCATCAAACCCGAGCTGATAAACGCCCTTCAGTCTGCCGGGGAATGTCAGTCACTTGGAGGGTTGAGGTTGCGGATCTGTCCTCCCCTGACATCACTTACTAAGCTTCTCAGTGAAGCCCAAGCAGCTCTTGGGAAGCCCATTACCTTTCCATGATCCTCGATTCACTCAAAACCGAGCAAGGCTTGTGGAGCCTGGGACCATGATGAGCATCTGTGAGGATCTCCAGCTGGAGCTGAGTTATCCTAAATTGCTGAAACACCCAAACTAGTCCCCAGGAAAAGAGCAAGATCACAGTGTGATTCTCAGTTTTGGAGAGAAGTCCAAGCAACCAGCAGCTGCCTGGGGACTGCAGGCATCCCTCGTTTAGGGGCTGCTCCCGTCGCAGGCTGACTCTCCTGGAACTAAGCTGCTGTGCACGAGCTGACCTGAGCTATGGACCTGCACTGAACTTTTCAGGTGTGACACCAAAAATAAAATCTGGCTGTGCCCCACTGCCAGTCCCTGCTGATCTGTGGCCCCATCGGCAGCGCTGGGCCAGGGAATGGTGGCGGTGGATGCAACATCGTGGCAAAACGGCGCTCCCGGTGATGTGACTCCTTTCCCTGGTGAAGGAAGCTTTTCCTATGCCTGCACAAAACACAGCCCTGTGAATTGTGTGCTCTTTGCAGGTACAATGCTGCACAAACCAGGCGAGGGAGGGTGTTTGGAGCAGCGTAGCCTCGGTGTCAAGCAGCAGGAGGGAGAGATTTCTGCCTTGTGCACGTCCGAGGTAATTTATCATATTGAAAGTGCCACGCAAACAGGAGCAAATGAGGTGGCTTGTTCAGTCTCTGGTGAAAAGGAGAAGCCACTTTGCCAAACAAAGCAGCTGTGAAGCTTTTTGGTCTCCAGAAAGCTCATGGTGGGATGTAAATATCACTGCCAGTGTTTCTGTGGTGCATGGGAACTGCGGTGGGGAGAATGCAGAGCTCCTACGAAACAAGATCTCAGGGAAAGCCTGAACACAGAAGCTGAGCTTGAGGGATGGTTTGGCCCCTTACAGCAAAGAGGAAATGATGGAACATGTCTCCCTCCTGCCTTCTCAGGTGAGTGGTGGAAAACAATGCCACTGCCTGCACATCCTCAAAGCTCAAGCTAATGCTGCAGGACAGACCTTTGTATGGCTGCCCACATGGGCTGATGTGTTGCAGGGACATTCCAGGGGAGATAAAGGATTAGGGAAGAAGAAAATGGGTTTAATCTCAGCGTAGGATAGCTGAAATGTGCTTTAGTAAGACATTGACCCAGCTACATCCAGGAACACATCTGTCAGCCCCAAACACTGAGCACTTGTGCTGCTGACCAGGAATTGCCTTCTGCACTGATGCCTGGAAAAACATTAGTCCATTTATGTCCCGTGGTGCTGGAGGACTTCTGATTGATTGAGTGAATTAAAGCTGGCTGAATAATTCATTAAATAAATCATTTATTTGGAGAATTTCTCTCCTGTTTCCTTTGCAGATTGGAGAGTGGCACAAACAGCATCACTCGGATTTGATATTATTTCTCAGCTACTCCCTACCCATAATTGTAGCTCAGTCAGCAGTGCTGACAGCTCGTTTCCCATGCTCAGCAGCTGCAGTGCTGTCAGCAGGGAGCATTTCTGGCTGGCTCCTGACAGTCTCAGCCCCAGTGGAAGAGGAATTGAGGTTTCAGCCAAGCCAAGGTCAATGTGGTGCCATAAGGAGCAGAGGAGAGGGATGAGGGTGACAGCACCAGGTTCCCCGTTGTCTGTCGGGTAAAGAAACCCTGTGACAACTCTGTACTTTGGAGCAAGGCTTTCCAGGGTCTCGATTGCACTGTGGAAATCCACCCTGGGCTTCTGAACCCAAATATGTTGTTCACAGGGAGGACAGCCTGCAGAGCACTCATAAAACCCTCCTCCTGTGTCTGCACAGACCAGATTTATGGGTCACTGCCTGGAGAGCTGGGGACTAAAACCAGTTCCCATCCACTTCCCCTCCTGCCCTGACTCATTTGCAGGGGGAAAACCATCCTCCTTTCCTTGATCCCTAAGGAGCAGTGAGCCAGTCTTGTTGTAGCCAAGGAGAAATTTGGGTTTCCCACAGAAATTGTTGGACATATTCACTTAAACCAACTATTTACAAATATTGTCCTGTTTATTCTTAAATACTCCTAGCTCATGAGCATTCCTGTGAGTTGTCACTGCCTGAAATAGCCATGCAAAAGGTAACAACACAACCTGCTTTATAACCATGCACGTGTGTTCAAGTCTTTGACTGCAGCATTTTTCTAGGGTTTTTTTCCATCTAGAATTAAGATGGGAAGGGAACAAACCAGGTGGAAATGGAAAAAGAAAACCCATCCCCAAATTCAGGATGTGTCCTGACTGTTGGTCCCTCCTGTTCCTTTGCTCTTTTGTAAAAAGACTGAAAAAGGAAATTAAATGTCCACTTAATTAACATTTCTTTGGCCTTTCTGTTTGAAGAGGACCATCATTTTTGCAATGTGGGATACATGTTGAGTAAATCTGCCATCATTTGTGTACCACCTCTTAGAAGTTTTATATCTTGGAGCATCCAAATTGCCCAGAAATGAAGGTCAGGATCCTCTCAGTGCCATGTTCCCAATGGCACACAGCAAAATCTTCAGCTCATCAGTGGTTTTAACTCCCTTTGTGTATTTATTATTATTTATTGTCTGTTATTTTAACAGAAGAAAAATCCACTTTCAGAACAAGGTTTCAATATTGATGGAACCTCAGGCACAGCTTTGTTGAGCTTGCTTCTGCCTAAGAACATTCAGTGCAATTTTTAAGAATTATCTTGACGGATTTTTTTCCCTCCCTTGGCTTAGCAGTCCTGAAATCAATGGGATCACAGAAGCTGAAGGCAAAACTTCAAGATAATGCAGAATTTTTGGCACTTTTGTTGTGAACACAGACTTGCCAGCCACAAAAGACTAATTCTGAAATTCAAAGCGTGTGGGTTGGCTGGCTAGCAGTGGAAGGAATATTGGAATATCGACTCTGTTTACTTATACATGAAGATCATCTGCACTGCCGGGATAAAAGCACAGAAGATAGGATGGGAGCTAGTCTCCAGAATTACCCAGATTCTCTTGAAAATCTACTTAGACTCTCCCATTATGGAGTTTGTACAGGTGGGACTGAATTATGACTGGTGAGAGCAGATGAAAGCTAAAATAGAATCCTGTGATTTGTGGGATGAAAGAAGTCTTAGGTTAAGTGTAGAGCTGAAGGAGTTGAAAGCCCATCCTGACAAAAGCTTCTTGGAATCCAGACATTTTCTATCATCTCACCATAAACTCATTTACTCCTTTTTAGGAGCTGGGACATGCTACTGACACACAGCTTTCGTCTCAATGCACAAAGTGAACGTTCCCAGAAATCTACCTAAGCATTAATCAGTCATTCTGTGGGACAGACGTGTTTTCTAGTAATAATAGTAATTACCTCTAAAAGCCCTTGAAATTTTGGCTGTTGTTTACCAGGAACAAACAGAAATGAAAGAGAAATTATCTCAAGTTATAAAGCCAGGCTGCTGCTGTGCTCATAGAACCAGCAAAGTTCTGCAAAGATCTTTTGCTGATCAGAGCTCTCAAAAAGATTGCTTAACTGAGGATATTTTTACAAGGCACAGGAAAGGAGAAGGATGGCAGATGTGGAAATACAAGCCAGCCTTTGTAAAGTGGATCAAGTGATAATGAATCACTGCTAAATAGCTGACGGCTATTTAGATTTTGTTACTCGGGTAGAGAAATAACTTAAACTGTCCTCCCTGATGGTCTTGGGAAATAAACTACCAATGCATCCATAAATTACCCACAGACTGAGTTATGCAGCAACAGCACAACCATATTTTCCTCCCTCTCAGGCACAAACACGCAAATGTGGTCTGACACCTCCATCCTCTCACCCACTAACCTGGTATATTTAAACACAGAAAATGGGTGTTCCAGAGCACGGTGCAAAGCCTATCTAAAACTTAACCATTACAAAAAATATGTAATAAGCTTTCTTTAATTCAAATGAAGTAAAGGAGTGTTTTCAGGGGAGCTGTAGATGCACTATGACAGGTCTCTGCAATGCAAATCTTCGGTGTGGCTGAAATCTCAGCACAGCTCAGTTTTATAGCCAAAAAGAGTTGCTAACACTCCAGGCTCAGGAAAAGTGTGTTGAAGAAAGCCAATCTTTGTTACATCTGAGCCATTCAGTTCCTCAGTCTTTAGGATTCCAAGGGCAAAATAGGAATAAACTTCCTCAATCATCCTCAAACCCAAACTTGCTTCTATACAGGCAACACAGGGAAGATCCCTAAACCTTTAACCCCAAACCCACCCTTCACTTTCTTCCTTATTCTGCGGGGTTTTAGTCACTCTGGTCCCTCCAAACAGCACCGTCATCCATCCCAGACACCATTCTACCCAGTGCTTCATGCACACAAACAGGAATGGGGGAAAGAAATGTCGTCTTGGGTAAAAAGACCCCAAACACAGTAAAAAAGCAATTATTAAGAACAACAAAAAGAAGTTAACATGTGAATAGACATTGTTAAGACCCACAGTATAAAAATGTGCAGTCCAATCCAGGTCATTTCAAAACAGTACAACTTTTTTCACTGATGTGCATTGGATACAAAGGTTCTGTTTCTGACTTGGTTCTCCTGCCCTGAAGACAGTGGTAAGATTTTCGTTAACCTTTTGGTGGGAGCTCAGTTGGGCTGTAGTCATTGCTGAAAATAATTTGTCATATAAATGCAAAAAAAAAAAAAAAGGGCCTTTTTTGTGCAAATCTTTTGGACATCTGAAAACCATAATCAGTGTTTATAATTCTGGCAATGGGTGGCAGAGGTAAAATAAACACAAGTCTGAGTTACAGCGTAGCATCCACCATGGCTGCTCCACCACTGGGCTAAGTCCATTCCCAGAAAGAAGGACAGGAAAGAGAAGTGAAAGTGAGGGAACCAGACGGGATCTGTGCAGCCCGTGGAGTCCAGCTCTGCTGGAAAACTTGCCTCAGTTTGTTGTGCAAGACTTCCTCCTGCTCCCCAATTATTTCCCATTCCATTCCCAGCAACACTCAATTGCCATAACCCGTTCTGTGGGGACAAACACGAAAAGACAAGAGTTTTAAAAATACAGCCCTTGTGCCTTGTCCTTGTTTGAAAACTCCTCTGACTGAGTGGCCCTTTGGCTCTGCAGTGCCACAGCTTTGTGCACCTCCTGCCCAAGACAGCTCTGTTTAGGAAGTGCCGTGATGTCGGGTTGGGGGATATTAAGCAGAGATTTGCACGTCGCTGTGCATTTGCACTTTTCTGGACTCACAGGCACTTTCAGGTGGCTGTGGGAGGAATTCTTTTCCAGTGGGAAGTAAACACAGAGGTGTTGGCTTCTCTGGGAGATGGAAAGCTGTTAACTTCGGAGCTCATTACGGGGAGGCTGATGGATGCTGACAGATGCATTGTCCTGGCGAAGGGCCTGCCGCTGCTTCTGCCATGAGACAGGGAGTAAAGCCTCTCTCCTCCTCTCAGCAGGCCCGTGGCACCAGGGAGGAAGAAGACAAGGATGTCAGGACTTCTAATTATACACCAGGAACTGCGAAATTGGAGCATTAGAAGTGTTAGTTAAAAATAATGCCCCGAGGTGCTGAAGTGGAGCAGCAGGAGAAGGAAGAGCACAGTGGTGGGAGTGAGGGGCTGCAGAGGAGATCTCCTGCTTCCCCTCTTGTGATGGGGTCTGGAGGGGCTTCTTTCCAGGGATGCACAAAACACATGTACAGTTATATATCTACCAAAACCCTGCCTGCACTGTAATTTGAGATGTGTTTCCAAAAGCAGTTTTAAACTCAGTTTAAAGCCACCTCTGTTGAAAACGTTGCCAGTATGATCCGTCAGTCAGTCATCCTCCAGCCTGGGGAAAAGCTGCTTTCCTGTAAAAAATGGAATGGACATTTTACTGGTTCACGTCAGGTTTGGAAGATTTTTGCTCACTTCCCAGCTGTGCCACAGACAGACCAAGGGAAGACACCTCTTGAATTAAATTTTAGTGCAGATTCACTTGAAATCTTCTGCATAAAATGGAACTTGTGCATATTTTTTGTCTGAAAATCATCTGGCACGTTAATAAAAGTCACGTACACCAACTTGGAGGGGTGTTTACGGAAAATCTACCTGCATCCTCACCAAGGGAGGTGCAGTTATGGCAGGTAATGAAATGCACCTTGTCCCTGGAGCACGACTGGTGGGCATTTCAAGAGCAGATGGAATGTCCACCAGGATCCAGCTGTGGCTGCAGCACAGCTGGGCTGGACCAGTGCTCTGTACAGCCAGAGCTGGGGCAGAAACTGCCCTGTGCAGGGATGCTCTGAGGAGCTGGGGGACAGCAGGTAGAGCTGCATTTTGTGGATTCTCTCATTCACTTGCAGAGTCAAATTTTCATTGCTCTGGTGGCGTGTAAGGTGCACTCCCAGTAAATTATTGGATATTAATAATTGGACAAGGAGAGTTGCAGTGCAGAGGGATGACCCAGCCATCAGACACGTCCTCACATCTGGTTCAGTGTGCTGGGAAGGACAGAGAAACTCTAAAGCTACCAAAATGGTAGCCTGAGGTGGGACACCCTTTCCAGGCCATCTTCCATCTCTCAAGCAGCACTGAGTCCATCTGAGCATCTCTGTGCACACTGGACACCTCCCCTCGCCATCACCACTGCCAGAGAGGTGATGGTGAGGAAAAAGTATCTGCTGGAGTTCTGAGCCCACCCTAGACCAGCCCAAACTGGACAGTTTTACAAACCTGTGGGGCCATTGCTTTCTGCCTGGCGTGGGTGATCACCTTGCAAACTGGTGGCATCACAAAGGCTAAAATTTGCTGACCTGCCCATAGGAAAAGCACTTTCATTAGAGCAGCACATCCCAAAATGAAAAAGGGCTGCTGTCATATATGTGGCTCCTGATTCTATATGTGCTCACAGCTCCTAGCCAAAATTAAATATTAGGAGGTAAAACACCTCCATACATTTCTCACAGGCTCTTAGGAAAAGAAAACAATTTTAGGGAGGACCACAGGGGATTCCTTTCTCTCAGTCAGGGAATTCTATTATCTCGCCTCACGCTCTAGCATTGCTTGTCAATATTACACCAAATAAATAAGAAAGATGGGAAGAGAAAACTGCTCAGAAGCACTCAGTGGCCTCAGACAGCCCAGCTCTGCCTTGACCCTGCAGCTCGTGGCACCATTCACCTCTGCAGCAGGGTGCCTGTTGCCCCCATGGAGACACCAGCACAACTCACCTTGTCTGATGGATGTTGGGCAATGTGAAGAGAAGATAATAGAGAATTTCAATTTTTTTCTTTCCTGAGGGATTTCACATATTTTAGCATCTTCCAAGGATGCAGCCCAAGGTGTGCAGACAAACCAATCTGCCACCCCCTGAAGAAATGGTGCATCATCAGTTACTGAAGCTCTCATCATCTTTGGTTGCTCTTCATCAGCCTGTTCATAGTCATCACTTGAAGGATCACAGAATTTGCCCCATGCGTTTCCAGAGGCAACTTTGAAAAGGCCGTCTGGGAAGGAAGGAGATGGGAGAAAGATTTTGTTTGAATATGAGCCCTTGGAGAGTGGGATCTCCTGGAAAAAGAAAATGTCAACCTGGAGCACTGAGTGATTCCTTCAGTACTGTTGTGATGTGAAGTGACCCCAGATACCTTGATTGTGGTGTGCGTTGTGCCCATCGCTTTTCAGAGAGGCACTGAAAACCATCAGCTGGACGACTGCACAGAGTTGAAAACCTGTGCAAAACCAGAAGAAAGTTTCCAAGTACAACCTGAAATGCCAAGAGAGGACAATAATGGGCTCTGTGTGTCTCTGGAAGAACAAGCAAGTGGCAAGGGCAACACTGGAGGGCAATGTGAGTCTGGAGGCAGAGGAGCCTTCCCCTTTGGATGGATTTAGGGACAGCTGCCAGGGTTTTATGTATAGCTGATCCATTTTCAGGGCAGCGGGATAAATTCTGTGCTCTCTTGAAAAGATTCCAAGCCCTATTATCCACACACACACCTTGAGTAACTCTGTTTCTGTGCTTTCCAGGGAGGGATCACTCTCCCCCACAGCAGAAGGGCGTCGAGGATGCAAAATCAAGACCATTTTCAATAGACTCGGTCACTGCTTCGTTGAGAGTTACTGATACCATTGCTTAAGTGATGTGCATCTCCCACAGGACTTTTGCTACTGACAGTCATTTGTTTCCCAACTCTGCACGCACGCTGCATCCACACACAGGCAAGAGTCATTTCCAGGATGTGCCAAGCTTCAGGAAACTGAAATACAGCATGTGCTCATGCTCTGACCATGTAGCAGAAGGACTTGTTCCAGCAGTCTCAGAGTTGCAGGGTGAAATAGGGCCTTGTAATAGAATTGTCATTATGCAGGGAAGGACAGGGGTTGAGAAATCACAATAGAAATTGCCTATTCTAATGAGAAAAGGGTTGTATGGTGATGAGCAAGGAAAGGCATTTCAAAGGAAGGAAAACAATACCTTGTGCAAATTGCATGAGGCTGCTGTTTGCTTAGAGGGAGCAGAGGCCAAGGCCTGACAGTTTCATCAGAGGAATTGGTTAGGAAATGACTAAGGGGACAGAATTCATTGTTCAAATGTCAAGCTGCTCATATCTGGAGAGGAGAGTGTGCATTTGTCAGCAGCAGTAGTACACACCCCAAAAGAATATAAGAGAAACCAAAAAATCCATCACAGATCTGGCATGACTCAGATACCCCTGGTGCTCCGGCTGAAGACGCATAGGAGAGGAAGATTCATACTACATTTCCTAGGAAAGTGGCGTGATGGGCAAATACTGAGTGTCACATAAGCTTGACAGAAGAGAAAACAAAGCTTTTCCCAGACATTGGGCTGTGCATGATCTCAGCACAGAAATAAGCAAGAGATGCATCTGTAGTAACTGGAGATACTGAACTGGGGCAGCCACGAGCAGACTGGAGGATTCAGTCTAAGGGGTCAGGGGAATACTGCTAAAGTAGTTTATTTTGCAGGCAACAATAGATTAAGACAGATTTGCAGGGAAAAAATTCTACTGAAAGCATCTTTTCTTTAAAAGAACAAGTACCAGTTTTTAGGTAGAAAACAAACACAGCTGAGGGAACAGTGGGAGAACATGTGCAGTGTCTAAACATGTTTGTTGTGATGTATCTAGAGGAAAGTGGAAGAGGAGGGGAGTTGCTGCAGGGGAATTGCACACAAGGTTTGCTGGAAAAATTTTGGTTAAGAAAAGACTCCTTGCATGGCATGCCTTTTCGTTCAAGCCTCTTGTTGTTTTATATTACTGTCTAAAAGCCACATGTTGATCACAGAAATCTTGTTCACATCAGGGGATGCTGAAGGTGAAGCACAAATTAAGAGTGTCAGAGGTGAGATGCAAACCTTAGAGTTTGAGGCTTTTAATTTTGCCTTTGGATCCATGTAAGTGGTGAACAGACCCATCTGTGTTCTGCTTTATCAGACCTGCCACACGCAGACTAAACTGCTTTGAGTATTTATGAATTGAACCTTAGGAAGTCAATCCAGATCAAGAACTAGGATGACAATCCAGGCTAGTAGGTATGAGTTAACTGAAAAATTGCAAAAGCACTCTGTGCCGCTGTGTGCCAGGTGTCTGAACGATGAAACAGCACATGAAAGCCTCTGGAGATTAATGTGAAGTGATGTACATGGAAAATAATCCTAATTTTGCTTGTATAATGATGGGCTGTGAGCTGTTATCAACCAGGAGCAAAATCTTGGGTTTATAATATGAGGTTATGTGAAAATACCAGCTTGGTGTAAAGGGTACATAGATAAGAAATCATTAGAAAAGGAGCAAAGAACACAAACAGGCTATGCTAGCACATCAGAGACAGATCCGATCCTCTGGCTCAGAGGATGTGAAAATTAGTATCACATAAATTTAATATTGTAGAAATTGAAGAACTAAGGAAAAGAGTGATGGGATGATTGAATATGTAGTCAGGTTCCTGTAGAAACATTTTCTTACTAGACAAGAACTCTTCAGTCAGGGAGAGAAACAACTGGGAGGATCTGTGAGGGTCATCTCAAAAACAATGAGCAATATTCATCAAGGTCATTATCTCTGGTCCAGCAGTTCCATGAGGCACCAGTAACTGGAGTTTAGGACAGCATCCTGGGGAAGCCTTATTGCAGTTTCTGAGGTGTTCACTTTTGGCCTCTGTAAATTTCTGGGCTGGGTGGTCTAACCTGACTTACCTTCCCTTACATTTTTAGGATCCTTAGGCCATGAACAGATATTTTTATCTCACACAACATCATGCAGCATTAGCACTTACCTCCCCTAATCCCTTCTGCAGAAACCACACGGCTCCGCTCCCTCCTGTTTGTTATGATCAACAGCCTGAAGGGCTCCCAAATATGCTGATTTTTATATCACTTCTGGGTGGAAGGTGCTGCCCTGGGTGCCATAATGTGAACAAACTCCAGGAAATGCACGTGGTGCAGCAGATTCCAAGCCGCCCATCTCCTCGCTCCTTCTCATGTGCCACCCTTCAACTTCCTCTAGAAGGTTCGTCCACGCTGGGAAACACTGAAATTCTGAACCCACCTGGACGTGTTCCTGTGTCGCCTGCTCCAGGTGACCCTGCCTTGGCAGGGGTGATGGGGTGGATGATCTCCAAAGGTCCCTTCCAACCTCAAAAATTCTGCAATTCTGTGGCACAGCTCAGCCAGTTCTGTGACACAGACACAAACATGGTACAGAGTGACTGGCTGGACCCAAACAGCTCAGCACTGTGGTTTTGTTTGATGCAGAGGCTACAAAAATGAGACCTGCTCTGCTTGCTGATGGTAATTTTGTTTGGATCCTGTAAACCAAGGCACATGAAGAACTGGAGCTCACAGTTCAGCCAGCAGTGACAAGGGAGCAGCTCTCCTCCTGCTGCTCTCAGAATGTACTTGCCTATTCTGACCAGCCTTTTATTCATGCATGCAAATATTCAATCATCTTTTGGCTCTTCAACCTTCCAGGTCAATGGGGAAAGAAGTCAGTAAGTCAATGAATTAATTTAATTTGTGTGCCCTGCAGGTGAGGAACAGAGGAGTGCAGGATGTTCTGAGCAGGAATGAAGATTCACAGAGTAAAATGACAGCAAAGCATTTGAGATGTGCAAAGTTTTGTATTTATGGCCATCCAAGATACCATGAGTAGGTAAGTTCTGGACAGGAACTGTGTCAGCTGGGGAAAGATGCTCCATGCAGCTGCTGGGGGGCTGAAAATACGGTGACACGAGTCACATCAGAAAACATTTCATACATAAAACCCAGGACACTGTCACCTCCTCTGCCTCACTCAGGCACTGTTTGCAATGCCCTCAGTGCCCTGCCTGACCTCCCCTCTGGAGGGGCACAGGACTCCTGTAGGACCTGTGCTCTACCTGCCTTTGCTGGCCTTGAACACTTCCAGGGATGGGAATGCTCAGTCAGGCTGGAAGGACTCTACAAACCTGTGCCTTTGGGTTCAAAGCAAACTTAATTAGTGGCCTGTTTGCTCGAAAGAGGACGACGTGCCCAAGTGTTCCTGTCTTCAACTGTAAACAAAGAATTATTAAAAGGTTCTCAAGGATTTGAGGTAGTAATTAAAAGAAGATGAGTGATTGTCACAAGCTGCAGCCCGGCTGCTTTCCAAACGTGTGTGGTGAGGCTCCTTGGCTGGGATGTGGCTGTGATTGCAAATTATCGTCTCTAAGGCTGAAGATGTAACAGGATTCCCACGCACCCCTCTCTGAGCAGCTGCAGGTTTCTGTGCGCAGGGATCGGAGCTGTGACGTGACAGACGCTGCACTTGGGGCCGTGCGGAGGGGACGGCAGCAAATTGTAAACAGTGTCTGGACCCAGAGTGAAAAAAAGGTGTAGATGGACCTGTCAAACCAAACATGGCAGGAATGAGGTGCTTTTCCTACATCCTTTCTGCAGATCCCACTGGTGAAATGCAGAATTCCCCGCTGAGAGAATGGATATAAGGTTTTCTTAGGGAGGAAAGAGCTGTGGGGAGCAGCCAGGTATGCACAGTTCCAGAAGTTGTTCATTGACAACAGCCAAGTTAACAAGAACTTAACGATTTTTAAAACACTGGAGAAGTCCTCTTCTCTTTCTTAAATGGAATCTGTTGTGTCTTTAGCCTGCTTAGTGCAAGCTAATCCCTCAGCTCATTTGTAAAGAAAATAGTGATATAAGTGGATAAAGCTCTCAAGATAGCTGCTAACAATGATGTTCCAAGACAATTTTCTGCTTCACTAGTATTCTGAAGCTAATCAGCATTTTTCCACACGTTCTCTGCATGCCACTTGATTTTTCTGCCCCCAGTATATTTACTTGGAAACATTTATGCTGGTCGCACATCCTGTCACTTATTTGTACTTACCAATTAAAATAACATTTTATAGAAATAATTTCATGAGTTGTAGCTCCCAAAGATGAGTGACCTTCTCCCAGATCAGGGGTTTCCCTGACATCCAAAGCTGTGTGTGAGGTGAAGGATGGAAGCAGGCTCGGAGATGGGTGCCAGGCTGGATGCCACTGCAGCAGGTGGAAGAGGGCAGCAGATGGCCAAGAGCTGAGCAAATGGAGCTTTACCAAGACCCTGATACTGCAGACAAACTGAGGGGCTTGAGCTGGTTTTGCCTGGGATCCAGACTGAGATCTGCACGTGGCTCTGAAAAGATACACAGGTGATGTTCCTGCCTTTCGGGGCACATCAGGCAGGGGCTGCCAGAAACTGGGAGATTCCATTAAATTTCACCAAGATTTAAATTTACTGTTGTGTTGCTCTCCCCAGCCATTTTTATAAATGTTGGTGCTAAATTCAGCCCCTCTCAATTTTCTGATAATGAGCCATATTTAAGGAGGAAAATACACTACTGGCAATGGTACAGCTGATTCTTCCTTGGTTTCACAGTGGTAAATAGCACCCATTCCTGAGTGTAACTCTTCATTTTCCAGACTTTTTCCATAAGCTTTTCTACCAGCACTTGATTTTGGCATGAAGCTTCTTTTGAGTCCCAAGTAAAGGTGCTCCCCAGGATACATTAAGGTCAACAACAACAAAAAACTATTCCAGTTTTTCTCCCATGGCCTCATCCAAGTTCTTCTATATCTCAGTCTTCCATGGGCTTTACCACTTTTGGGCAAGCCTCCTATCCTGAAGTATTTTTTTAAAAATGTTATCCTATATTGTTGTTTTGATGTGTTTTGCAAGCTGTTCACCAAAATCTCTTTCGCCTTCTTTTGTTTTTAAACAAGCAGCATTTCAGCCAACCCCCACATGGGGAGAGCTGCGGCTCCCAGGTCCTTGTAGGACACCCGGGGTAAATCATCTCCAAACACACACCTGCTATTGCTTCCAAAATGGTCTTGGATCTCAGGAGAGCGAGACTGAGCCATGAAGACTACAGAAATAGTCGGTGGTTTCTGAAATAAACCCCAAAACCCAGAGACAGTTAAAGCTACGGGGCCTCTGCTTTTTCTGAGATGTTGATCATTTTTAGCTGAATTTCGATTTGAAAAATTTAATTTTTTTTTCATACCTCCGTGTGAAAGAAAATATTTAACCTATTTCTGCACAGGACTATTTTGCTCCTCTGGAGTCTTTTTGAAGGTGGTGACTCCATTAAACAGCACCTTTTGCTACTAAATGTTATTGAAATAGGTTCAATTGTTACTGAAAAGGGTCAGGGAAATTATTGTTGACTACCTCTTAAGAACCTTGCACGGAGGAAAATCATGTGGGCTGTGATAATTCCACAGGAATCATACAGGAATGGGTTCAAAAAACTCTATAATGGGCAAGATGTGGAAATAATATTGAAATTTGCAGTTAGCTCCATTTAAGAAAAGTATTTGTGAATATAACTGAAGCATTTGCTATTTAAATCCTCCCATTGACTGTAGAACTCATAATTTTCACAGAATTTCTTTAACACCATTATTTCCCTTTTTTTCAGCTTCAGTTCTATTCTCATCTGAATGAGATGCACTCCCACAAACTGAAATCAATGAAAGCCTGTACAACCCCCTGCAAATGACATCCATCAAAAGGTTCTTCCCACTGCATTCACTTCAAGAAAATCTTTCCCAAGTATTTCTGCGACACCACAGAAGACTCACAAGTTCTATGAGCCACAAGAATAACTGATTTAATGTATGCTTTAAACTTATGTTCAGTATGTTTTACTTCACTGGAGCAGAGAAGTATCAAGCAAATGTATAAGAACAGGTGAAACAGTTGGTCACTCTTACTTATGGTTACAGCCTGAGCGAGTTAAATATTGGATTTTCTCCTGTATAAAAATCCTTTCCCAAAAAGGGATTGTCACTTCAAAAGTTGTCACTTTTGATTTTTTTTTATTCATAAAGCAGATGAATTTTCAAGTTTTCTATCTAGATAGAAAATAATGAATAAAATTAAGTTCAAACAAACAAACAAACAGCAACAAAAAAAACCAGCCAAGTAATGCTAGATAATTTTTACCATTATGGAGCAAAGAAACTTTGACCTGTGGACTCCCCAGACTGCCCTGTAAAACACAGAGCTTAGAAGTCCTGTGTGTCCCACTTTGCAGAGACAAAAAAGAGCCTTCCTGTATCAGGAAGATTTTTCACTCAGAGTCATGGCAACCTTGTCTTCAGATCAGTTTGGTAAACTAATCTTTCTCGAAAGCCTTTGGTGCTGTTCTGCTGGGAGTGCTGTGGGAGCATTACAATCCTGATAATTAGAAACTTCCAATTAATTTGCAGGTTAAAATGTACTTGTGGTCATTTGATACCCATTTGTTCTGCTGCCAAGATTGCCTGTAACTGAGAGCTGGGCACCCTGTGAGCCCCAGGGTGCCAGGGCACAGCTCTGCTGCCGCTTTTCTCAGCTGCATTTCTGCCAAAGCGCATCAAAATCGACGTGTGCCATAGAAACTGCCTCGCTAGCTCCAGCTGCAAACATCTGCTGATCCACCACTGATGCAAACCAAAGGGCTCCACATCCGGGAGATTCTGGGGGATGTTCAGCTGAGCAAACACACAGAGGGAATTCAGTTGTCTAGATGTGAGCATCTACTGCTGTTTCAGGCTCCTGTGAGGTCTGGATGGTGCAGGCAGATGTGGAACGGGATCTGAAAGGGTCTCACCGCTCTCTGGAGGCCAGGCAGGGCGTGTTAGGGCACCCCAAAACCTCTAGACAACTCTGTGAGAAACCTGAATCCCATCTGGGTGCTCAGCAGAGTGTGAGCTGGAGAGCTCTCTAGGATCTGTTGATTCCATTTCCTGCCATGGGATCTCAGCCATGGTGCTCACAAAGGAATACAGACACGTAGACACCTGGGTATAGGTGCCTTACCTTTTGACCCAAATCCCACTTGATCTTAAAATATTATCTGGAGAAATACTATTTTTCTGTACATAAATATTATTGATGATTTTCTGGACTCCACATATTTGGGGCACCATTAGAGAATTCAACATATTGATAGAAGTTATTATTAATAGACAAAGGGGACTAAATAAAAAGTAAAGCATAGTCACACATTTTCCCCTTGCTCTCCTCAAAGGGGTCACAGTGGTACAAGAGAACTCCTAAATTTATAGTGGATGTAGTGGGGGTTTTTTTCAGCCTGGATTTTCAATGTCAGACTCAGAGAATTCAACTTCTTATAGCTGGATTTTATTCTCTCCTAAGGTGAAAGAATAAAAATCACGAGAAATCCATTAGAAAACCTGGGCTGACCTAATTTTAATTATCCTTAGAAGGAGTTTGTTAGAAAGGATGACATTGTAAGAAAGATTTTGTCCTCTAGAACTGGGACTTCATAATACTGTTACCTGGTGTTCTTGTACTGGAGTCAGAAGAGGGGAAGTAGAGGAGATCACTGCAATGGTTTGTGCTGGTTTTGGCTGGGGTAGAGTTACTTTTCTTCCTAGTGGCTGGTGTAGGGCTGGGTTTTGGGGTTGTGCTGGGCACAAGGTTGATAATATTGAGATGTTTTTGTTATTGCTGAGCAGGGCTCACATAGAGGGATAAGGCAGAAGAAGATTGCAACTGAATTTCATCATTTCCAGAGCACATCTCTAAAAAGTTAGGATGGGCTGTTCAGAGAAGTGAAAGGAACATCTGAGACAACTTTAATATGGTGAAGGCTTCAGACTGTCCTTGCCCTGTGTGGCAGGATAATTGGCATCTGTCCCACCATCCAGGAGAAACGTCTGCAGGAAAGTTCTCTAGAACACACCAAGAACAGTAGCAGAAACAAGCAGAGAGACCACAAGGGTTGATATAAAGGAGATGCTGGAGAAGAAAGATGTATCTTTACAGAGGAGAGCTGTAGTGATTAAAGCAAAAACTGCCAGTCCTGTTTAGGAGCATTAAAGCCAGCAGAAAATCATACTTCTGGCACATGCATGGACATAAACACAGAGAAGCTGGCAACAAGGCACAGAAACAAAACTGGGCATGCTTGTCCTCAGCCCCATTCTCATAAGACAGTGCTGATGCCACCACAGACCAGGAAAAGGAGGAAAACAAGAGGAGGAGCATGGAAACAAGAGAAGGAGTCAGACTGACCCTAAACTCCAGGAGTTTCACATCCACCAGACTGAAGGATCCGCTTCCCCTCCTGAATCCCGTGTAATACCTCTGGGCAGCAACAAGCATTTTAAGCTCATCTAACCAAAAATGACATCATATGGCTGAAAACAGCAAGTTTAAAGGGAAGAGAAGAAAGGGAAAGAGTAAAATCAGTCTCAAGTCTGACCTCAAAGACATGTAAGATTTAAGATCAGATTTTTAAGAAAAGTATAATGGAGATAAATGATATAATGAGCAGTATGGACTTATCAAAGTTAGCTCAGGAACATAATTGGCTTTCTAGGTGCAGAGAGTGCAGCAGAGCTCATCCCCAGTAGCTGGAAGAAAGCACTTGATTAAACAACATTTGAGAGATTAGCTCCGATGGGAAGGGTGGAAACCAAATGAACTGCAAACGTGCTGCAGAGCGAAGGGGAGATGGAAACATACTACTACAAAGGTAGGGATCAGCAGGGGGGAAAATTATTGCTAAAGTTCCTTAAGAGACAGTTTTGAGACCAATATTTTTGTTAATTACTTGGGCACAGAAAATGCCTGACAAAATCTGCCAAAGGCAAAATTTAGAGGCAATGCCAATATGTACGTGGAGAGAGATAAAACCAGAAGCTCCTGATCCTGAGAACTGAGGTAAGCAGGGAGAGAGAAAATTCACTGGTGTGAAATGCAAGGTAATGAATTTGGGAACGCAATAAAAATGTGGCTGATACCTGTGCACCTCGTGTCCTGGAAATGACTGAGGAGTACCAGATTGCAGAGTGATCAGCATGATGAAGTCATGAAAATGAGAAATATAGTCGTAATCTCAAGAGGGACTGGGTTGAACACCCCTCTGCTGGGCTGGGGAGGGTGTCTGCAGCAGAGACAGGAAACAAAGCATTGGTGCCCCCTCACCTGAGTGCTGCTCACCTCTGTAACCAGCCAGGCTCAAGTGACAGGCAGATGCAGCCGTGAGTGGGGGTGGACGAGGGTCATTAGGACAACGAGAGCAACTGGGAGGCAGTCACATAAAGAGAGATGATGTCCTGCTGGTGCTGGGGGTTCCAGAGATGGGCAATAGACATGGTGGTCCCAGGGTTCCAAGCCTTGGCCCTCTGTCAGCCCCTTCCCTGGTGAGCCTGGCCAGCCCTGCTCTGCCTCACCTCCTCACAGAGTTCTTGGCAAGCAGCTCCATCAGCTCCTGGTGAGAAAAGGGGTGCTCAGGAGAGTCCAAGTCTGCACAACATCATCCCCAGTTTTCCCTTTGGACTGGGAAGGACAAGTTTCCCTCCTCTGGACAGTAAGATCTGATTAGGACAGCGCCCTCCAGGCACAATTTCTGTTGGGGGGGATTTGCCCTCCAGAACCAGCCATGGGTCTCTTTTTCTCACCTCAGAGGGAAGAAGAAACCAAAGTTACAAGAAGTCTGTGGAAGAGCAAGGAGCGAACCCAAGCTCTCAAGAGAAGTACACAAATGCCTCCTCTGCAAGACTCTCCTTCCTTGGGGGGGGAAAAGCCCCAAACAAACAAAAACACAACCAAAAATCACACTCACAAACATTCGCAACAGCCATTATCCAGATTTTCTAAAAGCCACTGAAACTTGTTTTTGTTCTGGATCTCATGCTGAAAACTGGGCAGGGATGTATTAAGCAAGGGGAAAAATACACACCCTCTGCTTGGATGTGCTGCCACACACCTCTGTGAGGTATAATTAAGGCTCCCATTCTTCTTTTCTCCTACCACTATTTCTATATATTAAGTTCCATTCTAATTTAATTACCCTTATTGCAGCAGTTCTTAATTCAAAACAAATGGCTCCTAGGAATGGTGCTTTCAGGGGAGCACAGTGGGCTGGGGATTTTTTTTGGCACTGGTAATTGGCATTTGCAGCAAGCATGGGGAAATCCCAATTCCCAATGCCTCAGGGAGGATAATGAAGTTTGCAGAGTTCTGAGACATTAGAAGGGAACTGGAGGTGTAAAACAACTTTTACAGGAGAAAACTGGAAACACGTTAGTTTATGTTACAGGCAGCAAATGGGAGGCTCATAGACAGGCCAAACTCTTATAAAGTAATTAATTTCCCATATTAATGTTATTTATGGGCTGCACAGCAGCAGCAGACTCCATCCAAGCCCGGGACCCCCTTGCTCCAGTACTGTCCAATAGGTTACAGTAAATCACCCACACCACCTAGAATCCATTACAAGAGCTCCACGAAAATTGCCCCTAGGACCACTTTTTTTCTGATGGAAATAGAAATGTCCATAAATCATCTGTTTTAACCCAGCTCTGATTATTTCAGATGAGGGATGAGCCCAGACAGTTTGTGCCCTGTGCATACCTGCCCTCCAGCTGCTGGGAAATGCCCTCTGGTTTGGATTTAAGGGCTCTGTGGATTTCCCTGGAGATTCTGAATGTGTTTGCTGTGCTATGACAGTGTCTGATGCCTCTGAAATCTGCTGGACCTGCTGCAGCCTTCAAAGGCTTCTGTCCACATACATCCAAAAACCCCTGTGTGCAGAGCTCCTGGGTAGCACATGAACAAAGACATTTAATTTCTGCTAGGAAAAGCATTTTTCTTGCCAGTGTGGCACACCATGGTGTACATGCCCTTCTCAAACATTTTGCCAAAGTATGTTGAAATACAGAGCAAGTGATGCAGGAGTTTCCGAAAGGGAACACAGAATAAATGTGTCTGAAGCACACCAGAAGTGGTTAAATCAAGATTACAGAGATGACCACAAAACCAAGGAACATCTAACTGAAAGCTCAGCCTTGGGTTTTTTCCTTCTATAAGAATAAAAACTTTTGCAGATTCTGTATATGCCATTAATTTTTGATCTAGAGAGGTACTGGATAAGATGAGCAAACTGGGAGAAAAAGGCTAAAGGAATCCTAATCTCAATCCTAAAAATTTGAGCTACTAATGATTTGGGTGTTTCCTTTTTAGACATCCACGTAGACTATTGCTTGAAAATTGATGTTTGCCACTTCTTGTCAAATCATTTCTTCTACGAGCTTTTAGCTCAGCAGCCAAAAATCAAGGTACACAGATGTCCAGTTGCTTTTGGAAACTGAGTATTTTGTGTAGTTAAAGACCAAAAACTTCCCACCATTCTCTCCACATCTTTTTTTCCAAAGCAGGTTTGGTGAATTCTCTCTTAACACAACTTGTTTTAATGCTTCATATTGTCCAAGGAAGCTGGGCAAAGGAGCTCATGCCAGAGTGCTTTGTGCATGAACCTTCTGGGCTACTTGGATTTGTGTCACACCAACATCTTCCAGAGACATGGCTGGGGTTCAGACCCCCAGTTCAGCTGTTTTTACTACTGAAATAACTGAAAAGGGTAGTAGTTGTATTTTGTTATCCACACAAGGAACAGCAAAAAGTGATTCCTCAGGCTCTGTCCCTGGATGTTGCTCACATCCCCCAGGCTGGCATCACCCAGCCATGAACTCCATCAGCACCCTGCTAAGCCGCATTCCCGGCCTGTGGAACACAGGAACACAAGCAGTTATTGCTATTTCCTCCAATATTATACAGCCTCTTGGCAATGTAATCCCTCAGGAGAGTGAAAGCAGATCATTTTTTGGGAGCACATGGCATTCCTGTATTTGGTTTCCTTTCTGGTTAAGCTCACTTGCTGGTCCCATTGTACTGCTGCTGTAATTTGAATTTCCATTTTCAGTCACTTTGTGCACAGTTAACTCTTGCAAAAAAGGCTTCAACAACAGCAATATACAGTCAAATGCACATAATTGCTTCTACAAAAGGAAAAGAAATCACACCAAGGAACATAAACTGTTTGAAATAGATTGTGCCCTACGGCTGATTATGTATTTTAGTCATAATCATTATGAGTCTACTAAATAAGAGGCCAATTATTGTTCTAACAAGGCATTCATTAGTAATGTGGACAGAGGTGATACAGACGGTATGTACCAGCTGGAAGTGGCAAAGGAAAGCAGGAGAGGGATGAGATGAAGGCACAGGTATAATAAATACAGCTGCAGCTCTTTTCCAAGACCTGGCTTTATTTAGGAAGAGCAGCAACCTGCTGCCAGCAATGCATGCTCCATCCTGCTGGCTTTTTGATGAGTGCTGTGCTTTCCCAAGCCTTTAATGTGGGAGGAAAAACAGATATCACAGCTCCAGAAAAGCCACTGCTGTGGCCAGTGTGACCTGGGCTCTGCCCTCCAGTCCAGGCGTGCTCCAGCTGAGAGCACTTGTGCAAGTGTAGGCTGTGCTAGGAAACGAGCTCTGGGTGTGTATAGGACAGGCCATCTGAGAATCATTTCAGCATGGATGCATCCAGGGAGCTTGATGGAGGAAATTCCCTCATTAGGGCCTGCTTCTATTGCTTCTACTCGGGCCAGGAGCATAAAGTCTGGCATATGGTGGGAAAGAAATCCTCTGGGACAGCTGTGTTAGGGCAGTGCACAAAGCTCTCCAGCAAGCAGGTGCTGCTCTCAAGATGCCTTCAAGCGAAGAGAAATCTCTGTGCCACTGGCATGTGTGTGGCAGTGGCGATGACACCTGTGATTGCGTGGAGGTCGTCATCAGTCTCATGGGTAAAGCTGAAAATGGACAGAAAAGCAAGTCCAGTGGGGCTTTTAGAGGGGGATGGATGGAGAGCCCTCACCTCAGCCAGGCACGAGAGCTGGGCTTTGTGTCAGCTGCAGGTCCCAGCAACCCACTGAGGCCCACACCTGGCACACCTTGTGCTCACAGTGACCCCCTCCAGGGGCAGAGGGAGGTTGGCACTGAGAGAGCCAGACCTTGGCACCATCTCCAGCAGCCGCAGGATGCACATGTCAGGCTGTCCCAAAGGCTGTCCTGAGGCTTGATCCTGCTTGTGCCACAGGCTCGGGTGAGACCCAGCTCCCCAGGCCTGGTGAAGATGTGGTTGTGGCTCGGATGAACCGAGGCTCTGTGGTGAAAGCTGAGGCGACAGCAGAGGATTGGTCAGATCTCTTCCCTGACCTGACTAACTCCTGTCTGCTTGATGGTCCTGCCTCCCTCCCACTCCCAGGGCAGTGGGCACCTGGCTGCTGTGCCAGCAGTGAAACCCAGGTCCTGGAGATGATGACCAGGGCCCGTGGCTCTGGCTGGGAACAGCACGTTTTGCCTGGCTGGGAGGCTGGGAAGGTAAATGCTTACTCTGATCACCAGCACCCTTTTCTTTGTAGAACAGAGGGAAGAACAAACTGAAGCACTGTTTGCCTTGGAGCAGGACAGTGAAGGGATGGCTCCACCACCCCTCCACAGGCAGTTCTGGAGATGACAGAAGCAGAGTATCCCCTCTTGGATATTTTATGCTCGGCATCACTAGTGCAGGGCTCCTCTTTTCCCCTCACCATTCCCACCTGGTGCTGTGACCACCCTGATAGAGAAAGGGCTGGGGGACAATGCCTGCCCCTTGTGAGCCCTCGTCCATGCAGTGCCTCAGGACCGAGCCTGTTAAAGTACCACAGCAAAGGGAGCTTCTCCCACCGCCACACGGCAGAGGGGAATGTCCAAGCCCAATGAACCCTGGAGTTTTCTTTCAACCACATGAAGACCTAAAAATAACTTCAGTGGTACATGTTCAGATACCTCTGTGTGAGTTACCCACAAATTTGGGACATACTTGCAAGATTTTGGGGCAAGAAAAGGAGGAGTAATGATCAGTCCAGCCAGTCACCAGCTGTTCACTGGTTTTCAAGCTGAGAATGAAACCTGCAGTAAAGGCACCAGGCAGCATTCCAGCTGGATTAAAGGGGAAAGGTCTCCTGTTGTTTTTGTGTGAGCTGGCACACTAACATATCAATGCTAATGTCAAACCCTCTCTCTTGGTCTTTATTTCACATGTAGCAGTGCTATCTTGCCTTCACATTGCGAAGGGAAGGGAAGGGAAGGGAAGAGTGCAGAGGATGGAAGCCCAGAGATGCAGTGCAGAGGATGCTCTGCAGAGCTCTGGTATGCCCTTAAGCCCTCCTGTGCCTCACTTTCCCCACAGGCTGGCCCAGAGCTCAGCATCCCCCTTGCCAGCAATCTTAGACCGGATTTGATATTTGCAGAGTTGCTGGAGAGGAGATGAAGGGTTCCACATCAGTGCAGAGTAAATAGTTATTAAATGAAAGCTAATGAATGATCACATGAATCCCAAACTGGAGCAATCAGCCGCTCTGCCAGAGGGTATTTTCCCTGCTGCCACAGCTGCCTCCAGGTGGCTGATAAACTGCTCTTTCCTCGTTGCTTCAAGACATTGTCTTGGGAGTCAATCAAGCTTCTTTCTTTCCAAGTATGTCTAAGTGCTCATTTACACCCAAGTGCAGGTCAGGTGGGGCTGACCTATCACTCTGGATGCAGTTTATTCCTGCTGAAAAATCTAATTTTCTTGAAGGGAGGATAAATTCTGAGTGGTTACAAAGCACCTTTGCACACACACAGCTGCATGAGGAGCTACCAACCAGGGGGCACAGCACACACCAAGTCCAAGGTTCTTGGGCAACCACTGGCTTTGCGCAGGAAAATCTGCTTCATTTCATGCAGCAAAGCCCACACTAAAGCAAAAGGGTGACTACCAAGTCTGCCACAGGTACCCTGGCCACACACTGTGACAGGACACAGTATCTCTGACCTGGTAGCTATGGTTATCCCTCGGTGCTGAGAAAGAAGGAAACTGAGGCAGGACAGGCAAAGAAGTTTCCAAAGACCCTCAGGAGGCAGCAACAAGGTCCCCAGAGTTGTGCAGTGAGCTCACACAGATTCCAGCAGTGACTGCTTCAAAATACTAACAACAACCAGGCAAGGGACCCAGCTTTGGCAGGAGATAGCCTTGAAGAAGCCCAGGGTTTAAAAAAAAAATTCTTTTGAGTCCTGAATTCTCCCATTTTCATCAGGTTTTTTTCAGCTGTGGGTGTGGGGATTTCTATTCCGGGCCCAGCCCCAAGGACTGAGGTGGGGCAAACACCAAGGCACAAATCACAGTCACTGATGCTGGTAGCTCTGGGCCTTTTGCCTGAATATTTGCATTTCACCCACTTTGGGTGTACAAGATCTCAGCACATGGCCCAGCTGGCAAGTGAGTGTGACAAAAGAGGTGTAGACAACTGGGTTTTTTCATCACAAACCCGGTAAATGGCAGCTGGAGGGCAGAAACCTTCACTGCTGCATCCCTCCAGAAGGCACGTCTCATAAACACCTTTATGGCTCCCATAATTGTTTTACTCACCCATAATTAATGCCCGTTTGCTCCCTGCAGGCTAGGTAAGATGGCTCTTGCCACCCATGGCTCCTGTCTGAGGCTCTGCAGAGCCACTGCCCTGGCTGGGATTTGGTCCTCCTGGCAGCAAACCCAGGAGCACTGGTGGGATCTCAGCCACGAGCAAATGATAACAAGCTCCCTTCAACCCATTTTTCTTGATTGACTGCACCTTTTTAAGCACCTACCTCAGTCTGTCATCACTGTTGTGAGTGCTGGGACCTGGCCACGCTCAGAGACCTCTTTATGGTTGGCTGGAGGGGGAGACGAGGCAGAATTTGGCTGAGCACTGCGGGAGCTGTGGCCAGCCCTGACATGTTTTTCCTTGCATTACAGAGAGTTCGGCTGGGCACATCTAGCTGTTTGTATTTCATCAACACGAAAAAGTGACTTTGTCACCATGGAGACAGTGATGATTTGCATCTTAATTAAGCAGTGACAGATGCCCTACTGATAAAGGTAATCTTCAGCTTTGGATACCCATCGACTTCCAGTTCCAGCGTTCCCATTTATTAGCAGGTGTTGCTGAAATCAAAGTTTTACCAGGTGATTGGCAGGGAGTTACCTCTTAATGCTTTCTCTGTGCTGATTTTCTGATGGGAATAAATACTTCTTACTGGTGAGATGGTCAAATACTTTGGACTGAAGAAGAGTGGAACTGGCAGGATAGGGGTCTGTTCTGTACATCATAAACCCCACTGCCCAAAGAAGGGGCATTCAGGGAGGCACAAAGTGATCAGCAACAGAATGGCCATGGACACACGTCTGCCAGTGCACCACCAAGCTACCCCAAAGGGCTTCAAAGGCTGGAGAGCTGGGCATTCACAGGGCAGGCAATGCCCACGATGGATTTCCAGCCCTGGCAGCTTTTTTTCCTATTGCTGGATGCTGAAATTTCATTTCCACCTCCTCTGTGCTGAAGGGATGTTGCTGCTGGCCTGTGCACATGGTAGAAAACAGGGTGCCAGGAGCAAGGGTGCAAGGAGCTGGTCAGGTCATCGGGCAGGGAGGAGCAGAGCAACCCTAAGTGAGATGGAGCTAACCCAGGTACAGTGGTGTCCCAGGGGTTTGGCATAGCCCATGCCACTGCACAAACCCTGCCCTGACTGGAAACTGCTCTTGGGCTCAGGGGTGTGTCCACAGCCCTCTCAGAACTCTACTGCCATTACTGGAGTCAACAAGCCAGCACTTACTGCTTTCAGCAGCTTCATCATCCTCCTGTTGTGCACGGGCCCTTTGGGTTTTATCTCATTGCTGGTTTGCTGGCTCTAGAGAAGGTGTGAGCTTAAATCCAAACTCTTCACACTTCAGTGGGCTTCACTCACATTTCATTCGCAATTACAAGGGCTTTTTGCCATGTGAATTTGCTGGCACTTGGTATGGTCTCAGCACACGTTGCCACTCTCCCTTTGGCAAAGGTCTGCAGTGCATCTTTCCCCTCTGTCTGGCCACCCGTTTTAATTTAGCCCAATTGAGACAAAATCACTTATCTTTATAACTTCTTCTCACCTGCAGAAACCTGACCAAAGCCTTGGGAGGAAGAGTGAGAGTGAGGATAGGCAGGTAGGGACTGACACAGTCCCTATACAATAGGGACAATAGGAAACTGATACAGGTCACAAATTGCTTATGGAATTTCAATCCAAATGGTTATTCCTTTGCAGGCATATTTTGGGAATACTAAATGCAGTGCTCTGTCCTACAAAAAGATGGTGACTCCTACATCAGAGGCATGGATTAGGCCTAGCAGATAGCAGAGCTGGGAAGGGAGGAAACTGCAGCTGGTAACAGAAAATGGAGCTGCTTCACTGTGGTGACATCTCTGCCTTTTTGGCAAGAAGTAGAGAAGGCATTTCTTGTTCTGCCACGTAAAACCAGAGTTGGCAGTCAGGTCAGGTTCCTCCCAGGAGCCTCCTGTGCTCCTTCAAGCTCTATGGCATGCTGAGCATCTCCCACGCTTGAAGGGCAGGAGACCCCTGCCTGAGAACACCAAAAAGTTAATTGGAAAGAGCAGCCATGAAAAAGGCCTGACCTTTTCCTGAATCACAACCCAGTGCTGGGTAGCAGAGGTCATCCAATTAATGGGGAAAATGATGCTGGAAGAGAACTTTCAGCCTTGAAGGAGAAATGTTGAGCCTTGTTAGCAGGGCCCCGTCACAGCGTGCTCGGTGTCAAGGCGAGAAATCAGAGGTTCCGACCCTTGGATGTGGCGGATTGTCACCAACAGTGACATGGTTCCTTGAGCTCGAGCAGCATTGCCAGAGGCTGGCCATGGTCCCAGTAGCCTGCTAAAATGATGCTCATGGCGCCAGAGGTTTTTGCTGTTGGTAAAGTTGAACTCTGTTCCAAGGGAAACGGCCAGGTAGGAGCAAGATTTCAGACTTGGCTATTCTCCATGCTAACAGGGAGGAGAGAAGACTGTTTCAGTATCTCATGCTCTTAATATGTCCAAACCCCAGCAGGTTTCCTGCTCTCCAGGGACTCGGTTACATTTAAAAAGAAACTCCTCCCTTGGCACTTTTTACAACATTCCCAAGGTTATTCTGCAGGCTCCAGCAGACTGAATCAATGGGACTCCTTCGGGCTGGTCCAATGGACCATGTCACTGACTCAGATCCACTGGGATGTCTCTCATTTCACTGGTTAACAAAGGTGTTCCTCCTCTGCTTCCTGATGAAGGAAAGCAATCACTGCTCAGTGCCACAGGGTATCAGCCAACAGTGTCACTGCCTTATGTGGATAAACTCCACTCCTTTGGGCTTCAAAACACTGAGAAATCGTGGCAGTTTGGAACAAGATGCTGTAAGTAGTTTTTTTCAGGTACATATTAAAAGCAGTTGAATTGGGATGCTGATCTTTCCTCCACACTGACTTTCTGTGTAGAACATAGACACTTAGAGCCAGCCTGACGCCCGGGCCTGGGCTTGTCTGTCTGTAGGTGTGATGAGATATCTTGTACTCAGGTCATTCTCCACACTGTACTCACCAGACAGTCTTAAAAAGTCATGAGAAGTGCAAGGGAGAGAAACAATTCAACTTTTTCACCTTCTACAACCCCATTAAAGTGTCAAAGACAAGGCTAACACAAGGAAATCAGTCAGGATGGATCTAATGCATGTTCTCTGGATCAGAAAAGACTTTTGCTTAGTCAGAGGTTCAAAAGAAAGCAGCCAGGAAAAGCATAAAGCCAAAAAAATGAACAGACCTGTTAACTTGTCAGTGATTTCCCCACCAGCCATTACCAGCCACTCTAGAAAACAGGAAACCTGGTGTGAAACCCTCCAAGAATCATTGGTGCTGACTGACAGCACTTAAGAAGAGCACCAGGAAAAGTGTGTAAGAAAAAGAAGTGTTAGATGAACTAAGAGATGGAAGCAAATGCAGACAGGTAAATGGATGGCTGTTCAGGGGACTGTGGAAAAACCAAACAGCTGGAATTTTGGATCACAGAAACGTAATTGAAATAATACTTCTTATAGTGCATTCTCCAAAGAGGTCTGCTATTGTCTCACCAATTTTATTTACTGTGGTCAGAAAGAGTAAAACTAATACACGTAGGAATAAAAATCAAACAGGGATTACCAGTGCAGTATATCAGAGACATGTCAGATTTACTGCAGCACCTGCTTAGTAAGCTTGAAATCAATTCTTTTTTTAAATCTAATTGTCACATATTTTAAATAAGTCATCGATTACAGCTATTTGCTTCGAGCAAAATAAAACAAAAGCAAAACAAGCAGACGTTACCAAGAGATTTACTCCCTTCAGCAAGAGTTTTACGTGTTCCTCTAACAGCAGCCTATGAGCCCTGTGTGAGGAAGGCAAGGGGGTCCTGTCCTCCATTTTTAAGCAAGAGAGATATGTGTAAATAAATGCTGTAATTAAAACTGACATCTTTTGCTTGTCTGCTAACAGCGACCACAAGGATGAAAAATGACATTAGTTCCACCAGGGGCAGGGACAGCACTCATTGTAAAAGATTAGGGAGAGCATTAAAGAGGTGATGAAGTGGCTTGTAAGGTCTTTCCCAGGGATGCTGGATGGTTCCAGTGATCCACAGTGCCATTCCCAGCATGATGACTGGCACTGGTGGGGAGGAGAGGTGCCAGCTCTCAGGAGAGCTGCTGTTTGCAAGTATTCTGCATGCCTGAGGTGTGGAGAGAAAAGCTCTGTTCTCAGCCAAGGCAGAGAGGGGTGTTGTGACAGTGAGAGGGTGGTGAGGACAGCTGGGTGGTCTAAAGGGACAAACATATCAGCGATGCAAATGCTGTTGGGCTGGAGTGGAAACTCCATCACCAAATATTCTGCATCCTCTGTGTTGATTGTAGACCTAGGGACAGGCCAAACACAGGAAAGTTGGAGGCTGCAGTTGGGTGACACACCTAGATTTTTCAGGAGCACCTCTTTGCACTCACCTTCCATCACAAGTTCCCAAGGGCTGCATAAGCTTCACTCACTCAGGTTCCTGGGGACAAGGGGGTGGCGGGGCGCAGGAGAGGAGGCCTGAGGATGGGGAGCTCTGGAGATGTGGGAACCTTGAAGAAGGTGACACCGAGATGTGATGGCTGCTCGGGGTACCTGGGACATTCCCAGTTTTCTGTCCATCAGTGCACACTCACCTGTGGAAGGAGTTCTGCCAGGAGAGGCACGGCAGGGCCCTCAGCTGACCTTGCTAGTGGCCATGCTGTCCGGGGGCATCCCCAGCATCCTGCTCAGAACTCCTCTCCTTCTCCAAACAGGGAGCCTGAGACGCTGACCTTGGCAGCCACATTGCTGCTCATTTGCAGAGGAACTGAAAAAAAGAGATGTGGCAATTTCACAATGCCCTGACATCAATCAGAATTCATAAGCAGCTTCCTGAAACATCACACTTGGTAACTACGCTGCATCTTGCCGGTAATTAGATGCCAACGATTAATAAAGTGTGGCTGATTCAGTGTCTCTGGCTTTGTGCTTTTTTTTTTTTTCCCTGCTCTTGCAGTGCAAATTTAGCCAATTCATTCTGGCCAACACAGCAGCATAAGAGCTTGGGTGTAACTGTTGCATTTTTGTCTGAAAGGAGGCTCAGGTGGCTCCAGTCCAACACCACCTGTTAAACAACCAGGTCAGCAGTACCTTTGCTTCAACTTCTGCATGGACTTTGCGAGTGTCCCCTATCACTTGATATGCAATTGTGTGCTCTTCCTTTCCTCTGAAATGAAACACAGAGTTTAAATCATATTTGCATATGGTCAGCTCTATGAATGGCATCAGAGAAACTGGTGTGGATCATTCCATGAGGACTAAAACAACAGGAATGCTGTCAGCACTGGCCCATGGCTTGTAAAAATCACATTTTATTATCTCTGGAAAATTAGCTAGAAGTGCCTTAAAATACGTGCTCAGCAGAGGATTGATCAAAACAACTTAATTAGAGACATGAGGCTATTTACACTGGCTTTTGCTTTTTTAATTTAGCCTTAATTTTTATGCTTGAGAGTAACCAAGCAAAACAAAACTCATGTGGCTTCATAGAAACTCGTGTCATTAATGAAAGCAGCTCTCACCCTGTGCAGGAAAATAGCAAAGGAGATGAGCAGGAAACAGCAATCCAGGTGCTGATCTGGGTTTAGAAATGCCACAGGTGTGTGGATACAACCAGGTGTCCCTTGCTCTCTGAAGCCGTGCCTGATCCTTGCTCCAGCACAGGGATCTCCTGTCCATCCCCTTCCTGGAGATGCTCAGAGCGGGTCCCAGACCCCAGAGACATCCCATGGTGTCCATACTCCCTGTCCACTACCTGTGCATGCAGCAGCAAAGGTGGCCTCTGCCACCAAGCATCTGAGTGGAGCCATGAGGGGTCCAGCACCCCTGCCCAGGGCTCAGGTGAGATTCGAGTTTGGACTTGACCTAATTCCTTATGGAACCACGTACTGCAACTTCCCAAAATGCCTGTGCTTTGCTTCTGATGCCATTGGCTGAGAAATGTCTTTACACTATAGAGAAATGTTTTCATCCCTCGAAACCAAACCTCTCCTCCAGCACCAGCAGGAGGAGTTGTTTGGAAGGGATGTAAAACACAGAAAATATACACAGGAATATGTCATCTGGAAAAGGTGAAAACACAGAATGAAGTGTCCAGAATGATTTAAAAGTTCCAGACAAAACTCAGAAAGATTTTAAAACATCACTGGTCAGTTTGACGCAGCCAGAAGCTCAATCCACAGCAGCAGTGGGATATCCCACTGCGTTCACTGCCCATGCAGCAGCAGGCTGGCGCTGCTGGGGATTACAGACATAGAGATTTTCATCAAATTTTTTTTTTTTAAATGGCTTTCCTTTCCTGGCTGAGATATCACACGTTACAGCACACTGGACTGAGTGTCTGGGTAACAAGGCAGGCATCAGAGTCCAATGGGAGATGAAGGGAGCAGAGTCTCCTGAGCACCTGGCTGAACCTGCAGGCTGCATCCAACCCGTCCTCACCGTACAGCTCTGGGATAACTTGGCTGCCAGATGAAAATTGAAAACCCCTGAGGTTTCCTTCTGCCTACAGAAAAAAAAAAGCAGAGGAAAAGATGGGTCAAGGGCTATTCCCCTCAGTGACCAATTCTTTCCAGATAAATTCAATATGAACAAAACTGTGTTGCTGGTTTGAAAAGAAGAAAGAGAAGGAAATGAGCTGGCCGGGATCCAGCTAGCAAAGCACAGATAACAGGCTCTTCAAAAGTCCTAGACATCCAAACAAGATGGATAGTCTGGTCCTGTCATCTCAGCTTTGGATATTACAGTTTTAAACTGCATGAACTTTTTTTAAGAATGGCCAAAATACTAAAACTGAAACTAGATAAGGGCCAAACTCTCCCATTTCCTGAGGAAGTCAGTGGTTTTTCCTATCAGGACCAGCAGCTTGGCTCCCTTGACTTACCTGTCTTCCTTCCTTCCTTCCTTCCTTCCTTCCTTCCTTCCTTCCTTCCTTCCTTCCTTCCTTCCTTCCTCCCTCCCTCCCTCCCTCCCTCACACATGCTTTGAGCCTGGAGGGCAGACTACAAAACCTGCATTTTCTGTACACAACAAAATGACTGAGAGAATTTCAGGCTGATCTAAAGAAGGAAAGGAAGGCAGGAATGCAACACTACATCAGCATGAACATGGAACAAGTGAGCAGAGAGGGACTAATAAAGTGGAGACTGGAAACAAAATCTTATTAGATGTGCAACTTGGAGCTAGAAAAAGTCTTTGTCAATGAAATAAAGAGGCCTCTCTTCCTGCTCAAGCACTACCTATAAAAGGTTGAACCTATATTGCCTCTAGTTCTGCTACCAAGTCTACGTGCTATTTTATTTTTCATTCCCTCCTCCCCCATTCCATGATTTTCTTGCTTCTACAGATGAAAAGTATATATAATCAATTTCTGAATTTCACTTGCCTTTTACTGACAACAGACTTTGTCAGAAATATGAAAGAAAGTAACTAAAAGGAGGTTTTGAAGCAATTCTTTTAAGAATTCCTTCTGTTCAGGGTCTGATTAACACTTGGCAATCAAACCAGCAGGGTTTGCAAAGACCTGACTGCAGGACCTGCCACTAGAAGGAAAATACAAAAACCATGAAAGTTTATTGGAAACACTTCCAGCTTTCCCAGGGTGGGCAGCCACCTCTCCCTGCCCCTTCCACCCCACATCCCATTCCCAGGGAGGACGAGAAGGAGCTGGCCAGGATGTGGAGCAGATCAGAGCCTGGTCTTGTGTGGCTCTCTGAAGTCATCCCATCTGGCCCCACAAGGACATCTCCCCACCAAGGCTCCTTGGGCAGCTTGGCAACAGGCGCCTGAGACAAAATGCTCTTCCTCTCTCCTGCTGCTTCTCCAGCAGCTGCATCCTTTCCTAGGGATTCCCCCTCCTGTGGAATAACACTATTCATGCTGTGTGCATCTGGATGTGGCCCTTCACACCAAGGGCAGACTTTGAGCTTTAGCCCCACCCTGAGCTGCCGTGCTCCCCTGTGCTTTTCAGGGCTCTGCTGTAACACCTCATTGACCATCCAGGTCCAGAGATCCCTCAACTTCTTTTGCAAATGCCTCCTACACACTTCTTTATCTCTTTAATGGTGTCACATTTATTTAATTTAGCTCCTTGGAGTTTCATTTTCATTTTAATTTCCCCAAGGTTCTCTTACTTATTTCTTCTTTTTTACTGTCTCTATTTCAATGTCTGCACTCAGCTCTAGCTGAGGTTCTTTCTGGGCCAAGCCAAGATGTGTAGCTGGAGAACATTGCTCTAAATCATCCCTCTGCTTTTTAATTCTGCAGTTAAAGATATTGCTTTATTTGAAGCGATTGTCAGGAGGTTTCTTGATGGCAGAGGTTAAGGCATGAACACCAACACGAGTGTTGTGTAGCCACTGGCTCCAAGTTCATGAGGGGTCACAGGAATGTCTGTGTGGCCATTTGTGTTAAGTTTTACAAGATCCCAGCTGCTCACCCTTGGCTGGTTTTGTTGTGACAGAACCTGGAGGAAAATGAACAAGGGGTTATGACCCAAAATACGTAGTCAGTGACTCAGACCACGAGTTTCTCCTGTGTACCACAGGGCAAACTACAGAAAGCCTGGTGGATCTGAGACATTTTCTCTCTGGAAATTATTAAGCCCCAGAGAACAAAGATAATGCTAAAGCAAAATATGATCTGTTATCTTTGAAGCGTTGTTTCTAATTTAATTTTAATGATGCTTATGAGAAATGTGACGCCTGTGTGTCTGCTTTATAATTGCTGCATATTCTATCTCCGAGGCTCTAATGTCATTTTACAGGGGGCCTGTTGATTTCCTGTTGTATCTATTGCAACGCAGCTTCAGACTGTTTGGTAGATATTCTGGAAATTACAAATTATAACTTCCCTCCTCAGACATGGGTTATGTGGCAAACCTGAGTTTATTAGCTCTGTCATAAAAGGCAACAGTTTTTTCTTCTGAGGCTGAATTATGAATCTGAAAGTATTAGGTCTCTTATGAAAGTGTATAAAGAAATGTTATACCAATAAGATATCCAAAATTAATGGAAAAAATTGAGCTCTTGAGAGGTTCTGACTTTTTCGCACTCATTGTCCCAGCAGTCATATTATCTGTACTTAATTTGAGATTGCTGGATTAATTCACCATTTTTTTTCCTGTGGGTTGCCAGGCAATCAGATCTCTCTGCTTTTGCCATTTCATTCTGTCTTGCTTTCTGAAGGGACTATCTAGCAGCTCCCTTCCGTTCCAGAAGTGCTTCTCTCTGGACAGGAGGACACGTTGATTTCGGTCTTCATCTCTGCACCTCCTTGGGACACACCAAGTATTTTGTTACAACAGTTTTTTCAAGCACCACAAGTGTTCATTGAAAACATTTGTCAATGTTTTTGGAGGCACTTCCAACAAGTATTGCATTTCCTAATTTCAGGTGCTCTCCTCAACCTTAACTGCTGATCTCTCTCCTTACCCGTGCAGGTGGTAAACCTACAGAGGAACAAAAGCAACACGTCAGAAGTTTGCCTTCAAGTTCAGATCTGAGTTTTTTGCAGCCAGATGTTCATCTTGAAATGAAATGGGAGCAGGATCACAGAATCCCAGAATTGTTAGAGTTGGGAGGGACCTCTGGAGATCATCCAGTCCGACCCCCCTCCCAGGGCAGGGTCACCCGGAGCCGGTGACACAGAAACAAGTCCAGGCAGAATATCTCCAGAGAGGGAGACTCCATGACCTCCCCAGGCAGCCTGTTCCAGATCTTCTGTATCATCTGAAATGGGATGTGGGAAATCTTGAGCAGATGTAATGAAAAAAAGGTTCTCAGTGGGGGTGTGAAAAAGAATCTTGACAGCACAAGGCAAGCCACCTGATCCAGGTGTGTCCTGGAATTAGGTGACCTCCAGAGGTCCCTTCCAACTGTGATCCTACACCTTCCCTGTCTTCCCTGACCAAACAAACCAGAACAGATATGCATGACTGACAAAACAGCAAACACAAGGCAGCTGTTTTTCATTCCATAGGTACACCAGCATAATAGAAACCTAACACCTCTTTGTACTGGAAATGAGCTGACAAGCAGTTTTATGCCCATCAAACACCACGAAAAAACCCTCATCGGTCCCATTTCTGACTGCTCTGCTCACACCAACATTTTCAGCTATTAGGGCTGTAATACATAACTAATGCTTTCTTATTTGGCAGCCTTATTAAACCCTGGAGACTGACTTAAGCTCCTAGTTTGTTACATTATTGAGCTTGTCATTCATTATTAGATCAGTCTGAGCTTATTGCAGCTCTGAGCTACAGACTATTAAATGCCAAAATCAGCATTTATACAACATTAAGAGACCACAGGCCCACAGAAAGTTGGGGAAGGCAAAATTTTGAGCTGGTGCCCCATCATTCATGTTCACTGGAGAGGAAGAAGCTTTCCAGCAAGAATTACAGTGACAGAGCCTGGTTCTTCATGGCCTTCCTCCCATGAGGAAGGGCTGTACCACAGCATCCACCTTCGGGGTGATGGATGAGGTTGTGTTTGTTGGCTGGGGAACTCCACGTCCTGGGGGAGGTGGTGGTCACAGAGCAGCTAGGCTGTCTGAGGGGAGCTGGAGCAGCTTCTGTCTTCTTGGCAGGAGCAGCTTCATCCTATTTTTCTTAGGGAGTTCCCTTTCTGGCTCCTGTTTGATGCTGTTTCAGATCTTAACCTTGCAATATGAAGAAAATTATGGCAAGCAATCCAAATTTCATTATTTAAGGTGAAGCTTAACCAATCCTTCAGTCTCATCGTGGTGTTGGTATCCCCTGAAGGACAGACAGGAGGTGTCCTTAGCAACACCCAGCATTTATTTTGTGCTTTGCAGGGTCTGGAGTGCAGATAATGGGGGCACAGAGTTCCTGTGTCTCTCTGCTGATGGACTGTACCTCATTTTAAGAGGTTATTTAGTTTGTGGGCAAATAATAGGCAAGTTTTTGAATTTTTCTCATGTAACTTCAAGTTTTATAACAGGAAAGCAGTTTCTGTCTCTCTCTTGAAATACTGATCTTCCAGTGTACACCTTCTTGCATTTTTAACTTTGGGTCTTGCTAGTTTCTTTTCTCATCCTCTGTAATTCTAAATTCTCAGATGCATTTCTCAAAAGGGCCCTGGGAAGTCTGAAATCCCCACTTTTAAGGGAGCAGACATTTATGCAATACAGGTGGGCTTTTTTCTACAGAACACACCTTTGATCTGCCATCCATATTTCATTTCCTTGCCATGACAAGGATTTCCTATTTGATGTTAATAGGGGATATTTTTCCATTCTTTTCATAAACTGTTTTTCTTTACAGTTTATCAGGATCAAAGAGCAAACATTATAGCTTCTGATCAAACACACACTCGTTTTGTGGCTCTCATCTCCTTTAATTATCTGGCCAGTAAGAGAACATGTCTGAGGTGCTCCTGGTGGGGTTTTCAGCTGCTTCATCCCCCTGTTCACTCCTTCTGGTCATGTGATCATCCTATTCTGTAATTCCTCTAATGAACTGAGAAAGATAAAAGGTATGTGAATAAATCCACATGTGAGGGAAAGTTTCAGATACCTTTTAGGAAGTCAAGGAAGCTCAAAAGTCTGGTAAGCCTACACAGCAGTGATTCAGCCTCTGAGTGAGCGCACGAACATCAAAAACACCTTTTGTTCAGCCTCTCAGGGCTCATCCACAGTCATATCTGCTTGTCCTGGAAGGAGGTCCCAACAGGATCATGTTGGCTGCTGATGGCATCTAAAGGTCAAGTCCCTGTTTATGAGAACTGCTGCATCCATATCCCAGGGGATGGGACCCAGGACTTTATTCACCCCTTTTCCCCTATTGTGGCACTGACAGTTATGAACTATTGGGTGACCACATTTTTTTTCCTGTTATTTTATCAACAGGTGACATTGAAGCCTCCAGCATTTGTATTCAAGAAGTCTCCCATCAGCCCCCACGCTCAGGTTGGAACTGAATCAACCCCCCAAGGTCTTGCTTGGTGTCTTCCCAATCTTTATTCCCCAGCTGCTCTGGAGATTGACAAGGCTGTACCAGATGAAGGAATGAGCCAGGTTCACATTTGCCTTTCACTAGTACCAGGAGATTTGAACAGAGAACAAATCAATGACATAAAACTGAGATACTTTTGAGACAAGTGACTCTAAATAAAAAATCAAAGCTGGGCCCCTGTGGAACTCCTCAAAACCAAAGCTGTGTGTGGAAAAAACACCCTGTGTTTCAACAAGACAGTTGCTAGAGGGGTTTCTCAGGTTCAACACCACATCCCAAGGACACTAGACATTTTGCTAACACCCAGATGACCTGTGTTCAAATCCATCTTGCATCTTAATGTGTATGACAGCAGTGTTGCCATAGCTGTCAGCTTTGGAGGTTGCTGCTTTATTTCTTACTTGCCGTACAGTCCGCACCTGAGAGCTTTTTGGTTTTTGACACCTTTTTCACTTGGTCTGAACTTAATGTGCCTTGTCATGAAGGGTTTTGAAGGGCCTTGGGTTCACCCTGACAGAGAACAGCTCGACCCTATAGTGAAACGTCACACTCTCCTTTCAGCTTTCTCTGTCAAAAAAAAGAGTCCTTAAAAACACCCGTGAGCAGTTTATTGGCATAACTGCAGCTTGTTTGGTGTTGAAGACATCATCCTCTCTGTGATTCTCTGAAACACACTTTCCCTGTTAATATTTCAGCCCATGGGGAAACCGTCTCAACAAATAATTCTGGGTATTGAATACCCTTTTGCACACCTTCTCTTCATCAGAAAGGAACCTCTGCTGAAAACAGGCAATAGATCATTAGGCAAATTAATTCAAAGAATTTAATGAAAATGAGCCCCTTAAATATATCTTGAGTGCTGTCCAAACTTGGAGTAACTAATTTTGTTAATGAGGAGTTTAAACCGGACTGTTTACGAATTTTTGCTGTCGTGCCTTTAGCAATTCCTGTCACCACACTTGATTTAAAAATATAGCATTTGAAGTCTATTTAGAACGATGCTTAGAGTTTGAACATTCAAAATCTCAATACATAAAAGCCAAGGAGAATTACAGAATTGTTAACTTTCACATACTCTCTCATTTGGCAGTCTGACTGAAAGAAAGACAACAATAAAAAATCAGTTTATTGTGATGGTAAGTCAGTTGTGTGGCAGGAGAACAGCAGGTCCAGCCCACAAAAATGTCATTGTTTATTTTCTGAATTTTCCAAATAATACAATCTCTTCTAACTTCACATCATTCTTCAAGTTCCTGGCTTGAGAATGTTTACATGCAAGATCATATCCACTTCAGCTCTCATTTCAAGGTGGGCATCCAATTATTTTTGGTTTACTGATATTTTTACCTTACTGATACTTTTCTACTAGGAAAATCTTAGGCAGAAGCATTAAAAATTAAAAGGTATATACAGAAAAGAAAAAAAAAAGGCTGAAAATATGTCTCATATAATTAAACAACATTATTCATTTATTTTCCCAACTGAGTCTCCAGATCATATTGACACATTGCTCAGGGCATTTTCCCCTTGCTTGTTCCTTTCAAGAGCATGACTTTCAGAAACTTCCTAATTTTAATCACATCCTGCAACGAAGCTCTGAATGGAGAACGAGAAGCTCTACAAGAGACAATATCACTGAAAAGTGACAGAACTGAAAGACCTCGCTGTGAAATTCAGGAGGCAGCATGGCTGATGTCACCAGACCCACAGAGTCCTTGCTCATCCAGCTCAGGGTTATCAATGAAACTGGCCCACAACACACGACTCAAGATGTTCATGTGCATCCTCATGGACCTCACACAGGTAAATGTGCTCTGAGTTGCCTGATGACCCAGCACCAGAGACTGTGGGTACGCTGAGCTCCCCAGGCTGCCCCACCTCACTTCCACAGGACACAGTGCCACTACGTAAGAGGGCTCCTGCCTCAAGTGGCTTCAGAACAGGTGCTTTGAGACCTTCACTTTCCCCAGCATTCAGCATTGGAGGTGGATGCTTCTGGACAGCACATACACTGGTGGTTGGGTGTGTCCCCAAGAGCCACACAGCTCATGCGTGCCATGCTTATCTCTGCCTTTCCTGAGGTAACAAGCACTGGGCAGCTGCAGTGACGGGTGTCCTTCAGGAAATCTCTGCAGCAGCAAAAGGCAGAAGCTCATGTCTCTTGTTCCCGCACAATGCAGCAATCGGGATACGAAATACGAGCGCAGCTGCCAACCAGAGTGCACTCAGAGGAGGCTCAGTGATGAGAGCTATCCCATGAGCCAGGCACTGGGAATTCTGCACACTGGTGTGCAGTGGAAAGACGTCAGGAAGTATTTTTGTGAGGAGACCTTGGCAGGGTGAAGGGATTGAGCCATTCTGTGCCACCAGGGCATGAGGCCAGGGTGGAGGGGAAGGATGGCAGAAGGAAGCTGGACCTTGGGTTTCCATTGCTGTTGGTAGGTCCATCACTAGAGGGAGACCAAGATCTACCCTATGGTTGGTGGGCATCCACCTCACCTCTGACTGGAATATAGGAAGGAAACTTTGACTTACCATTTTCTTCTTTTCCCAGAAGTGTTTGGGGCCCAGCTCAGGGTCATAGTTTGGTGTGATTGCTACCATCAAACAGCACAGACTGCATGGATGGTGCATCATATCCTCAGGATTTCCTCCCATTTTAATGCTATGAATCGGGTTCAAACTTACCAAGCATTACCATTTGCCTGGTTTTACTATATGATTTAGAGAGGAGGATTTGGCAGGTCCCAGAGGAGAAATGTCTACATCTGAAGGAAATCTGAAGTCTACATCTGAAGTTAGGCTTCAAACACTGGCTGGGGCTTTGGGAAAACTCTGCTGTTGCTGTGCTTTAAACAAAGCTTTAAACAAAGCACAATTCACTTGGAATTTTTCATGGTGGTCAAGAGGATATTTACTCTTGAAAGTTTATCTTGCTTTTGTGCCAGCAGTGAGCTGGAGAAGAGAGTCTGCTGAAACTTGCTGGAGGCGTGGGCCAGGGTGGGGAGCACAGCCAATGCTCTGCCCCTCTGCACCCTCAGCCCCGGGGACACTGGAGAGGGGCTGTGCCAGGGCAGTCCCCCCTCACAACCCTCACCCACACATCACACCCAAAGAAGAGGTGTCCATGCAGCAGCTACAGTCCATTTTAACCAGAGCAGGATAACCATACCTGTGCAACAGGTAACACAAGCTCTTTGCTTCATGAGCAGCAAGCAAGTGGGGAAGGATTCCAGACGAAATCTCATGCCAGCTGGTTGGTTCACTTTCCTAAGTGAGGTGCTATTTTTGTGACAGAACCAGTAGAAACACTGCCTAGTTTGAAGTCTATATTATTATAATTGCCAAGATATTCTGGTTGTAGAAGTTTCTTGCCAAAGTCTTTGAGCTCCCTTGCCTATTTCCCGACACAGTTATGGTTTCTGGCTCCTTTCTGGAACACGTGTGTAAGCCAAAATTTGTTTGCAGCTCGTGTTTGCTGGGTGTTCATGGCCTCTCCACCACATCCCTCTTCTGGGAGCAGCTGATGCAGAAACATTTGCATTGCAGCCTGATGAGGCTCATCAAACACTGTTACTGTAAACACGATCAGATTTACAAAACAGTTCGTGTCCAACAGCAGCTGGGGGCTGCTATCGATGGAGACAGTGACAGTCACCATCCGTCAGCTGAGAGAAGGGCACAGCTCATGTCTCAGCCCAGCCCTCATTCTTATGCAGCTGGTGGGATGTCTGTCCTGCTGGGATGCAGCCAAAGCTGCAAGAGGCAGGGCCTGCTGGAGAGATGCCAACCAGCTTTGCTGCTCTGGCTGTAGGCAGGGGAAGCAGCAGAGGATGGTGTGGGGCTGGGGGCAGGAAAGCGCTGCCTTGGCCCCATCTTCGCTCCAATGTGCCAGACGCTGGGGGAGAAAAGCTTTTGACTGATTAGCTTTTGCATCAGATTTCAGTGCTGCAGCTGGTCTCTGCTCCCGTGTTCCCTGAGGTCTGTCCTCCCATGCACTCAGAGCTGCTGAAGGTTTGTGTCCCTCACTTTTTCACACTTTGGCTGTTTTGTCATTTTATTTCCTGGCGCTGCAGTATGTTACCTGTCAGATGGGATCCACGGGCACACGGCCCTGCCTGACAGGCAGGGCGTGCCCAAAGACCTCTGCACTGATGCTGTTGTCTCCTGCATTAAGTAACTGGGAACCCAACCCAGTGCTATCTTTCCTATCACCACCACATAAAACTGAAGTCTTGGCCTGTTAATCAATCCACTGTGCAGCTCTTAGGACATGTTTTCAAGGGAAAGAGTAGAGAATTAAAGGTTTAAAACAATATCAGGATTCCTGCACATAATTCCTTGCACAGGGGGTTTAAAATGCACCCTACAAATCACACTCTTTCTGGCTCCCAACATAATCTAATCAGGAGTTCATCTTGTTACAAGGTAACTTCATCAGCCAAGGAAACTTGTGATGGATTCATTTAGTCACAGTATTAGTTCATCAAAACACAGCCTCACTGCACACCAGTCAGCTTCCTCTCCCCAAAAGGAATCACAGAGGCAGTACCCATCTCCTTCCAGCCTCAGTGGGGTTGTGGAAATACTTGTCTGTCCATGAAAGACTCAGCATGACAGCAACCAGTCCAGGCAACTACCTACCCCATCTATATGCCCTGGGCTGAACAGCCCCCTGGGAGAAGAGCAGGTAACACTGGGAAGGTTTATTTCAAATAGCTCCTTCATTTAATTTGCTTCTTTGGTGTTCACAGCATCTGAGCTGGTGGTTGAGTTCTGCCAAATATCCCAGTCATCACTGCTGGACTTTGTAAACCAGCAGTGCTCCTGGCTCTTTGGATGCTCCTTGAGGGATCTGATCTCCTTTGGACCTCCTTACAAGCCATGTGGAAAGCCAAGATCCACCTGGACATGCCCTGCCACGATGGTGAATGCCTGGCTGCTTCAGGGCTGTGGGTATCTTTTAGATCTCTCACTTCAGGCCAGTAACACCAAAGCCACATCTACGGATCTGGAGGAAGCACAGGATCGTCCTCAGTGCCAGCCTGAGACTTCCCTGCTGAACCAGGGAGGGACTTCCATGCTCTGAAGAGCAAAACTTCCCTAAACCAAAGCACTGGAAATTGAATCAGGGAGGTATGAAAGAGCAAATCTGAAAAATATTTTTCAAGAAATAGAAAGGCTTACGAAGGACCAGAGTGAAGAAAAAACACCCTGAAGAACCAGTCAGAGTGAGACAGGAGCCAGTCTGGGGCCAGCTCAGTTTCCTCAGCCCACAGTGTGACAGCTGTTTCCTGTGCATGCTTGGGAAGAAGCTGCTGACATCAGTCAATTGTGCTTGAAGGACATCCCAGAGAAAAGGAGTCCTTTAATGAAGCCTTCTTGCCAGAAAGCCATTCTGCAAGGCCTCCTTAGAAACATTTGCTCCTGCTTGGGGTCCACTTAAAGCTCATCCTTGGCCTGGTAAACCAGAAATGCCATCTTTGCCCCGCTTTCACACCGCGGTGCTCGCAGCAAAACCACCCCTACTGCTATTAGAGGTGCTACCAGCACCCATCCCAGTGCCTTGCTGGCCATGCTGAGTACAAACCCCAAGGAATCCCTTCTCTGTGGGCATCATGGGCAGTAAGTGCAGGTTTTGTGTAGTATTGCCTTCACTCTTTAATGATTCTCCTCGGCTCTGGAGCTGTTCCAGGCCAGGTTGGATGGGGCTCTGAGCAGCCTGGTCTAGTGGAAGGTGTCCCTGCCCATGGCATGAGGATTAGGTCATGTCTAAGGTCCCTTCCAACCCAAACAATGCTATGATGTGATGAATCCCAACCCCAGGCTGGCAGAACACAGCAGGCAAGAGGGAAGGCACAGGTGTGTATGAGCACACACGGAGCCAGAACAACTCCTCCCGTGCAAGAACCACGACTGGTTGAACGAAACCAGCAGACAGCAGGTTGTTATTTAGGAAGGTTTTTATTTATGAAGCCGGTCATTAAGCTGTGGCTGGCCACAGGATGTGGGTAGTCACCAGAAGTTTCCAAGGGAAGCAGACATAAGCATGACAGAAGAGCTCTGTACAGACTGTTTGACACAAAGAGACTCTTGGCTTAGGAATGTCCCAATCACAGATCACTGCAAAGCTGGGAGTACTCTGGGGAAGTGTCACTGGAAGTACCTCTGCTGGAGATGAGATACAGGCCTGGGGGATGCTTTGCCTGACACATTTGTTCTCCTATGCTCACATTAGAAGAGTTCTTTCCTTTAAGAGAAAAAGTAAGGAAGTTCAGAAGTTACCAAACTGCTGTTTACCTAAATGCTGAGGAGGGCAGTGAGGACTGCACTTTCATACTCGGAGACCTAAATTCTTCCTGTGTCAAACCTGAAACACTTACACTGCCTATTGATACCCTGAAGACTTCAACTGTTCTCTTGTATTTATGGAAATCTGTCTTTTCCAGGATTGTCCCTCATTTTGATACCATGATATGCATTCCTTAATCCTAAATTTATGAGCTTACTTTTATTGCCTTAAAATATCTTCTTCAGATCAAGCTATCGAATGATTAAGGTCATGCTGTGTAAGTGATATTTCTGCTCCATCCTCATGCCAACAATCACTGCATCATCTGGATGTTTTTTCACCAGTCACTCATATTTTCCCCTCAATTTATAGCAGACCTAAGATCCTACAGTAAATATATAGATACCTCTTGAGCAAAGAAATCATTCCTGAAAGGAAAAATTGCCTAATAATACCTAACTTAAAATATTAATTTAATGTTAATGCTAATTTGCTTCTTTTTGAGATTAGCCAGGGAGTTTTTAATTCATTTAATGTGTTGTACCATTTTTTATGCAAAGTTTTAACAAAGTCAGATCACACCATAGGTTGAAAACCCTTAAAAAAGCGTAACTGCAGTGCATTCAACTGACCTGTATCAGCTAAACTTGTCAGCTCACCAAAGAAGTCTATCAAAGTAACTTAAGTAAGAAGTATTCTTTATGTAAGCATCTTGATTGTTGACAGCATCTTTCAGCTCATAAATTCAAATGATCAGCTCATATTCAGGAGAGACATGAAGGGTGGCTGCTGCTGGGAAATCAGGGAGGAATGCAACAGCAGCTGCACTTCTAACAGCATGTGGAGGTGTCAGGATTTCTTGGCAAGGTGTATCTATTTATAAGAAACCCCCTTCTTTATATAAACACAAATAAATAAAATAGAAATAAATCCATAAAGATTGGAACAGAGCTATAAGCATATCTAAAGATTAGGTAATTATATCCTGTAAAACTGCATCTTGCCACGAATAAATAGCTCAACGTTATATTTTCCTAAGCAATATCAGAAAAATACTCCCAAAAGGATGGGAAAATGTTGTAATAAAACACCAGAGAGGTAATTTTTTACCTGTATAAGTATAGCACTGGTGAGATTAGGTAGGGAAACGACAATACTGAGTGCAGTTCTAACTGGCAACATTTTAGAACAGATATTTAATGATGGGACTAAGAAACCACAGGAAGATCTGAGAAGTGAAAAAGATGCCTAACAGGTAGGAGAACCAAGATGCTCCATCTGCTTGACTTCATCAAAAAGAAGATCAAAAACTGGTTTGATCACCAAGCATAAATACCTTTAAAGGAAGGAATTCCTTAGGAGACGTGAAACCAGAAGCAGTGTCTGACAGTTACAGCCAAACAGTTATCAGTGAACCATAGAACAATCTTTTTTTCGTGTGAAAGGTGATTAGCCACCAAGGCAAACTAAGGAAACCACCATACCTTGGTGGTTTTCTGAGGAGTGAGAACCATCACCACCATTTCCTGCAGTCAGTGTGATAATCATGTGGATTCCTGTTCAGAAACTGGTTTGTTCTACCCTTTAAGTGTTCTGGATCAAAGACCCATCTGTGCCTCCTCTCTAAAAGCAATGGAAGAATGTTATCTCGACTTCCCAGACATCACTGGCCCTGCTAAAGCAACTCTGGCTCTTCTGGCACCCTCTCACAAAGGAGATGGAGTCTGCAGCCATCAACAGCAGAGCAATGCCAGCACTGGGTGATGCAGGAGCCATGCAAGGGGGCTCAGCAGCAAGTGAGAGCATCTCTGGGAGATGCTCAGCAGGAACCCAGGCAGGAATATGTCTGCAGCCTGTGTTGGGAATCAGCAAAAACATCTCCACAGAGGAAAATGAAACACTTCAGGCCCAAAGAACCAGGGCTGCACCTTGCAACATTATTTGAGGTCTTGCCAAGCAGCCCTAGTGAGCAGCACAGGTGATGGATTACTGGAACCATGCACCCCACGAGAAATGAGTGATGCCTCTTCATGTGAGAGGCATGGCTGATGGTTCTTGTTTAGTTCCACTGAGCCACATTCCCCCAGCACACTCTTCCCCTTGTACCTAGGAACTCACATCCCATCCTGCCTTTTTTCCATAACAAATCCTACTTTTTTTTCTGGTGTACAAAGCAAAGATGTATAGAGCTTTTGGAGATGCCTACACTCTATCTTCACAGCTGTCAAATCCACTGTCTGCAAAGCAGGTGTTATTTTTACCACATGCTCTCAAGGAAACAGCTTCCCCAAGCTATGGTTTTGAAGAACACAGCCATAATATTTCAAATATGTGTACTATCATCATGACAAGCCTGTCAGTCAGTCAGTCTTGGGAGCAGCTTTATTTTTCCTGCATTAGCTGTGCTGTGATCAGACCTGAGAGCCTCAATGTGGCAGACGCTGAGTGGAAAAAAAAAAAATAAGCAGTGAAAACCCAATTCTCGCCAAGTTTCCTTGCATTCATTGCAAAACCTTCGGGAAGAGGAGCTCTCGCAAAAAAATCTGTTACTGTGGTTAGAAAGGCTTTGTCACTGTGGTAGCCCCTGCAGGAGATCTTCTTCAATGGATAAGCAAGGGAAGAAAAGGCTTTTTGCGTGGATAGGATGGGATGTGCACACAGGGGCATGAAGGGTGTAAGGACAAAACATCAGCCTCCCTGGTGAAGCCATCCATGCCCATGCAAAGAAAACACAGGCTGCTCCTGAATGAAAGCGTTTGTATTTTTCACCCTTGTTTATTTTACAACTCAAAGCCTGACACAGGGGACAGCAAGACCCACTTCACATCAGAGTGAAACCTGAGATCCTACAGCAGCCAGGGCTTTCCTGCCCTCCATAATGCCACGAGGGGAAACATCCAGCCTGAAAACTGATGGAAAACTTGCAAGAAAGTCTTCAGCCACCTTCAGCCACCACCACTAGTCAGGAGCCCATATCACAGAGGAAGAGGGAAACCCTAGCAGAGATTAACTGATTCCTTTTCCATGAAAGCACTTTTAATGAAAGATGCTTCCTGAAAATCCCTAAAAAACAGCTTACAAGTTGTTTCAGATTTTGGGAGATTGATACAGCCTCTGTTCAGAATTGAAAGGCACAACAACCCTGTTGCTGTTCCCACCTCTCCCTTGACACGTGCAGGATGTAGTAGTCCATTAATTCTACTCATCTCCAGCATTTGTATCCAGAATTAGCACTCCTCTCTGTTCTCTGCTGGTGTCACCTTGGAATAACCCCAGCAGAGCCATTCATCATGTAAGCAGCCAGGCAAGGATGCAACACCGGTTCATAGCACAAATGTATTTGTATGGACAGGAGGAACAGCTACACTCACACCATCCAGTCTCCACGTGGGACCGGGGAATGCCGAGAGTGCTCAGCTGTGGCTGTGTGGGGAAGGACACTGGCCATGACTGATCTGACAGCACACAGATTAGGGCAAAGCAGAACTCAATTAGGGGCCACAGGAGCCCTTGTCATTCTCGAGAGAACAAACCATAACTCTGATCAACAGTGTACACGCAGGGACCCAACGATACGGACAGCTAGCTGTGCTGGGCAGTCACCTCAGGCTGTGATGGAGGCTGTCAGGTGTGTCAGACAACTCCCTCTGGCTGCCTGAAGGCACAGAGGAGCAGTGTTGCCCCTGCAGAAAACCACTTTCTATCCCATTAAATTCTCCCACAGAGGCACCGGCTCACCAGGCACAGCAGCTGTGCCAGAGAGCTCTCAGGCAGCAGTGAGGGATGCAGAGTAACAAACACTGCACCTCTGAGCTCAGCTGAGGTGTTGTCCTGGTTTTGGCTGGGATACAGTTAATTTTCTTCCTAATACCTGGTACGAATCTATGTTTTGAACGTAATATGAGAATAATGTTGGTAATACACTGATGTTTTAGCTGGTGCTAAATTACAATTATTATTATTATATTGTATTTTGTTTCAATTAGTAAACTGTTTTCATCTCAACCCAAGATTTTTACTTTGTTTTTCTTCTGCAAATGGGGCAAGAGGAGGGGGAGAGTGTGAGCAAACCAAGTTGCCAGCTGGGGTTAAATCACAACAGATGTCTTAAGGGAAAAAAAACCATCTTTGGTCCTTGTACGTGGAGCACATGTTACATTACACCATGAACAGCTGGAATGAAGATGTTCATTGGCATCCACATGTGTGGCTCATAAAAATGGCCTCATCAAAGCCTGGTGCATCAAAAAGCAGAATGAGGACACAGCTCACCTTTTCATTTCTGGGACACAAAACCAAGCCAAAGACAGGGGGGCCAAATGCCAAGCCACTCAATTTGGCTCCCAATTTGATTCATTTCTCTTGGCTCCAAGCAGTTGAGCACAAAATCCAGATGCAAATGTTGCCACAATCACCTCAAACTAGTATTTTCACCTGTGCACAAGCAAAATGCAGCTCGTGATTCAACTTTGTGAAAGGGATTGTGTGACGAGCAGCAGACCCAGGGAGCCCATTCTACTGCTTGCCGTGCTTTTATGGGAGCTGTGCACCGAGGGAAGGCTTCACCCACCTGCCCACAGGTGGAGAGCGATGTTACTTCCCCAACACTTCTTAGCTAACATCTCCACTTAACCTCCTCCCTTCTCCTTAGTCCTGTTACACCTCCTTCCCGAATGCAAACACCATCAATCAGTGCAGCAGGCGTGTGCTACCATCTCATTACCCCGCCAAACCCACACACTGCCGTCCCCCACCTGCCCAGCTCTCCCCACGCGGTGCCAGCGTTGCATCACCGGGTGTTTTGACACCAAGCAGTGTAGTGGGCTCCTTTTGAGCTATATTTCCTAGTGAGGCCCTGCGCTGTGCTGTGAGTCCCTTGTTCCCACTCTGTTGGATGTAATTCCTTTGAATTTCCTTGTATGGTTCTGTTTCAGAAGCTTCTAAGGTGTCCAGTACCCCATTGGCCCCCTGTGCCTTTGTTCCTCCCCGCACCTCTCCTATTGGTTTGTTCATATTATGCCTCGGACCCCAGTTACCCTGCCTATAAAGTCTGATGCCTCCATTTCATGAGGTCTTTCGGCCTCTGGAGTTCTTCCCTTCAATAAACCTCTGAACCCCAAGCCGAAAATCCCCTCTCGCTCCTTCATCTCCTCGGTGCCGTCCAGCTGCGAGCTGCCTCTGGCCGCCTTCTCGGAGCAGGCAGAGGGTGCTCGGTGCCCGAAGACAGAGCCTGCTAGCCGGGGCAGAGAAAAGAAACTACAACAAAGCAGGGCCAGCCACAAGGACCACAAGGAGACAGCACACAAAGCATGACCCTGGACTGCGAAGACACATCCAGTTCTGGGCCAAGACCACCGAGCAGAGCGTGACACGGAGACGCCAGAAGAACTGGAGGCTGAGGTGCCCTCGCAGATGAGCGACGGTGAGGGCAGAGGGAGGAGGGCTCTGTGAATAATCACGTTTTTATTCTTTCCCCACAGATCCAGCGCGTCACCCGAACAGCGGACAGCTTCATCTACCTTTCGCAGCTGCAGGCAGAGTCTGTGTAGCAACATTACCCCCTACAGTTCGACACGAGGTTCCCACCTTCTCCGAGCTCTCGGCACAGCACCGGGTTTGGCTTATTTTAAGCCACTGTGGAAACTTCTTACTTTAGTTTAAATCTATTAAACGTGTGCATGTGTGGGAAACTCCTGGAGGAGGCAAAAGGAGCAGGCAAGTCAGCAGTCTGCAAAGACTAATTACTGCGAATAATTCTTGAAAAAACATAATACATTGATAGCTGAAGTAGCTTCCCATTTGTACTTTCTGCTTGCTTACAGATTTTTGTCCACACATTTTCTAGAAAAATAGTGATTTTTTTTTTCCACCTTACTTAGTGTTTTCATCTGCTATTTGAGAAGAACATGAAACATCTTACAAGATGGAAAAATTACTTGAAATTTCAGATTTGGGAACTTTATTGAGGAAAAGGTACATTCTTATACAGAAAGTTGTCTCAAACAATTTTTTTATTAAGCACCAACTTTAAAAGGGAAACGACAGTGTTGCTGGCTGATGGGGATGATGTCCCACCCTTTCTGCAAGCCCCAGGGGTTCCATTCCTCTGGCTCTTTGCAGGGCTTGAGGTATTCCTGAGTGGCTATTCTCATCCTGTTTTCCTTTTTCTACATTTTCTTAGACATGAGGAAACACAATAGAGCTTTTTTTTTTTTTTAAATACTATAAACATTGTGAAAACCAGAGCACCTTTAAAAGGGGATGGAAATACCTTTCAATGTTAATGGGTATTAAATTTAAGGCAACACTTCAGGCAGTGGTGCCTTTCAACGTGGATGATGCAGCTGACTCTGTAAAAGCTGAAGTTGACTTTTTGGGGCTCATTTGCACTGCTGGGTAGAATTACAGCAAAGCAATGACAGCCAGGGCACACAGTTACCTTCACATTTCTCACAGTTTATCATTTAATGCTGTAAAATGCTTGATCTTATTTATTATCTATAAAATTGCAGGAGATTTTGAAAGGTTCAGTGCCCAGGCACCAGTCCTGGAGTGACAAAAAGGTTCAGAGGAGGAGGAGGATGCTGAGTCTTCAACCCCTGTTCCCAAAAGCCTGCCCTGATGTCCCAGTGATGTGCAGCAGGGTGCATCCCTGCCCATCCCACATGGAAACCTGCACTGGTGAAGCCGCTTTCCTTCCCATCCTGAGCGGGCAAGCGACTCCATCATCTCGCCTGTGATGATGGAGAAGGGAAGCAGCTCTATGTAAATACACCTGGTGGGTGGTGGCATCAGCAGAGAGGAGCCGGTGTTGCATTTTGCAGTGTACCACGCACAAATTGCAGCTCGTGCGAAGAGCAGGCAAGAGGTTTCCTCAGCCACATGTGACAACTTTATACATACCTCACGCAAAAACAGAGGCTTGGAAAATTATTAAACAGAAACCCTGAAACTGCAGTCAGAAATCTGAGTGGATGCTAGGCCAAGAGTCGTAAATTTAGCTCTGATCACCTTGTGGCTTTGCCTTCGCTGCTGTTAAAAGCCTATTTAAGAATCCCAAAGAATTCAGTTTCCAGAATAATTTCATGTGCCCTGCCCCCATAATCATACTTAGGACCAGATGATGAGTGTGAGCATTTTCTTGCTGGGAGTGGAAAGCTACAGGCAAATCCTGTGCAGACACAGCTTTTAATGGATCTTCTTAGATCACTGCAACCCTGTGCTTGGGTTGCCTTGCTATCTGCTTTTTGGTTTAAAAGCACCTCATCTTGACTTAGCAGCAAAGAATCAGTTTTGGCTGCAGGTTGCTTTCAGCCATGGCATCAAACTCTGTGGTATTTTGTTTGGAAGGAATGATGTATTCTTTGTCCAAAATAGGAATATATTTTCTGCAAGATGCTGCATTTGGGGGTTCATGGGGCAGATAACAGGGTTTACTGTGCAAAAAGCACTGCTTAAGCCAAGTGCTCTGTTTCCCAAGAAAATTAAGGGAATAGGTCAGAATTCAGGAAGTTTAAACTCATCTGGTTTTCTCTTCTATTACAGAATCCCTGGTAGCAATGCCCAGTTGCAATTAATCTGAACATACGTTTGCAAGGAATCCCATGTTTCTCCGTCATGCTTTTGACTTCCTTGGAGAGCAGAGCTTGAAGGAAGAGCACAGAGTTAAGACCTCTAGAGGCACATCTGGACATTCACAGACTAATCCTTTAAGAAAAGCTCTGGGCCAAGAGAGCCAAACACTGTATCAGAAACCAGGATTCCAGTCCCAGAAGCGGTTCTGCAGCTCAGGCTGTAACTGTCTCACTTCCTGGATTGGGGTAAGCATCAAGACACTCATATCCCAAGAAGAGCACAAAGAAACCTGTGAACACTTTTAACTTGAGCTAGAGGGCTTTTATTCCCTGGGTTTGTTGCTGCTGCTGCTATTTATATTTCCTTTTCCACCTAAACTGCCGTAATTCTGATTATTACTGTGATGAAGTGAAGGTGGCAATGCCAGCATCCCCCAGGGCTGACACTGAGTGTTTCACACAGCTGTGGCAAGGCTGGGTACCTGCACTGGGCCCTTCTGGCACAGCAGTGAGGACCAGCACCCAAAAATATTCGGTTTGAGCTCTGGGTGGGTTCATAATGTCCCAACTGACCAACAAGAAGCAAGCTGTTACTCAGTGTTCTGCTGATCCTCAAATTACTCCCATCTCCAGCCCACCTGCTTCCCTGTGCGGAGAGCGTGAGCACAAGCAATGGTTTCTGAGCAGTGCTGGAGCATCCCAGACACCTCGGATTCGTGTTACATATCAGCACTAACATTAATGCTAAAAATGAGGTCTTGGGGCAGCAATGACAGTGAGAAATGAGCTTTGCTACAAACCCTGACCAAAGAAATTTGAAACTCTGTGTTCTAAAGAAACCAAAGATTCAAAGCTCTGAAATCCTGCTCAGCTTCACAAGACCTGCATAAAAAGAGCACAGAATCACAGATCATGCCAAGATAGAAGGGACCCACAAGGATCATCGTAGTCCAACTCCTGGCCCTGTACAGGACACCCCAAGAGTCACCATGTGCCTGAGAGCATTGTTCAAACACTTCTTGAACTCTGTCAGGCTGGTGCTGTGACCACTGCCCTGGGGAGCCTGTTCCAGTGTCTGACTACCCTCTGGGTGGAGAACCTTTTTCTAATGTCCGACCTAAATCTCCCCTGACACAACTTCGTATCATTCCCTTCAAAACCAATTTCAGATGTTAAAGAGATGCCAAGTAATTATCGTAAGACACTGCGGCACAGCTGCCTCAAGTTCCTGTGTGATCAGCGTATTTTAAGGAGAGATTTGCAGTGCTGTTTCTGGAAGTTGCAGTCACAGGAGAGCTCTGGGGACCCACAGCACACCTCCTGCCACAGCTGGGCTCCACCATCTCCTTCTCAGCGTGGGAGCCCCGCACTTGCAGCAGCCTCTGGGACCCTTCAGGATCTGTTCCCTGCCTATTCTCACTCCATCTTACATCGAGAACCCCACAGTGGGGGTTCTTCTGTAGAATATGAGCAAATAGGGCCATATTCTGCTTCTGCTTGTGCTGGACCAGGCAATTCCACCAAGGACTGCCCAAATCCAGTGCTGCAGTCATAGGGATCAACCCCCTGGCCATACCCAGTTTGAGTGGAGCCTGAAGGTGTCTGCTCAGATGTGCGGAAGAGGAGGCTGTGGATATTAAAATGCTGCTAGCAGGAGAATTTCTTAGCTTCTTGCATTAATTCTGTGAGAATTTTCCTTTACTATGCAAGCTATGTAAACAGTAAGATAGGTTTTATAAATAGCATTCACATCTGGTGTTTTTCTCCAGTTATGTTATGGTACAGTAACATAATATTTTAAAATGCGTGCCTAGGACTTTAACCAATCACCCTGGGATAAGTATAAACACTGTCCAATGGTTTTATGGAACTAGGATATATAAGTGGTATTGTAAATTAATAAATAATTCATTGTCTCACTGGATTTGGGTGCTGCTGCATCCTTTAGTCCCTGCTAACTCTGCCACAGAGGCAGCTGCCAAAGCATAGCACTGTAGAGCCCTTTGAGTGACCTTAGGGTATCCAAGGCATTTTTGTAGAGCTTTTTAATGGCACCCTATAGGAGACCTACGACTTCCTGGGTCAGCATCTGGAAGCTGGGTGAGGTACCTTAGGTCAAATGCATGCCCAGGTTTAGGTGACCTAATTCTTCATGAAGGATGAAATTAATCTTGAAGATCAAGAGACCTAAGTCAAAGAATCTTCATGTTGAGGTGGGGTGGGGTATTTCATTCCCACCACTGTCAGTGGACATCAGGGGTCTGACTCCACTGCTCAAATGCAGGAATCTGGTGTACTCTGAAACGCTGTAGGGTGTCCCTTCTGGACTTCAGCTGGCACTCAGAAGTTCATGGCTCTCACATGGTTTATAAGTGCATGTCTCACTGGATGTTAAAAGATGCCTATCAGAGGGCACTGGATTGAGTGCTGGATCCCCCTCATGTAACAGCAAATCAGCATTTTCCTCATCGACACCCACACACAGACACCGAGGGGAGTGTGTCTTAATTCATGACCCAGACCCCACCCAGAGGTTTTTTGTTGTTCTGCAGATCACAAGTAATGTTCTTTCACTGCTCATGTAGCTGCTTGTGCCATGATTTCCCTGCACTGTACCCACAAGTGCACCCCAGCCTGGTGGAGGTTTCATGCTGATGTTAACAGGATCGGGAACACGGCCCATGCAAAGAGCGAATATAAGCCTCTTACCTCTGCACCCAGAGGCAAAACAGCATTAAGCACTTTAGAAATGCATATAAATTCTATACTGATGCAATGATGTCAAGTAAACAATACAGCAAAAAGGAGAGTTTTGTTGCCTGTTGTTTTGAATTTATAGGAGACATCGCACAGATCACCAGGAAACACTGACAATTAATTATGTCTAAAATATGTGCTTGGAATTTTTCAGAACTTACCTAAATACGAGAACAAAAGGCTTTTCTCCCTCAAAACAAACACAAAATGCTATCTAGTGTTGATTCTTTGCTACTGCAGTCTCGCATAACTATTTCTGAATTAAACAAAACAAGCTGTGAAGCGTTAAGGGTCCCAGCAGCACCTTGTGCTCAGGATACAGGAGCTTTGTCCTCTTTCAATGTCCACCCTGAATGTCAAAGACCATATAAACCTAGCATATTGCTGGATTTCCTTCTCGCAGAGGAATACTGAAGCAGGGAAGTAAGACTGGGAAGAGAGATGCAGAATTAAAGATCTAACCAGCTGCTGACCCTGCCACATCTACTGGCTTTGCTGTACTTTTGACTTAACACAGCACAGGATTGATGCCATAATGATTTTTTGCTTTTCTTTTATACCCCCTTAATTTTAAGACCAGGATAAGGCATCAGGATCATCTCTAGCTAGAAAACATCCATCATTTTTAATATATTCTAGCTGTGTGCAGTGTAACATTGAATTGCATGAACTGTTTATATCAAAGTACTGGAATATATATTTAACAATAAATATCTGCATTTAAAGCAGAAGAGAATGAATGGCAGTGGACTGAAGATCTGTGGGGTTCAGATCAATACTTACCTTACGTGGTATTTTTTTTAAAAAGAAACCCTCTTGCAAGTATTTGTGGTTTCCATTCTGATGTCTGAGTTAATTAAAGACCGGATCCTGCCTCCACAGCCTCTCTTGCAAGAGAACTCCTATACGAGGCTGCTTTTCCACCAGCAGATTTTCTGCCCATCAGCCCGGCATTATGACACCCCAGCACGTACAAAAACATCTTCTTTAAATTGCCATCAGCCTTTCCTGAGATGGATCAAAACCCCTCAGCTTCCCCCGTGTGACGTGTCTCAGAAATGTCACTTTTACCCTCAGCAGGTGAGCCCCAACTAAGTTTCCATGTCCTTCCAGGGGCAGGGAGCGGAGGGAGGGAAGGGGCAGAGGAGATGGCAGCAGCCATTAACATGTCTGCTCACGTGCTGAATTTGCTTTCTGATGCCAGATTTTCCTCCGCTGGCTCTGCGAGACACGCCATGTACCCCTGCCTGTGGCACACACAGCTGCCACTGCCCTGCCTGTGAGCTCAGAAGGGCTCAAAGGATTTGGGGTTCTTGGACTAGAGAGAATCGGCTCAAGCTTTGCCCATTACACCTTTTTTAATGAGTTTTTAATGTGCCTCGTGGAAGTGTATTTTTTTTCAGTCAGACAACTGTAAATTAAAGCTCAGAAACTCTTTTCTTCCAAAATCCAGTTTTCTTCCTGATGTAAACACAGAATGGACTGTGCACGACAGACATTGGTCAGGTTTCTCTTGTTCTACTGAAAACACAAATGTGTGGTGAGAAGTGTAAACACCTGTGGGTCCAAGACCCCTCTCCTATCCCAGAAATGGATCAGTGAAAGAGCCAGTGGGTCCCAGCAGAGAAAATGTCCCATTCTACAGCTGCAGGGGGGAAACATTCAGAGCTTCTGGAGAAGACCAAAGGGTTTGGGAAAAGTTCCTGGCCAACAGGAGGGAACACAGACAGGCAGCAGGAGCCTGCCAGGACACACGCCAGCCAGCCCTGGCGTGCCAGCAGCACACGGTGTCCAACATCTCCTACTTCAGAGAATTAATTCTTCACCAGGACTTGGTGTTCTGTAAGCTTTGGGCATGGATGCCACACCACAGACAGAGGGCAAGGACAACCCACAGACTGGGCTGGGGCTGTGGTACCAGCACAGGAGCAGAAGGGGAGATTCTGCTTTCACTTCTGTCTGAAAGCTGTAAGATTTAACTGAGACAACCACTATATATTTTATTCCTGTGTCAGACTGGTAAAGAGGCAGCAGCCAGTCCTCCTAATGTGATTTCACCGCTGCTTGTTCCAGCTCCTGGGGTCATGCAGCTCTGGACAAATATCAGTTACTGCTAAAAAATGAGCTCCAGGATCTAGCTCCTGCAGAAAACAGCCTTTTAAAGGGTGACTCCAGAAGGCTGGAAAACCAAAAGCAAATAAAAACTGTTGTCCAAGCCATAGCACTTCTCCTCTCTTTTTTGTTTCAATCTCCAAAGGTGAGATCCATGACATTTTAACTCCGTGGGTTGGCACTATGAGACGAGAAGCCATTGGGGCTGTGAAGCTGGCTGGGGAAGAGTGTCACAAACCCTTGCTCTGGGACCCCATTTTGCAGCTCTGGTTGAAGGCACACTCCAGCATTAGATAAAAAGACACGTCACAGTGAATGGTTATTGTCTAACAAAAATACATGTGATAGTCACCCCTGCATGAAAAGCAGAAAGGTGCAGTAACACTTCAAAGGATCCTTCACTGCAATGGCATGTTCCAGGCTCTTGGAAGCTGATGCAAAGGCAACAAACTGTCTTGTCACAGGATGTGATTTCCCACTGAGGCACAAGAATCCCTGGGGTGAATGTGGGAAAGGAAATATCCTGAGCAATAATAATATAGGCTTCACACCCCAGACACAGGCACTGCTTCAACATGTGTGAACTGATCCCCTGGCCTGTGATTCTGAGCCTTTACAGTACAGAAAGGCACCATGGAAAAAGTCTCTTTGAGCTGCAGACTTGCACACCTAAGGGGAGGGAGGCAGTGAAAAGGAAGGTCCGTGCCAAGGTCTCAGTGTTCCCCTCATCAGGGTGGTCCCAGTTTCTGGTGGGTCTGTGCAGCACACAGACACACATTCTGGTTCCAGGGATGGAATCAAAGGATCATGGAATTGTTAGGTTGGAAAAGACCTCTAAGATCAGCAAGTCCAACCATTAACCCAGCACTGACACACTACCATTAAATCATGACACCGAGTGCCACAACCACGTAATTTTTGAGTGCTTCAAGGCATGGTGAATCCACCACTCCCCCGAGGAGCTTATTCCAATGCCTGCCCGCCCTTTCAGTGCAGAAATTTTTCCTAATATCTAATCTAAACCTCACCTGGTGCAACTTGAGGCCATTTGAGAAGCTTTGCAAAGAAATACCACCTGGAGCGTGCCCACCATGGACAAGCACTGACTTTTTTTAACTTCTGAGATTGTGCTGAGGAATTCCTGAGCTTCTGTACCACACACAGTGAGTGCTGCTGGTGCAGATACAGGCCGCACCTGCTCGATGCAGTCCGGTACTCCGTCTACATCAGGAGTTTTCAAGCTTAGATACGTCAATTAAATATATCACGTCCTTAATCAGTGTAGGTATGGTGGCAAACATGGGCCAAAGTGACCTTGGAAGAGGTTTCGAATTGCCCACTGACAAGATGAAGCTCCCAGGCCAATATCCTCCAGCCCTTTCTCTACTTTTGTGCTTTTTCTCCATTTATTTACTGATCTCCTCCTTCTGTTTCATTCCTGAGAAATCCCCAAGGTCTGGCAGCAAACCTGCTGCTCCTGAGAGCTTTGCTTTTCCTGCATTTCTGCCACCAGGGAAGCTCATCCCATTTGGGTAAAAATTGAAATATTGACATGTGAAATGCTTCAAAGGAATTACCTCAAGTTCCTGTGGGAAGTACCCTGAGCTCAAGAGCTTTATTCTGAGAGATGTTTTCCAACACTTTTAAACCCTGTCTCGCTAACAAAAAGGTCAAAAACCCAACCTGAAAATACCTTTCTGCAGAGGTAACACAACCTGAGGGTGGTTCCCATCATCTTGAGACCAGAGCACAGTTCCCAACCCCTTTCACTGGGGATTAAAGTCTTTACCTGGGCCTTGGACACCTCACTCACAGCATGTCAAAGGCAAAGAGAAGACACTGGGTCTGAAACAGCTATTCCCCATCCCAGGCTGACACTGCACAATGGTACCGAGCATCCTGACACCTCAGTTTCACAAGTCACTGGCTTTCTGCTAATTTCAGAGCATTTTAGCACCCTTCCCCCTTAGGAAGCCCTTCCTTCTAGCTGCTTTTTTGCTATATAACTGGCTTTTTAAGCTTGTCACTGACACACTCTGTTGGGGGAGAACTGAAAAATGAAGCGTGTTGTGGAAGGTTTAGGAGGAGGGAAGGACGACAAAGGTATAATCCTACCCAGGAATTTTCACTCCTTAGTGCCTACCAAGCCTGTAGTGGTCTGGAGGCAGAAGCTGGCTGCTCTCAGCTCACATCCCGCTGCTCTTTGGGTGCAGATTTTGTAACGGAAAAATCCTGCAAAAAACAAAACCTTGGGAAGGCAGCGCCTTACTGAAAGAGAATGAGTCACTGTGTTTACCCCGCAGACTGTGATGTGAAAGACAAGAAGCCACAAAAGGTCACAGAGGAGTTGTCTCCTTGCCACTTATTTTGTCTGTTCCCCCGACAAAGGCAAAGCCATCTGCGGTACAAGCAATGAAGCAGTGATGAGCAAAAGATTTCAAAAGGACATATGAAGAGTGCCAAACACTCCTGATAAAAAAGCGAGTGAACAAGGGGAGTCACACAGCTCTTTGTGTAACCTTTACTCCGCTGTTAAGTGTGCCAGTTTATAGCAATTATGGAAAAGCCACTGATTGTATTATAAATGTAATGACATTAGCAGGACTGTCACTGGGTTTGTAGCAACAGTTCTGAAATTAATTTTTTTCTTCATTAAGGAGATCCTTATTTGCATGATTAAAATGTCAGCCCAGATAAATGCATGTGCCGGAGAATGAATCACTGAGCAAAAATGCCACCTGCCAAGCCCAGAGAATAGGACAAATAAACAAGCAGCGAGGAGCAGCTCAAAACTTGATCCAGCTCCCAGTGGGAGCTGTTCCATCATCCTCGGGAGCGGCAACAGGCTCCAAGCGAGCGCCAAGGCAAGGGGGCTCAGCCAAGAAACAGCTCAAATGCTTGGGATTTTTGCTTTGGCCACACTCAGCTATTACAGAAGGGAAAACTAAAGCCTAATAAAAACAGACTGTCTCTGCTGTGGTTTAGAGGGTACAAAAGTCTACTCCCATGAAAGAGGGCAAAATATATGCTATCCAAATTCACTCCTTTCCTACTATTTGATAAGTGAAAAGCCCAGTCATGACCCCTCTAATGTGGCTGAAACTCATCAACTCTGCCTGCTGCTGCAAATCAAAAATATTTCCTATTTACCTTCAAGCTCCACTCAAATACTTCCTAAAGGAGATGAACCCACACCAAAAAATGTGCCCTTGTAAGAAGTTCCAGGCTTGGAAACTGACTTACAGCTGCCCCGGAAAGTGCTGGATCCCAAATGACAAAACTGTATGAAGATCACTATGTTGTTTTCCTTTTCGTCTGAAGTTGAGAAGGGAAGCTGAAAAGATAACAGGGTGTCAAGGAGATAGCAGATTTTATCTGGCTTAAATAGCTCCTGATGGTGCAAGACTATTGTCACTGATAATTAATGCAAAGAAAAGAAAAGGGATAAGAAAAAGGTACTATTTTATATTGAGTTACTCCTTTTAAAGTTCATAGAGACTCTTAATATCTGTTTTTATCTGTTTCTCACAGCAAATGGCATGATTTGGACTTTTGTCCATTTTAGAAAATAAAACAAAGAAAGTAAATTTGGTATGTCCTTAAAATTCCAAAGAAATGTGTTTGTTATTCAAAATGCTGGGCTTTGATACAGTGAAAAAAATCCAATTTGGCTTTATATTTTATTTTATATCACTTGAAAACATTAAAAACTGAAATGTAAAGTCATCTAGAAAAACAGAACACTTCACTCTGGAAAGGTAAAAACAGAAGACTTCGGAGGAGGTGCAAGGCTGTGCCCATAAGGACCCATGGGCACAGCCCAAAAGAAAATTTCTTAAACCAGTGCATTGCAGTGAAATTCTATTTGAAATTAACACTTTCCAGAAAATAACCTGTCAGACATCACCTGAGCAGCTCAGCATCAGGCCATCACACCCCTGCTGGGGAGCAGAACTGCCCTGCAGAGTGACTCAGTGACAGGACAGGCAGGACAGGCAGGACAGAGAGCTGCCAGCTCAAGATGAGCTGCCAGCTGAACACAGCTGAGCTGAGGAGTCACCAGCCCTCTGGAAATCTGCATTGTCCCCTCAGCCTCCTCATCTTCCTGAGCAGATCAACACAGCTGGCAAAAAAACCTCCTTCTGGTCTTCATCAGAGCAGAATATTCTCATCAATACCAGTCTGTACTGTGACTTAAAAAGAATATGCTCCAAATGTACTTTAACACAGAAGCTTTTTTATTTTTAATTACTCCACTGAATCAAGTCTTTGTATGTTAGAAAAATGCTAAGGATATTTCTAATATACCTCAGTCTAGTATGAACCATGCAAATCATCTGAATCAGATATCTCTTAACATTCCGTAAGAAAATTGGCTATTTTTGTAAAAGTTAGGAAAGAACTGTCAGTTTCAAGTCCTGAATACTAATTTGCATGTACCAATTTATTTATAAAAAGACAAACTTCAGTCCACCACCATGAAACACCACTCGTGGGATGGAATAAAAATAAGGCAGAAGGCTCTAACCAGGGGACACAAACCACAGAATATAGCTCAGATCTCAGGTTTTCATAAGGATGAAATGCAATAGCTGGACTGGGAGGAGACAAGGGTTTTGCCAGTCACATAGCTCAGTCTTGCAGAGAATAAGATGATTCAGGGTCAGAGGCGAGATAATGGTTCTTCATTTCCAAGATAACGGAGAGACTCCTGCCAGCCTCACCAGGCTTTTGTGAACCTCAGGCTGCAGAAAGAGGAGTGGGCAGGAAACTCGAAGTGGCTGTGAAGCCAAGACTGACATGGCTTTATCCAAGACCTTTATCCTGCATGGCTGCTGCCCTCGCCCTTGCTTTCCAGGAGAAAGGGGTGGGGAAGGGCCAGCTGTCACAAACACAGCCCCCACTGACTTGCTGCCCAGGAGCTGTACAGGTCAAACACAGCCCAATTCAGCACATTTGTGGATCATGGACAGTCTTTCCTGAAAGTTCATGAAGCCTTTAGATGAGATCCTGTGCTTAGGCAGATGTAGCAAAGGCAAAGCAAGGGAAAGGGAAAAATGGGAATTGTTTTTGACAGACCTTCAGGGTTTCATATTGAATTACACACACTCCCAATCACTGCAGGAGAGCTCCAGCAGCTGCCCCAAGAGCCTCTCCCATAGGGCCCAGGGCATGGGGCTGGCACAGGGAGGGAGAGGAGGTAGGGTGGAAGGTGCATGACCACGATGACTCCCCTGAGGGAGTCATAACATCACCAGGGAGCTGGGGAAAGCCTTTTTGGCTCAAATGTTTGATGCAGAGAAAACCCTGCCTCACACAGGGCAAAGCAGAGAGACCTTTGTTCTGAACCAGCTCCTTACATATAGGCAAGGTCTTGGCTGTGGAGCTAAACAGCCTTTCCACAAAGATTCCAGGGATTTAGGGGAGCTGCTGCCTTTCCAGGGGCACTAACTCCGTGTTGCCTCCACGAGGCAATGCTCTCACTGAGCTCTTGTGGGGTTTTGACTGAAGCTCTGCAATGGTGCTGCCAGGGCTGAAGAGAAAATACAAGAACCAGCCCATCTTGCCACATGGCCTGAAGTGCTAAACAAGAGGACTTTGCCAGCTTTTCTATCATCTCTGCAACATCATGGCTTTGCACTCTGAACTCCTGCTGGGTCCAGTTTTCAGCCTCTGCTTCTTCCTCTGCTTCAAGCCCTGCTGCTGCTGCTGCTGCTGCTGCTGCTGCTGCTGCTGCTGCTGCACCAACGGATGCTGCAGCCAGGATCTCGCTGTGTGATAAAGGAAAGTTCTTTGCCTCTTCAGGAGATAAAAAGAGCTCCAGATGTGGACTTCACCAGTGCTAGACTTGGTGCTAGTCAACATCAGCACAGGGCCTCCGGAAGACCCTACTCTTGACCTACCAAAGAGAGCTTCTCTCAGCAAAATCTGGTTGCAAAACTCACCACAGAGTACACGAGGAAAAATTCCTGAGTCTGAAGAAAGACTACTGACAACATGAGCTCCACAAAAGGCTTTCTCTCTCCTTCCTCTGCCCTTCCCAGCAGAATTTGATTCCTGGCTTTGGATCTTGACATTGGTGTTCCCTGCCAAAGACAAGGTCTGAATTCTCGTGTGCCCTGGGGCTCCTCTTGGCATCCTGGATCACGGGCCTGCCTGCTGGAGAGACGTGAGCTCATCCCCCTCTCCTGCCTTCACAATGGGATTCTGATAGCTGCAGACCAGTTTGCATCATCTTACACCGAGATGACTCTGCCAGACATCCAGGGAGCTGCTCTGCACTGTCAGGGGCTCCCAGTCCAGTTCCCAGCTCTGCAGCATCCCAGATGTACCTTTAACCACCACCAGTTACTTTTGCCCTGAATGTTATTTTTGACAGAGTGTTTCAAGATGTGAGATTTGATACTATCTTCTGCTGCTGTCATACAAAGTGGTAGGAAAGCCAACAAATCCTTATTACTTATTGGTTTTCAGCTAAGTTCAAATCAATTTGTATTACAGAACGCTGGACATATATTTAATTATTGCATCCTTCCTGACACCAGAGAGATGGAGGAATTTTTATTAGTATTGTGGCATTTATGCTGAAAAGTTTTGCAGCAACTTTGCAAAGGAAGGAAGAGCAATATAGTGATATGCAGGATGTCAGATGATGCAAAAGAAAGCAACAGTGCAGAATAAAAATCAATTGGTTGAACTGCATAACATGAGAAAGTAAAAAGGCATTGTTAAACACTCAATTTGCAAGTTATTACCACTGCCAGCCCTGGGTCTCTGGGAGGATGGCCCCAAGCTGTGAAGTTGTCTGCAAAACTCCAGCAAAGTTATCTGAAAAATCCCAGTGAAATTAGTAAGAATTTTTAAGGCCAAAGCAGCATCTCTCCCAGGTGCAGCTCTGTTGCCTGAGCTCCCTGGGAACCCCCTATTTCACCTGCATCCCCTATTTCTCCTCGTTCCCAGTAAGTGCCTTTTCTGCATTTTAAACTGTGCACTCTGCAGCCACAGACTTTTTCCTCTGCTGCTGCCACAATACAAGGCACACGACCACATTCTCTAAAACTAGTTATGTTAGGGGAAAAAAACTGTAATAACACAAAAGCTTTCCTTGACCTTGCTGAATACTTGGATCAACATCTAATTGCTCAATGTTGCATGTTTCCCTAGAGACCACACAAATAGGAAGAAAAGGCACTGGATTGTGAAGGCTGGCAAAGCTATCTGCCATCTGCAGAAATTCAGCTGGGCCTCCAGCAGATAACAACAGAAGACAATACCTTGATTTTCCTTGTTTTTCTCTCCTCTTACACAATGGAATATCTTCTCCACTTAGAACTTGGTCCCTGTTAGTCTGACTGAGGACATATTTTCCTGGGACCCTGCTATTGTGAAATGCTGAAACCAATCTCTTCTGTGTATTTGTGGTAAAAGTCAACATCATCTTGAAATTCCAGACCAGAACAATTGCCTCTGGTGCTAAAAACGATCCTACTGCTACTTCAACTAGAAAAAGTGTTTGCAAAGCTTGTGCTGCAAGCACACACAGTAGAGGTCAGGTATAGGTTGACAATTTTTTTGTAAAGTCTCTTGATTTTGGACTCTTTAAATGCATGGATCCCAGAGTGCAGTGCAAGGCCATCTCTCACCTGGTCCATGTGTGAGGGTTGCAAGGCACGGGATGAAGATCTCCACAGGAATGACTTTGCTCTTGCATTTTAAGAACAAGCTCAGAGGACTTCCTGGGCCTTGTGTTGGGATAGATTCAGCCAGTTCTGCATTGGAAATAAATGTCACAGGTAGCAGTATGTCCATGTGCCCCAGGGATCTCAGTGGGATTCAGCACCACGCTGCACTGCCTGCCTCTCACAGGCTCCTTCCCCCATCAGGGGGTTTAGACCACTTAGATCTTTCTGCTTGGGTACAAAGAAACCCCACTGCCAAAACATCACACTGGCCCTTGTGTTCCCAGATTGCTGCCTTCTCCATAAGAAAATCAATGGCTTCACCTCATCCACGCAGAAGATGCTGCTATGACTTGATGCTCATTCAGCTGGTGGCAGCACCCAGCATCCCCAGTCATGGAGCAGAGCTCCCTGATGCTCACCGTATGACACCACAGGTAGCCACTTTCAGAGTGACTTGCTTTTCTTTCTTAATTTACACTTCTAATTTGCTATCTAAATTTAAGCTTTTCCCCTGAGTATTTCTTCTCTACAGTCAAAGGCCAATATTTAGGAGGGGCGATTGTTTCTAAAAGAAGTGGCTAAAGTCGGGCTGATACTGCTATAATTACATGAGTTTGTATTATTCAGACTCAATTCCCTTTGTGTCGTCCTCTAGGCTGTGGCAGATGATGGCACTGGAGAATGTGCTGCTGTATTACATTCTAAAATTTCAGTTTCCTGTTTCGGAATCTCGCATGTCTCATGTATTCCTTTGTGGTAAATCTCTGTGCTCTGGAGAACTGCTCCCTGGCCCAAGTGCTAATGCACTTCCTATCAGACCCAGCAATCATCACTGACTAATCAAAACGGGTTACAGAGCAATTAAGAGGGGAAAAAAGCTCTTAAGAAGAACGCTGATGGTGTTCAGAAGCAGGTCCCACTTTCCAGCTGCCTCCTGATATGGGGCTTATAGGGGAAAACATCCAAAGCCTGCCCTTCTGCCATGGCTGGGCAAGGCACAGGGACCCACCCTATCCCACAGACACATGGTGGGCAATGCACAGCCCAGGGCAGCCACCGACACCAGAGGCTCTTACCCCACATCCCCTCACACCAGAGCAGCTCAGCAGCGCAGTGAGGGGATGCAATGGTGCAGTTCAGTTTCCTCCAAAGTAGAACCCAGATCTGGACAGCTGTGCCCAAAAGGGAGCCTGAGGTGTGTGGCTCACCTCTAGGTCTCTATTGAAGTCAGCAAACTTTAGCTGAAATTTTATCCTCACTTCAAAGTTGTAAAGCTGTTTGGAGGATAATGGCGGAATTGAGGATTTCATTATTTTTTTGCTTCCTTGCTCTCCTGACTGAGGCAGTGTTTTAGTGGTAAAGCTGCCACTAGACCCAGGGAAAAAAATATCAGTAAACAAATTAGCTAAACCCTCCATCCCAGAGCTAAAAGGAATGAGGTCCCCACAATGCCTCACTGTACTATCGAGTACTTAATATCAGCCATGCATTGATTCTTACAGAAATGCCCTCTGAGTAGGGTGTTTGTTCACATGCATCTGGTTTATAAAGCACAAAGACAACCATAATGATATTTGGGTAAGAGTCCCAGTTCACTGCTCATCTATACCAGCATCACTGGGAGCAGGCCGTGGTTCTGTTCAGACCAGGAACAGTGCTTGGGTCTTCTCTGATCAGAAATGAACAGACGTGGGTTAAGTACAGCCAGGAAAACAGGATTTCAAGTGACTTGCTCTAGGCCAGAAAAAAAGAAGTTATGAGAAAATCAGGACTGAAACCTTTGAGTAGCTCAGTTTTGCACATACACTACCACCACCACCAAGCAATTCTCTTTCTTCTCCCTCAGCCAGGGTGAGTGCATAAACCAGTACTGGATTCAAGCTGCCCTGTGGTTGAAGCAAGTTCTGTGCCTGTAGCTGGAAACCAGCCCTGCCCAGGCCCCCACCCCTGGCAGCCCTCACCAGGAATCTGCGTGTGCCTCGATACAAAGAACATGGGTTTAATATGCACAGGACACATGGCATGATTCATCCTTCCACACTGGCCTACATAGTCATTTATACCAGAGCGGGATGGAAACAAAGCACTTTTGATTGGTCCTGATTTGGGAACAAGGGCCAGCTTCTTTCCCAGCTCTGACTGCTGGTGCGTGCCACGAGGCAGGGCCAGGCCAGAGGCACATGGGCATCCAGACACAGCCTCCTTCCCCATGTCTGCTGGTCTGAACTGCAGGGAATTTCCCTGGTTTTGAAGTCAAAACACCAGTGTTTTAAAGAGAAAAGCAGAGGAGCAGCTTAAAGCCATAACAGCACAGCAGAAGGCCGAGGAGCGGAGGGCCCTGTGCTGCAAGAACAGCAGTGCTGGAGGGCAGCACTGAAAGCCATTAGCAGAGCTTTGTGAGGACGCTGGCAGAAGCACTCACATCACATATGACATTGTCAAGGCTTCTAGCCTCCTGTTTAATGAGGGTTACGTTTCTCCCACAGGCTATATCTACATGGAGGATTTTCTGAAATCTCACTGAAGGGAAGCTCCGCCAGCACCAGCAGTAGTGGTGCTTTGTTACTAATCCTGCTTGAGCAAAGTTATACAAAAACACAGTATGATCAGAGGAACCAAAGCATACTCAGTTTTCTTAAACCAATGCTTTTAATTAGATATTCCTCAGGGAAAAAAAGGAAAAAAGCTGTAGGGGACAAAAAGTTGTCCATGAAACCTATTAGACTAATGAATCCAAATTTAGCCTCTATAAACTGGCTGAAGTGAAGAATGACACTCTCTGTCTACTCTAGGCAGCCAAGTAGAAGGAAAAACCTTTGCAAAGAGGTAAAAGCAGGCGAGGACTTTGTTGAAGAAAGCTGTCCCTATACCAGCAGAGGTAGTGTGGGTGACATTATGAATGGAGAAGCTGCTCCCACAAGGTGCCAAACATCCCTCAAGTCCTGCTCTAATGCATTAAGCCTGGTGTGTCAGAGTCACAACCTGAGAAAACAGTGGAAAGCTTCCTGATTTATTGCTGTGCTGGAAGACAGAGCAGAGGGCCAACTGATGGAAAGCAGACAGCCCCGCAGCAAGATGCTAAGGCCCAGGCAGAATCCAAATAGGGTGTACACGTGGAGAAGAGATTAATCATTGCCAATAGCTGACAGCATTGCTTATTGATCATGTCCTCTGAGAGTGTTAGGTGCTGCCACATTGCACGGGGACAGCACCGATGGAGCAACACGTCACGCCACCCTGCAGTGGTGCTGCTGTTGGAGGGGTGAGGCAGCTCTGCCCAGCACACTGTCACACTCTGCACCTGTCACAGCAGCAGGGCCCCTGTGGAAGCCTCACATCTGGCACACTGCTCTCCTTGAAAGATGAAAGGGTAAAAGGTTTGATTCCATGATTAGTAGCTAGGAGCTTTCTGGCCACCAGCTTATCTGTAAGTTGATAGTTTAATTTACTCTCTGCCTTTTTAGCTGATTGCCGCTGGCATGTTTTAAACGTGTATGTAAAACACGCCTCCATTCAGGCTGCAGCTGTTTCCCAAACTGAAAAGGTGCTCTCTAAAATCCTCTCGTGGAATCCTTGCTCTGCATATGACTCAAAATGAGCAAACAGTTGTAGTTTTACCAGAGAAGGAGCAAAATTCCTGCAAGTAGCAGCTTCTTGGCAGTGTTAAATGTGCTTCAGCACTGGCAGTACTGCTCTGCTAACAGCACCAGGCTCTGCAAAAGACTATGCTGGAGCACAAGTTATCACCACATTGAAATGAGAATTAAATGGGGTTGCTTTAGCAAATGTCAAGTTAATTTGATGTTGGGAAATATGCTCCAACTGATATGCCAAGCCCTCCTCTCCCCATGTGAAATCCTCTGTCTAATATGTATTTCACCCAGGTTGAGCAGAGATCACACCTCTCTGTGGGTGAGCAGCACCTGCCTCTCCCTGCAAGCCCTGTGCCTCAGCGCCAGACACAGGATTGCTTTCACCCATATGTGATGCCAGGAGGAGGAGGTTTAGTGGGATTTTGCTGAAAATGTCATATTTTCCTTCAAAAGATCCACTTCCTCAGTGATTTTCACTTCTCCTCAACTTTTGCATAACTTGCTTTTTCTAAAGTTAGCAAGGGAGCTTGCCCTGCAGCTTAACTCTTTCCACCCCCTTTCCACCCCTCAACCAAATGTGAGAGATAAAGGTTTATGAAGCTAAAGTTGTGGATGTCCCATCCCTGGAAGTGTTCAAGGCCAGGCTGGATGGGGCTCAGAACAACCTGGTCTAGTGGAAGGTGTCCCTGCCCAGGGCAGGAGGTTGGAACTGGATGATCTTTAAGGTCCCTTCCGACCCCAAACCATCCTGTGGTTCTGTGATTCTGTGAATTAACATCAGTACAAACACAAGGGCACTCATCTTGTCTTGACTGCTGAGTTGCAATGGATTTTAACAAATTACCTAGGACACTTCTTCTAAGGGCTTTCTAGATGCTTAAAAACAGATTGCAAGAAATAAAATAATCTTAGAGCTAACAAATCAATAAGAAATAATTGAAACCACACCAGCTCTCACTCTACATATGCAGACACCAGAAGCTTTTGCCTGCATCCATGCAACTGAAAGATGCTGTGTCAATTATTTCAGAGTTTGCACTTTAAATGATCATGATAAATGGTGCTAGTGAAAAACAGTGAAAAACAGGGCAAAGAACTGTGGTGAACCTTGGGATGTATCAGGAATGCAGCTTGAGTCTTCTGACTGATTTAAAAAATCTTAAGCAACACAGACAGCAATTACAGCTGTGCTAGAAACTTCATCCCAATACCAGAAGAAATCTGCTGTACCAATAACATTTTTGAAAGCTTGTCAAATCATCTTCTTAGCTTTTAATTAGCTTCTGCAAGAGGTTGTGGCTTAGAGCTTGGAACAGAGAGCTGGGAGCAACAACATCCAGAGTCTATTCCCAGCTGTGGAAGGGACAGGAGAGGAGGCTCTGGGCCACTGGCTGCAGCCCCTCTGCCCAACTTCCACAGCTGTAAAATGGGTAAAATCATACTTACTGCTCAGGGACAGTGTGAGACCTAATTAGAAGTTTGCAAGGAGCCCACTGGTCCCTCCAATGAATTGTGTGGGGGAAATGAGCAGTATTATCATATGGGTAATGAGCTCTCACAAGACAGGGACTCTTTTGTTCAAAGAAACCAGATTTTGCAGCAGCAGCCAGGATCCAACAGAAGTTTATTAGAGAAAAGTAAGTGTTGTTCATCTCTGGGTAACTGAGAATTTATTGCTTTATATTAGGAGGATTTATCTGCAACATATTGCATTCCTCGGAGTTTTTGCCTTTGGGGAGTGACTTAGGAATAACTCCTTAATGCCTAGTTTTGTTATGAAAATTAACTTTAGCTATCTTATGAATTGTTTATCTTAAGGCTGCACAATCAGTCTGATTATGAAAGTCTAGTGTTATTCAAAAGACTGCAGAATCTCAGGTGAGTAGATGAATATTGAAAAGATACCAGGGACATTCTGCTTTTCTGATTCTGTTCCACTCATGTGCCCATTTCTCATATGAAGAAGAACAAGAGTGTAATTGTATTGCAACTTATTATTGTCTTACAGAAGAAGCAATTACTATATGTATACAAAAAGATCATTAAATATTTCCACCGGTTACCATGAATCATGGCAGAAATATATTACTATCATTCTGTATTTTCATTACATTCCCCACAAGAAGCTTGGTCAACAATTAATTCCAGCAACAGCATAAGGAAATAGCAAATAGAATATAATTTTTTCAGTCATCCTTACTTGCAGACTGAAATGAAAAATGATGTGACAAGAAGCAGCTGAAACATTGGAAGTTGTCAATTAGCAGAATAATCTATGCAGAGCTGAGTGACTATAGGGGTGCAGCCACCTGAGTGAAATGTGGGGCTGTGTTGGTGCAGCAATGAGTCCCTGCAGGCTGAAAAGGTGAAGCAATCCGCCAAACCCTCTGGTTTTCACTGCTGGGAAAAAAACAAACACTGACATCCCTTCTCCCACTCACACACCGCCACCTGCACCAGCAGTTCAAGGCAAAAGCCACAACAGCTCCAGCACCCTGGGGCAGAGCCCTGTGTGCTCACAGTCCTGACCAGGACACAGATGCCCCTGAAACATTTGTGGGTGGTGGCAAACGGTTCAGCCACTCACTGCTCTGTTTCTCTCTGTTTAAACCATATTTTCCCTATTTTTTGTGCCTTCACCAGCGATGGCAGGAAATACCAGCAGGTTCTCTGTGTAACAAGAGGCGACACGCAGCGTTCCTGCACCATCCCAGCCATAAGGGCGAATCGCACAAACAGTGCCAACAATTATGTATGAACTTTACATTGCCACAGGGCCACGGCAGCCACCAGACCAGCAACATCAGCCCTGTGCCCTTCCTGCAGCACCTTGCATCACCTCGCCGCACTGGACTGCCCTGTCTGCCCACTCCTGGCAGCCTCTGCCCACACGGCTCCACCATTGTGACCATGGCGAGGAGGGAGGCTGGAAAGAAACCACTGTGGCCAGGGAGAGGCTGGAAAGCAGCCACAGCTCTGCCTCAATTCCTTTCCCAGACAGGCAGAACATCTTGTCTTCCCAGAAAAGTGCTAGTTCAGAACAAAATGTCTGTGGGGTCAGCGGCCGCACCAGATGAGTGGGAGTGCGGGGGGAGGCAAAGGGAGTCCCTAATTCCCAGGTGGGTGGTGGAGTAAAAGAGGAGAGGATGGCACTAGAGAAGAAAGCCCTGAGCCTCAGGAGGAGAGGAGGATCATGAGCAGACCCATAACGTCTTGTGCTGCAGCATCCAAGAGGCAGCAAAGTCTCCCCAGCCTCAGCCTGCCGGAGAGGGCTGCTGTGGGTCAGAGGAGAGGCAGAGAGCAGGCACTTAGGACATTTAGGAGAGGAGCTGTTGTAGTTTATCAGTGGAGACTTAATTATCACACCCACTGACAATGCCCACTTGGCTGCAAGGTGTAAATCTCTGACACTGTTGTAGTGGAGAAGGGGAAAACACGACATTTTTTCTCCTCTGAAATGTTAAGAGAAGCAGCACAGCTTTGTAAGTCTCATAGCCAGATTACTTAACAAGAAACTCCAGGCAGTTATGAAATAGGTATAAAATAGTGTGCCAGGGCTCCTGAGGTTCCGCATGCATTAATCAAAGACAAGTCAGAACGATGATAGCACCAGAGCCATCAAGTGAGCTTCACTTGCAACTGAAGACACACATGGCAGCAGTCTTCCCTTCCCACTGTTTATTTCCAGCTGTTTTGCAGTTTTCCATAACTATAAAGCTTGTGGCCTTTCTCTGCTCCTCCAAGCTCTGTAATCACTGCAACAAAATGGTTAACATGAGGCCAGTTTTGCATTAGCATTTCAGCAGAGTTCAGCTGCAATCTTCCTTATTTTGTGGTGTCTGTTTACAACTAAATTCAGCACCTGCAGTGACTGCCAGCCCTCTAGCAGTGTGTTTACCTTGTGTATGTCTATCTGGTGTACACAACATGCACACCAGACAGAGGGAGAGCTTGCCTGGATTGCTCCTTTAGTCTTCCTTTGGAAGGAATCACAAGGCAATCAGCGGGAAGTCAGCTTGATGCCACTGTGATGGCAAAAGCGGTCACTTCAATGTGTATAGGTAGCAAGATTTATCACTGGCAAGTCAATGGAACATCTTTCTTGGGAGCATTTAAGAAACTGGAGGTGAAAAGTTCTGGATCTACCTCCAATTTTTATCATTCCTTCATGGAAAGTGTCCTGTTTCCACCAAAATTAAGATAGTAATATCCATTTAGTAAAGCACAACTCTCTAGTATGACCAATATTTAAATTTCATGTAATCTTGTTTAAATTCAGATCAATGCAACAGGATCTACTCCAGATTACCACAGGCATAAGCATAGAACTGGAGTTTAAGATGAAGGCCTCAGGGTCCTTCTTTCTGGATCTCTACAGCTGTTCTACACCTCAGTCTGGTAGATGTGATGAAAGTCACTTACATAGCCAAAAAAAAGTTTCCTCTTTGCCAGCAGTTACTGCAAACACTTAAGCAGGCAAGTATTGGGTAATCCCTATGACTCTGCTGATGTTCTGGCACATCTCTGCTTAGAAAACAGACAAGTCAGCATCTGAGCAGAATGATTTCTGCTCTAACAACAACAAAAAACCCAGATTATTTGCAAAACAGTTCTTGTAACAAATGTTTTAAAGAAAAGGTTAGCAAGTCAACAGGTGAAAATCTGAGAACATTTCTTTCACAGCATTTTCTAGCCTTCCAGTTAGTCTGCTTTTGAAACTAAATGTATTCATCCCTGGGGATCTTTCTTACTACATTCTAGATCTTGAGAAATACATATTTTCTGTCACTAATAATTTTTGCCTTTCCTTGAACTTCCACCCTCTGTTCTTCTGACATTAATCACATCCTCGTGCAATGTTTACCTGGTGGGGTTTTTTTTATTACATGTTTTTGGGACAGTCTGGAACATCCACTCTGGGTTCTTCTGATCTGACGCAACTGCTTGATGTGTACAGAGAACATGGTGAGTGCATGACAACAGCCACCCTAGATCAATCCAAAGCTCCTGCTAGCACAGGGTCTGACAATGGCAGTGGGTTAAGAACAGCACAAGCTTGTGTGGTTTGCCCTCTAGAATATTTTTCCAGCTTCTAACAACTTCTGGTTTAGGAATTTCATGAGCAGAAATGTTGTTTTCATATTTAGGGTGTATGTTTCTTCTAGCTATTTGTTTTATCCTTTTCTCTATCCTTGTAAGCAATGTGCTGCTGTAGGTTGTAGGTTTCAGATTTTGTGGCAGAAAACTAAAACAAGTAATGTTTTTACTGTTATGTAAGTGGTGTCTCATCATGTGGTTATTCCATGCCTAGTGAAAAGAACAAGACTATGCTTAATTATATTCAGATTTACAGAAAGCAGTTGGGTTCTTCAGGTTTGGATGCTGGTGATTCAGTAGACAGCTTCTTCCCCTGAGTCATTATAAACATTGCCTCAGCATGTGAATATTGCTGGAAGTATCAGCCTTAACACTGAATAAAAACACAAAGTCCTCAGCACTTTTGAGACTTTGAAAAATAACTAATCCAGCTGGAGTGTTGCTGGTTTTAATTTCCCCGGCCTGCACTGCTGAACTGATCTTGTTGATGGTCACTCAAACACTCGGGTTTTGTCCTCAGCTGCCACACAGACTTGCCCTGTCTGGTGACTGCGCTGTCCCATCCAAGAGGAAGCCATTTATGAGGAAGCTGTACAGAGCTGTACTTGCAGCCAAATTACCATGTTCATGAAGATCTCACTCCATGCTCAGTTTTATGGCTTCAGCACTGGCTGTAATTATTGAATGGATTGAACAAGCTAAGCACTCTAGTAACCTGTTATTAAGATTACCTGAAAACACAGCTGAGTGTGGCTATTAGAGGTGTGACCAACCTTGTTACGGAAAAAAGTCTAAATGAGAGCAACTCCTCCCCTTTCATCCAGTCTCACCTGACCTCTGCTGATCTGCCACACCCTTAAAATTTTTAGCTGAGGAAGATGAAACTACAGAGGAAACCATGAGTTATATGTGATTCAGTACCAGGTTAGTAGGACAAGAGGAGGCTGTCCAGGTTCCTTTATTAGTGTACTCTGCTCAGAAACTCCTCATTTCCATCGCCACACCAGCCGTGCTTGCTAGTTAGCCTTGGAGTTGGTTCTGTTAATGGAAAACACGTCTTTATGAGCCCATCCTCTCCTGCTAGTAAGTGATTGACATAAAAGCTGCTGCAAAGCTGGCAGGAAAGCAGTTTGCTCAGCCAGGACTCGCAGTGTCACTGACCGTGAGCACTCTCACTGCAGTGGTGTCAGCCCAGCAAGCGCCAACAAAATGCTGCTGCCACGGGCATTTGATTCTTGCAAAAATAGGTCATCCAGGAAAGCAGGCTGCCAGCAGCACACACGGGCAAGTAAACAGCTTGTGGATGTGCGTGGCAGAATGAGGAAATGTCCTGAAGACCAGGACCAGTAATTCAGGGGGAGAAATAACCGTGCTACCCCAGGATTCCATTTGCTAGATTGAAGTCAATGTGAATATGGCGGACGACTTCAGTACAGGACTGGACTCCTGGCACTTAATTCTGCAAGGCTTTAAGCACTCATGTGCCCTGCTGAGTGTGCTGGCTCTCCTGTAGAAGCCCAGGAGTTTTGAAGAGTCCGAAATTAAAAAAAAACCTGCTAGTGCAGATACTTACTGAAAATGAAAGGCCTGCAAGGACAAGGATGCAATACATGAGTTAATTATTTCTCACCTCCTTTCAACAGAAACATAAATTACTGGTTTGACGAATTGCAAGATTGCAAGAGCACGGTTAAAGGTGAGATAACATCTCTATTCAGACTCTCTTTGGAGTAATAAAAATAAAGATAACAAGGCAAATACAAATCTGCAAATTTTTTTCCAGTTAAACAAAACAAATCAGATCCTTTCAGTTGATATCACTTTAACATGGAGTCTATTATTTAAGCACCTAAACATTTAAAATTTAATTGATGACCTGCATTAAGGCCTAAACTCACCACATTCTATTAATTTAAAGTAAATACAAGTTCAAGCAGTCCATGTTTGCTGCTGAGGGTGAAAAGGAAAACCATTTTGCTGTGAAATGCATGGAACCAGATTTGCTGTAGCCATGACCAGTTTTTGGGAAGAGCACCCTTGCCTACAAGCACAGTGCATCAATCTCCCCCAGTTTAGTACTAACTAAATGAAACTAACTAGTAACTAGTTTAACAAAATAAACTAGTTTATAAAGTTGGAAATCTCTCCTGTGCTGTTGGTCTAAGGAGCAAAAAGGATTGTTTCCTCAGCTTCAGAGAGCTGAGGGGCCACCACCATAGATCCCAGAACATAAACTCAGTTTATGCCAAGTCAGTGTGGAAGGAAGTGTTGTATCTCTGCTGCTGCCGGAGCCTGGCCATGGCAGCTGACTCTGCACCTGAGGAGAGGCCTCACACAGCTGTGACACAGATAATCTGCTGCTGAGCGGGAGGGAGCCGTGGAACTGACAGATGTGCACGTAGCACTGCTGGGATCAATACAGTGTGCTGGTCCAAAGTCAACTTTCCACGTGGTGAATGAACTGAGGTCAGTGCATCCCCAGCCTGGTTAATCCGCAAGCCAGACAAGCCATGCGTAGATAACTGAGAATTGATTTCCCCATTGAAGCAACAGACAAATGACTACAGGCTCTCCATTCAGTTCATGATCTACAAGGAAAAACGCATCTTTTAATTATTATCAGTGATAAAGAATTGTTTATATTTTTGTTAGGAAAAAAACATCCCACAAAAGTAAGCAAAACACAAGATAATGAAGTGGCCTGTTTAGGACATGAGTCCTTGTTTGCTGATTTGAAAAGCAAAGCAGTGCTACTATGACAGATAAAGAAGCCTGAGCTGTCTCTCGGAACAGCATATCCAGCATAACTTGGCACAGATTAATGGGTAAGCAGAGAAAAATGAATTTACACCAGCTTTGAATCCTCCCCCTTTCAGTCTTCTCAAGAGATGAAATAATGTCTGGTGGCATTATTAGATGGACTAAACGAGGAAAGGAAATAGGAAATAAGCTTGGAAAAACTATGGCTCAGGCAGTTTGGGGGAAAAAAAATTGTGCTTACCAGCAGACTAGGTCACTAGTGACACTAACACAGATATTAGGGTTTGTTGTATTGCTCTCGGTCTTTAGTTATATGTTGAAAACCTCTTCCATAGAACTGTGGATGTAGGAAGAAGAGAAGTTTTATGTGTGTTAGTTTGGAATAAAATACCAAATTCTGGGGGTTGTCCTCTTGAGCAGCTGAGTCAGTGGATCAGCTCCTAACAGCTGTCCAGAGGAGGATAAAGCTTAGTTTGCCTTTCTTGACGTACTACACAGCAAACTGTAAAGCAACTGCAGGAGACAAATCAAATAGGATTTTGGCTATTGGGAACAAATCTTTGTAAAAGACCTAATCTACAAAATTTATACCTCAGTGAAACTTTAGATTTTCCCAAAAGAGAGGACTGATCAACTATGCAGCTGTGGGTTTGCACACAGCAGACCCTAAGCATACCCATGCAGGTCAGTATCAGCCTGGGCAGTTAAAAAGCCTTTGCAGCTGCTTTGCCAAACACCATCACCTCAAGCCTAGGTCCAAATTATTTTATTAATGCTTGGTTTAAGCAGAAGATCTTCTCATCCAGCCATTTCTCTAGGGCAAAATGCCAACCATGCTTCCACTAGTCATAAATACTCCCTGTTCTTGCACTACTGCCAGTCTTTTTTCCATGCTTCAGAGCAGCCTTTCAAAAAGATTGAGTAAAGTTGTTTGATGGACAGTATTACAGAAAATTAAGTTTTTAATTATTTTTCAGCCAGTCTATATCTGTTCCTGAGGAATGGTTTATTGCAAAAGCAATGACACGCTCCACTGCTTGGGAAGAGTTAGAGACAAGCTGCTGTGCAAGTTTGCTCCTCACGAGGAGTGTGCATGCCAAACCATGTTCTCCCAAGCCTTGTTCTCTCTATCCCCCTGGGAAAGACATTGATGGACATACTTCACCTTCAACATGAAATAACAGCAGGCTTTATTTCTACAGAGAATCCATATACGTTATGCAGGCAAGAACATTAAAGTCGTGCCAGTAATTCTTACATTATTTATTATAGTGTTATCTTATACATCAGTTGAATTTAAAATTGAGTTGAATTACCCATAAAGTGTACAGTTAGCCTAGACTAAAACATTCATACCAGATATAGGAAGTCTTTAAAAAAATTGTAGATTTCCTTTTCCATTCAGCAGATTTTTTTCATGAATGAATCATTTAGAACAAACCCAGGTCTTTGCTTTTCCCATTGAAATTTATTAGTAAAGGGTATTTCCTAATAGAAAGCTAAATGTTAATGACCTTTCTGAGCAAATCAGGTCGTGGACTTTAAACATGTGCTTGAAAATTTCAAGTGCAAGTTTACCTTTTTCTTGCGGGGAAAGTCACTGGGCAGTTAGGCATTTCTGACTGGCTGCCAGTCCTAACACCAGACATTCGTGACAGAATTTCTCTTATGAATGGACAACACTTTGCTTTAGCAGATGCAGGCAGGTGAGTAGAAGCACAAAATGACACATTCCTCCCCCAGCCTCATGAAAGCTTCTTTGCTACTTAAATGAGTCTTCAGTAATATCCCAAGACCAAACAACAGAACAAGTTCTTCCTGTCCAGCTCAGATAAGCATTTGCAGCACAGTCAAGGAAATACAGATATAATCCAGGTTAGAAAGCTTTGTCCAAATCTTCAAACAAAACTGGATGGAAGTATTCAGAAAACAGGGTGTCGGTGTGATAAAGGTCTGATGGAGAGTGAGAAATGTCCTGGGATATTCACACAGAGATCACCAGTTTCACTAAATGCAGCACCCAGAGAAAAGGCAAGACTGGAAGGAGGAAGTAATTTCCACGGGCGGCTGCCAGAAGATGAGGACTGGGTGTCGTGGGGCTGTGATTACAGATTGTTTACACACAAGGAACAGGAAAAACGCTGCAGAGAAATAGGACTGGTAATCACAACATCACAAGGAAGGCTGTCTGTTTATAGTTTGCTCACCAGTACCGAGACTGGGGAAGGAGAGTGGTACAGTTTTTAGCCTGTTTTTTAATGAAAGGAGATTTATTCAGCCTTGCTGCCTTGACTAGTATTCACTTTCCTACTTGTCCCCTATGTTTTAAACCACTGGACAATTTTAAAATTTTTTACAGCTGGATAAAGGTCACCATGAAATAAAGTTCTAGATGTTTTCAGAATGAAGATAGCAAGGAAAAACACAGAATCATTTGTGCTATTTCTAGGAATTCCAGTTATGCGTGACTGAGGGAAATACTCAACACAAGCTTACAGGAATCTACAACAGCGCTTGAAAAGATGCCAACAACAAGAAAAATTACAGTCAGTTTGCCATCAGTTGACAGAAAATCAGGGTGAGTGAGCTCATAGGAAACTACTGAGCACATCCCTGGTGGAATGGCTGGGTGGTGAGCTGCAGTGAGACGCTTTCCACGCAGGGAGGTCAAAACAGGCAGTGGCACGACTGACCTCAGCAGGCTCCACGCCTCTGCAGCTGCTTTTCCCCACTCACCACCCTGTTCACAGGGATGGAGGAGAAGTGGATTTGACAAGAGAATGGATGCAGCCAAAACCTGCAAGGCAACGTGTGGTGCCTGGGTCATGGCCTCCTGCTTCCCAGAACGATAACACGGGCAGATCCGTGAGCACGCTGCAGGAACTGGCAACGGGAATGACTCTGCAGGAGCAGAGACCTGGCTGACTACCTGGTCAATGAATGCTTGTTCAGAGGCCACCTGAGCTTCGATACTCACGTAGTAAAGGCAGACAAAAACCTGTGACTGGCAGTAAAGGATGGGGAGGAGCGGAGGAGTGGATGGCTGCACTGTGGTAATCGAAGGCTTTTGCGCCACAATTGGTATCAGTGAACCCAGTGGAACTAATGACTAAGCAAGATACCAGGTGGTGTAAGAGCATCAGAGCTTGGCCTTATGGAAGTGAAACTCTACATTATCCTTATCTGTTTTTTGAAGACAAGAATCAATAGTTGAACCTTGAAGAAATATAGTGAGAATTTCAAACAAGACAAGTAACTGTTAATAAAATAAAACCCTCACATACTAAAGTTTTTCTTAGTCTTACAGACAGACACTTGTTCTGTTCAGGTGTGTGTGAAACAGTGGCTCTATGAGACTGTGCAAGTCTTTCAAGACTAGCCAGGGTAAATCCGCTCCCAACAAGGTCCAGGCTGTGACAGCTACAGATACACAGAAGCTGAACTAGGTCCACACAACACCTCAACTGTGGAGTTCAGTTTCCCTTCTCCTTATGTCACAACCACTTTTAGTAACCTTTGTTCAAAAAAAGGCTCAATTACCTACTAACAGCCTCTTCAGTGATAAATTTTCATTAGAATCTGTTCATATGTGTGTGGATATTTATATTGTACTGTGGAGCTAATGATAACATATGCAATAGTCACCTCATAAGGTTTATGCAAGGTGTTTATTATATATATATATGTACAAACACACCTTCCATGAGCACTACAAGCTTGCAGTTTTCAAAACAACTTTAAGTATTTGGACCTACTTATATTCACTTAGGCAACTTCTACATCTGTGGAAAACTCACCCTTGATATTCAAAGGCACTCTGTGAAATAAATTCCCTTTAACAGGGCTAAGACCCAGTGGAAGTCCAGCAGTTTTGAACTTGCAATCAGTGAATAAGGCACAGGGAATAAACCCTTCATGGCTGTAATCATAAGACCTCCCAGCTGGAAAATATAGTCCATCTGTAATTAGAAATAAATATGGCCAAGACAGTCAAATTAAATCCACTTTATACAGTCTGACTATAAGAAGTGGCCTCGTAGTTATCAATTTTATTTGAGCCTTTACACCGCTGGGCTGGTGTAAAAGGCCCTTTATGTCAACAGGAGTCCAGCCCTCTTTGTCTTCTGTGCATGCAAGTATAGCATTGCAAATATTTACCCAATTAGACAGTTAGCTCCACCCGAGTACAAACAAACAAAAACAACTGCTCATAGCATTCCAGAGAAACAACACAGCACAGGAACAAAGATTTCCACATGCAAACACAGGCAGTCAGCTAGCCATGGAACAACCAGCAGATTCTGAAATGTTAAAAATTAGGGGCAAGTTCTCTTTGATAACCACAAATCTTTGTGTTGCTGATTCAGACAAAGGGGAAGCTGCCTGCCTGATTTTTCCAGCTGAGATTCCTCCAGTGCATGTGAGAAAATTAAATACATATTCAGTTGAATAGATGCCCAGGCTGGCTGATGAGAAGACCAATAGCTTCTCAGATGGGATGCAGATTCTCTCTGGCTTCTCAGACGGGACACAAAGCCATTCATCTTGAGATGTTTTGTATTGGTTTCTTCTGTTCCCTCTGACAGGGTTATTGGGTTTTATTCCTGGTGTTTTTTCTCTCTTGCCGGATGTGAGACATTATAATAAACCAGTAACACCCAAAAGGTTAATCCCTGTCTGCCATGAGATCTTTCTGCAATCACAGTTTCCAGCCTCTGCTACAGGCATGAAGGCACCAACCCCATCTTTACAAATGTCACCAGCACCTGACCTTGTGAGGCAATTCACAAACAAACCTGGCCAAACAATGAAACCTGGGTGCGTTCTGCACCAACAAACCATCCTGTTTGATAACAGGGTAGAAACATATAGCTGCCCTCTGACCTCAAAGCTTGAATCTATCCTTCCTTCCTTCTGAATAAAGAAAGCAGAAGGTTTTGCTATAGTCAGAGGACAGAAGTAGGCACTTCCCAAGGCCAGTCCAGACAAACTGGGATCTCAGCAGCCTCTGGAGGTACTACTTCCCACTGCTTTCTCCAAGGGCAACCAAAAGCAACAGCTACTAACTTCAGCACCTCCATTACAGGCGTTAATCTGAGCACAGCAGGCACAGTGCATGGTCCTGAACCAAGGACATTGTCACCCTGTGTGTTCTGAACTTCTTCAGCACTCTGCATAGGCAACACCCCAAAATATGCCTGAATAAGCAAGTGAAGCTGGAAGTGTGCAGCTCAGATCATTAACAAGGTGAAATCTGCCTAGCATTTGATTTGATCTGTGAGTAGTATCTGTAAAAAGAGTAAAATTTACAGTGGCATATTTGAAGCTGCTGTGTAAGGTCTGATCCTGCAGTGCAATGATAGCAAAAGCTACATTAGTGTATAGTTAGAACTTAGCACTTAATTAGTCCTTTGAGTTTGCATGCCAGTGGCCTGATCTCACTATTACAAGTGTGTCCTTTTATGAGTAAAAGCTGAAGGGTTTGGCTTTACATAAATACATCTTTCAGCATAACCCAGCTTCAGCAGTTTCTAAAGTATTGCTCCAGGCAAGTTGTAGGCTGCCCATATGCTTGCACATTTTTAACTTAAAGTTCACCTTGGCAATCTGAAACCATGTCTGACAGCAATTTTTCCCACCTAGCTACAGTGAGCTGCATTTAAGAGCACTGATGTAATCTCTGACATGGGAATCTTAAGATTTTGCCGGAAAAGTGGCAATATTTACAGCACTAATCATGAAGCAACATGGAAGCCATGCTTTCACACCACACTATGCACTAGCACATGTGCACGTTCTCTCTCTGATGCTTTTCCTCTGCACTGGTCTTCCTGGTTGTACAGGGAGCTTTATACTGGAAAGCTTTTCCCATTATCCTGCTCAAACCCAAGACAGCTCTCTGAATATATATCTCTACAGAACAACAGGAGAAAAAAATAATGGGTAGATTAGCTCCACATATTCACGCTCGCAGCCTGGAAGAGGCACTGGCAGTTCTTGGGCACCTCCACTGAGTGCTTTCATGCAGTCATAAAGTTGTCCTTGCAGATGAGCTACAGAAGTCTTAAAGGCCTCTTTTTTTCTTTTTTTTTCTTTTTTTTTTTTCTTTTTTTTTTTAAAGCAGTGTGAATTGGGCAGAATCATCCTACGTGAAGAGCTCTGGAAGAAAGTGCTTTCCCTATGAGAGGAACAGCTCTAAAGCTCTTGGCCCTTGTGCTCCTGAGTTTAAGGGACACGAGGATGTACAGATATAACCAGAGTGTGTGTGATACTGAGTCTATTCCCGGTAGCCACAGCTCTGCTATTTATAGTTATTGCCGCGGTAAGGACAGGGAGGGAAGGGGCGGAGCCAAGGATCGCTGATCTGATTTAGACCTTGGCTATCTCACCAGACATCGAGGCTGCAGCCAGCTCTCCTAGGTGAGAACACTCCCTCTGCCTGACGAAGTGAGGAGAGTTTGTAAAATGAGGATGCTGCAGAGCTCCTTCCTGTCCTCTGTAGCTACTCCTCCCAAGCTGAGTACCTGAAGTGCCACTGCATGTCTCCCCCACTGCAACACGATGAAAAATGTAACACTTGAAGTAAGCTGGAGTACCACCTTCGTGGTGGCTTCATGTTTAACCCTACAAACTAGCACATGAATTCCAGAAGCATCTTCCTCAGGCACATATGACAAGAGTAACCAGGAGGGTTGCCTGTCTGAGAGGAAAAGTGCTGGAATTAAGTGTTCTAAGAAGAGGGAGGTAAGACAGTTCATAATGCAATACTCCAGGGAAGTTCCTTTTTATCCTATGTGAGAATGGCCAAATCCAAAGTCGCCAAACAAGTGAAAACCGTTTAAGCTTAAATCAACCATGGACATGCTTGCCTGAACCCACTCCTTGCAGGTGCCTTTTTGCAAAGGACTGATGTTGTGTAAGGATTGGTGATAGAAATGCACCTAGTTTTCTTCCTTATGCAAGCAATATTTCCATCAAGAAATAAATGCATTCAAAACACAATGTTCCTTTTGTTCGGTGGTTTATCATGATACTTCTGTTTATTTCACTCATTCTTTAGTCTATCATCACTTGGACTACTATTATAAGACACAGGCCACCCCCCCAGATGACAATTGACTAGCTACTCCTTTTAAAAGGCATTACAGTCAATAATTTTACCTTCAAGGAAACTTGGTCCATAGTGCCCTGCTTTTCATGTCACAGCTAATGTTAAAAAAAAAAAAGGGTGGAAGTATCACTTCCAATCAGTATCTTTAAAGGTCTGGACATAGTATAAATAAATGTATAAACACAAATATAGAAAGACTAGAATATCAACAATTTTAACCACACCTGGATAGAACAGCTTGCCTCAGTAATGATGCTCATGCCAGCCTCACAAACCTACTGTCATCACCAAAGAAGTAACTTCTTCAGCAATATAACCAACAAACAGTATTTTTTCAAAGTGAAGTTTAGTTTAAATCACCATTTTGAATACCAAGTATGAACTCGCTGAACCCTCTGCTACATAAATATGCAGAACTATGGTGATGAATGAAGTCAAAAGCGAGGCAAAGGCACTGCCTTTGTGTCAGGACAGAGGTTCATTGACAGGGAGTCAGTGCCCACAGCTGCATGTGGGATGTTGGTTGGCTAATTATATGATAGTTGTTACATGGATTTATAGACATTTGAAGACTGCAGCCTGCATATAATTGTTCTTTCTGTTTTGTTCTGATAAAAGAAAAAGCAGCTAGAGAAACACTAGCAACTAAACAAAAAACCTTCAATTAACATTTGTCATATGCTCACTACAATATTATTAACTACACAAAGACAGGGCTTTGTTCGGGTATCTTAGGGTTTAATTTCAATGTTCAGACTCCAACTATAGTTCCTCACCCTCACATTATGTAAAAGCAGCTAAGTTTTCAAGCTCTGCTCACTGTGGATGACTCATGTTATTATACACTAACCACCAACACACTTTGTTTTTCCCCTTTGTTTTACACGCTCGAAGTGTTCTGGCTGGAGTTTGCCTTGTTCAGAGCTTGTACGTTCCGCATCCTGCCTATTGTACCATGTAATAATCACTCCGTGTCCTTCTCCTTTCAGCTTTTAATGAGCTCCTGCACTGGGGCTTGGGCAATCTCACAGAACTGTCCTGCAGAACTCAGCATATACCATTTACCTCTAAAGTGCCCGGACCTCTGAGAAGGAACCAGGACATCAGTGACAAGTGGTGTCCTTCAGGGTCCTCACTGGGACCAGTGTTATTAAATACCTTCATTAACGACATAGACAAGGGGATTGAGGGCACCCTCAGCAACTTTACAGATGACACCAAGCTGAGTGGTGCAGTGGCCACACCTGAATGACGGGATGCCATCCAGAGGGACCTGGGTGACATTGAGAAGTGGCCCGTGGGAATCTCCTGTGGTTTAACAAAGCCAAGTGCAAGGTGCTGCATCTGGGTTGGGGCCACCCTGGTAACAATCCAGGCTGGAGGATGAACAGATAGAGAGGGATTTGGGGGTGCTGGCAGATGAGAGGATGGACATGACCTGGCCATGTGCACTCCCACCCATGTCCTGGGCTGCATCCAGAGCACCAAGGGCAGCAGAAGAGGGAGGGGATTCTGTCTCTCTGTTCTAGTGACACCCCACCTGCAGTCCTGCATCCAGCTCTGGGGTTCCCAACACCGGAAGGACATGGACCTGTTGGAGGGACTCTGGAGGAGGCCACCAAGAAGATCAGAGGGATGGAGCACCTCTCTTACGAGGAAAGGCTGAGAGAATTGGGGTTGTTCAGCCTGCAAAAGAGAAGTCTTCAAGGTGACCTGATTGTGACCTTCCATAACCTGAAGGAAGCCCACAAGAAAGATGGAGAGGGACTTTTTACAAGAGCCTGGAGTGACAGGACAAGGGGATATGGCTTCACCTTTAGAGTAGGTTTAGATTAGACACCGGGAAGAAATTATTTATTGTGAGTGCAGTGAGGCCCTGGCACAGGTTGCCCAGGGAATGTGTGGATGCCCCATCCCTGGAAGTGTTCAAGGACAGGTTGGATGGAGCTCTGAGCAACCTGGTCTAGTGCAAGGTGTCCCTGCCCACGGCAGGGGTGTTGAACAAGATGATCTTTAGGGTCTCTTCCCACCCAGGCCATTCCATGATTCTATGATCTGCAGGCTTTGCTGCAGGTTCCTGAGGGTTCACACAGCTACACTGGAGACCTCAGATGAAGCAAAGAGCTCAGGATGATAGACTCCTGCTGATGTCAAAAGATTTTTTGAACTCTTGTACGTAGGGTTGGCATGGGGAATCAAACAATGAATGTCACTAAATCCTTTTATGAAGACACAGGAGATTAAGGCTGAGCATATGACTGGGAAGGTTTCTATTCTCTGTATCAATAGGAGAAAGTCTTGAAGGTGAATAAACTCAAAAAAATCTCCAGTGAAGCAGAGGGAGAGCAGTTTTACACATAAAACAGGCCTTGCTCTGTGATTCTCTACCACTGTCTTTTGAGCTTTCAGCAGCAGCCAGCTCATGTTTTTGATCTGGTTTAAGTAGGGAGAAAAAGAAATTTTCCAAGTATCCTAAGCTTCCCACGTAAGAGGCCCATGAGACACTCCTCGTGAGGCAAGCACACTGTCAGGTTCCAGAACATCACAGCGTTTAATACAGAAAGTGTGAAAGAACAGGTGAAATTATTTATTTATGTAATGAGTAGCAACGCTGAGTACTTAGAGATTCTGCTGCCTTTGCGAAGGGATGAGATAAAAATAACGATGTCGTTAATCTTACAAAGACATGTGAGCGCTTCTTTCCAGAAATAACAGTTAGGCATAAAATTTCAGGCATTAATCAAAGCATGGTGAGGCCTAACCTTCTTTAGGATTCCAAAAAGAAATGTAAAGCAACAGGACTGTAATGCAACACGAACAAAACGGGCATTTAACCTTTATTCTAAGTGGGTAACTTTGGGGGAAATATGCTTAGGAGCAGGTTATTGACTAGTGTAGATTTGCACTGATTCAGCTGGTTTTAGCAAAGCTGCAGCAAGTTTTACCCTCTCAGAAGTTGGTCTCTGCTGTCTGAAAGAAACCAGGAAGAAAGAAGGGCACCACCACATGATATCATGAATATGAAAAAAAAATACATAAAATATTCAAATAAAATATTCTGCAGGAAGTAGCAAAAGAGACATACCCACTGGGAAAGGAAAAACACAGGATAAAAAAAAATGCTTAAGAGGTTCTTTCAGGAAGGAAAACCAGCAGATGCAGCACAAGGGAATGTAAACTCTGCCCAAACACTGAGAATATGGGCAAGATTCAGGGAGAGAATCTAAATACAGAAAGGTATTTTTTCAAATAAAGTAGAGACACAGCACAAGCGAGGATGAATTATATTTGTTTCCCATAGGCCAAGTCCAGGAAGAGATTTCCTACAAAGATGAATCATTTTATCTCAGATCCACAGTCCTGTTGATAAATCTCAAAATGTCTCACCAAGAAAGAATATTTCCCAGGGAATGAGTTCTAGCCCTTATTTAGAGCTGCTGAAGGTGTTGCTTAGTGGTCTGGTGATGCAGATAAATTGTCTCTGTCAATTCAAAGCTCGTACACAGTTGCCATGAGGGGAAATTTTATGTCTGCATGTGATTTCCTGAAACAAATCAAACATTTCTGCAGAGGAACCCATAAAAAGCTGACAATATATTAAGGCTGTTTTCTCTCAAAATAGTTAACTCAAACTTATAGTGCAGGTCCAACTGGGTCAGAAAAAAAAAAACCCAAAAACAAATGAAGAAAGGGAAATACATTGTGTCTTAAAACATCTGACAGAAGAATCCAAACAGTGCTAGTGTATGAAACTAAAACCAAAAGCTGTTTCAATACAATAAACAGAAATGGAAACTGAGTATTTACAATTGCATGTACAGAGGACACATACACCTTGGTTCAGCAGAAAAGTCTGCAAGACATTACTGGGGTGATCTCAGTTGGTATTAAGAGAAAAATACTGGGCTCATCTGTCACTTCCAACAGCGGCACTAACAATCTGTCCAGTAAGTTTTCCAAAGGCACATTGCTCAGCAGGATCAGCTCTGCTAACTCCTTCCATCCCAGCTAAAAACAAGCAGCAATCAGAAGGGATAGCCATGTCCTAGATTAATTTTACCCTTCATGATATGCAGAGAAGAGCTGCCTCCTCTTTCCGTATATTTAATTGATTTCATGTATTTCATTTGCTACGTTTAACACATCAGTGAAAGACAACTTGAACCATCACTGAACCACCACTGAACACTGATCCTGGACCATCGTTCTGCCCGTCATGGGCATGGCTAACAACCATTCCTAAATCCTCAGTGCCATCCCTTGGGAAGCCATTGGGTCCTGTGTTCCTTCCAAGTGTAATAATGGCACACCTCACGTGAAAACAAGGTCTGCTGGCTCCAGAGAGGCCAGCTCATAAACAAGAAGCCCAGTTACTCCTACTGCATACACCAGCCTCTTGTGTGTCTTGGAGAACCGTGTTTTAAAAAGGAAGCCTGGGAGCTGAGTCCTACTCTGTGTGCTCATCTTTTGGTGCTGAACTCTAACATAATGTACAGCTCACACTTAACCATCCCTGACAGGCCTCTTCCCAAACCCTTGCAGAGCCCACAGGGTGAACTTGTGTTTAACTGGTTTTTTATGATTTTATTCTGGGAGGATTGTGACCTGAGCTTTGCCAGTACTGGCAGAGCAGCTGCTCAGGCTGTCAGGGAACAGTCAGGAGCCCGGAATCCTCCGGTCACCCCATGGCTGGTCGCTGACGCAGCGTCTGGCTTTGGCAGCATCATCTTATAGAGTCACGGGCTTGGCAGGATCCCCTTACACCATTTTAGAATGATGACAGGGATCACTGATCCCTTCGTGTTCAGGAGACACCACAGCAGACGCCTTCAACCTCCCCCATTACTAACTGCCGTCTCCCAAAGGGACAAGCAGCGAGCTGGGCGAGCACACAAGGGTTGGGCTGCAGAGGCCACCGACACGTGGCCTTAAGATGAGACGGGGAGATTCAGATTAGATAGTAGGAAAAAAAAAAATCACTTTTACGGTGGTCACGCATTGGGACAGGCTGCCCAGGGAGGTGTTCAAGAGGCGTCTGGACGTGGCGCTGGGTGACGTGGCTTAGTGGTTTAAGGGCTACAGTGGTGGCACTGGGTTGACAGTTGGACTCGATGATCTTAAAGGTCTCTTCCAACCTTGACCATTCTATGATTCTATGACAGCGTCGCCACCGCCAGCATCTCCATCCCTCCACCGCCCTCCCCTTACCGCCCGGGGGCGGCGCGCATCC